>JASGCC010000254.1:347548-366727 GCA_030067915.1 Hydractinia echinata
TCTGTTGGAAAAACACCCGGATACAAATCATAATTTGACGACGTACTGCTGCAAGGGCCTAGGGTATTTGTCCACCCAACGACTTATGATAACATTGACGGAGAGAGCATACAAAAGGCTGCAGTCAAGACCAAAGGAGCAGCTGGACCATCAAAGCTTGACGTTGATGCTTGGAGAAGGATGTTGTTGTCTAAATCATACGGTTGGTACAGCACAGATCTTGCAAATGCTATCGCACTTATGGCCAGAATCATGTGCATAGAATCATGCCATGAACATACAGAAAGGAACATGGACAGTTTTGTAGCGTGTACCCTTATACCATTAAACAAAAATCCCGGTGTGAGACCTATAGGCATCGATAAAGTGCTGAGGAGGATATTTGGAAAGGCAATCATAAGTCACCTCAAAGACAATATAACGAACGCGGCTGGCAGTCTTCAGCTCTGCGCTGGACAACAAAGTGGTTGTGACGTTTCACAACCACTTTGTTGTCCAGCGTGAGATGCAATGAGACAAATATTTTAGCAACAGGAGACCGACGCAATTCTACTAGTCGATACTTCAAACGCGTTCAACAGTATGAACAGAAAAATGATGATCCAAAATACTTTCATCATTTGTCCCACGATTGCTGTCTTCACGTCAAACTGTTACCAACAATCGATTCGTTTGTTTATCGTAGGAGGTGGCGAAATAACTTCAAACGAAGGTACGACACAAGGCGATCCTATAGCAATGGCGATATATGGAATTAACTTGACTCCGCTTATGTCCTCTATAAAATCGACACCTAATTCCCGAAATGTAAAACATGTAGCATTTGCGGATGATTTAGCAGGAGCTGGAAAAATTCACGATATCAAGAGTTGGTGGGAGAATTTAAAATCTTCAGGTCCAGGAGTTGGCTATTTTCCTAATGAAACCAAATCTTGGTTAATAGTGAAAGAAGAACATCTTCAAACAGCCAATATCATATTTAAAGGTTATTGGATTAAATATAACAAAAGAAGGACAAAAACATCTTGGAGCAGTGTGAGGGTCACAAGCGTACAAACAGAGTTACACAGAAAACCTAGTTAGTAAATGGGTCAAAGAATTAATTACTCTATCAAACATTGCGAAGACCCATGCACAGTCTGCCTACATTGCGTTTACGGCAGGCTATCGACACAAATTCAATTATTATATCAGGACGTTGAAAGACATTTCAAATTTTCTTCGACCAGTGGAAGATGTTATTAGAAACGTCTTTATACCAGCGCTGTGTAATGGCCGTCAATGTAGTTTGGATGAAAGACGTCTTTTTTCTCTTCCGATCAAGATGGGTGGATTAGGAATTATTGATGTTACTGAATTAGCAGAATGGGAGTTTTCAAACTCGAAAAAAAAAGATTTGCGAATTTCAGATGAAACGTGTAAATAACCAGATTGAACTTCTGACAAACAACCCGAAGACAAAAGAAATTTTGCAAAATTAAAATCCGAATTATCATCGCACAATGCAAAAAAATTAAACGAACTTCGTGAAAAGATGAATCCCATTGAAAAAAAAGCAAATGAAATCTCTCGTCTTCCAGGTGCTTCAATCTGGCTTTCGACTTTACCCTTAAAGAAGAAAGATATGCACTCAACAAGCAAGAATTTGTGTATTTGCTCTACTTGCGGTACAATTGGGAACTTCAACATGTTCCTCTGTTTTGTGCATGTAAAGCTAAATTCACGCTACAAGATGCTTTAAATTGTCATCTTGGTGGCTATGTTATTGCCCGTCACAATCATTTAAGAGACCTCCTTGCAAATTTGCTAAACGAATGCTGCAATGACGTTCAAACTGAACCTCAACTTCTTTCTGCTGCCCAAGAATCAGTGGATTTTAGGAGAAGTGCAGTTAAATCTGAAGGGGCAAGAGCAGATGTTAGCGCAGTCGGATTCTGGCAAAGATACAGAAGAGCATTTTTTGACGTAAAGGTTACAAACCTAACAACTCAGACATATCAAACCAAGTCCGTTTCGTCGACGTTTTGTACTCTGGAAAAGGAGAAGAAGAGGAAATATAATGAGAGAATTCTGATGGTTGATCACGGTACTTTCACACCGTTGATTTTCGGCGTTTCTGGTGGAATAATTTTCACTCATCCGTGCTGCAGTGAGTGCACTTAGAGGAGAGCGAAAAACGTCGCAACATTTTGAACAAGTTGACTGCCACAACATTGCTCTAGATGCCTTATCTAACGTTTAATTCGATATTGATTATGTTAGTTTTTTGTTATGTGAACTGTTGTGTCATGTCATGTTATTGTATCACGTTTTGATATTTTATTATAAAATATGCTTTGAAAATGTTGGTTGGTTGATTGGTTGGTTGGTTAGTCAGTTAGGAGTTGGAAACCAATACCATCCTCGCAGGCTAGATAGTAAAAATAACCTATACATTCAATTTAATTTTCTAGATTATAACACGCACTGTGGACCCTTCGGGGAAGGAATATTACTTGCCTTACTGAAAGCTTTCTCGTGTGCTCCGTGGGTGTCTTGGGGTTTCTGTATGGCTAGCTTCCACACCTTGTGGGTCTGTGCATTACTGGTCTGTAATATATATCAGGTGAGTATGCTTGTTTATTTAGGTTGGTGTGAAAGAAGGTGAAATTTACATTTTAGGTTGTACAGTGTAAATACCTTGAGCTTTCTTAAAATTTATTTTTCTTAAAGTCTTCAAACCTTTTTTATACCATCCCTCAATTTCACAATAAGCATTTACCCTTTGTCTATCTAAAACTTTACTTGAATAAATATTATGTACCATTTGAATGTGTTTTGAAACTTCATTATTATTACTGGTTTAGTACCTTAATGGTACTATTTTTTGCGGGTGTTAATTTTTGCACTTCCTGCAAATATTGGCCGAATTCGCGAAATGAAGTAGATTAGAAGGTAGATTCCCGAAAATTAACGCGCAGGAAAAAATCGAATGTCAATAATTTGAGAAGTGTTAATCTCAGAGAGAAAAAGACGGCAATTTTATTTTCGCGAAGAAAAATAAAAAAACCTAAGAATGGATCAATGAAAGTGTGTTGAATGTTTTATTAGGAAATTGCTTTTTTCCGATAATATTTGCGTAAATTAATACCGCAGAAAAGGTAATTGTATTTCTCGACTTGTGAAATTATCTTATGATCAAGGTCTATTTTAAAAAATATTGATATAAAGTGATTGTCAAAACCTCGCTACTTTTCTACTTTACTATGATTTCGCCATAAACGTAGAAATTTAGCGAGGATTTGAAACAGATCATATATACTATCTATATTATAATACTCGTATACGTCTGTCTGTCACGCCAAATGGTACCGCAATGCAGTATAAAAAGAACGGGCGAACCCGTGGATTTTTCAACGGGCCATCGAATAGTAGTAAAAACTGCAACATGCAACATATATCTTGTTTAGTTACCATGAATTATTATTTTTTATATCAGGTCTTCATCAGATGTAGCACCCATAGCGTCTAGCTATCTGTTGTTAATTTTACGATTAAATGTTTTAGGTGTTGTGGCTAGGTATGACCACGAATGAACGGATGAACGCACCAAGATATAAACATTTTCACGATAAGAAGACAGGGCATATATCAAGCCCGTTTTCGTAAGTTTATCTTTACCCAGATAATCTCGGTTTCCACTGAGCGCGTCTTCTTCACCCCGTAACACTCCTTGGCATCAAAGTGTTAGGTGTTAAGTTTCGTTTTTTAAGATTTTCGAATAAAAATGTGGTGGGTGCGTCGTCAACACCAAGAATTTTTTCAAACAAAAACAACTTTTTTATGTAGAATTTCAATTATTTCAAAATGGAGATCCCCAACAAATGGTTGTTGCTAGTTGCTGCAATAAAATTAATTATAAACAGAAGATATAACTTTCAAAATTTTAGGCGTAGGACAATCCCCCCCCCCCCCCTGGATAATTGCCCTCCGAAAAATCGCCCCCATCCCCGTTAAATTCCATTGCCCCACTCTCCTGTTTATTCCTAGCTAGGATACTGCCCTTCAATTGACCCTGGATAACTTCCGCTTAGGACAACTTCTCTTTATTAATTTCCCTTTGATAACTCCAATCTACGATATTTTGCTTTTGAATAATCCCACCGCGACAATTCCTTTCAACTAACTGCCACCAGAATTTCTTATTTGTACGTCTTTTAGATTTATTTCGACAAAAAAATCCTTGTGCTTCTTGTCAAGCAAACTAAAGATTTAATTTCGCAGATGAGTCAGTTTAAACGTTTTCGCACATTTTGCAGAAGATAACTTCTAATAATTTTTTCTTTAGTCAAAAAAGGAATAAAAGTATAATCAAAGTTTTGAAACAAAATAATTTTGTTAAGAACGTGAATACAAAGTGTGTTTAAAACGAACAGTGAAGTTTATAAATTTCACGCGACACATAAAAAAATATATATATATATTGTTATAATTGTATAACCAAACAATGTTATCATTGAATAACAAAATCTATCATAAAGATCAGGGTTTTTAATTCCTTTAAAAATTGCCTCATTGGCTAAAAATCTAGGGATCAAGTATTCTGTGGTAAGTAGCAGGGAAAATTATTCTAGGTGGGAATTGTTCAAGGAGCAAATAAATTACCCAGCGAGAAACAAAATAAGTGTACTTTAAAAAAAATGCTTAAGATTTTATTTTCTAATGTAAAACTGAATGAATGTAATATCGAATGTCCGCTGTACTCAGGTGTCCGTTATGTCATGGTTTTATTTCTGATTTTCCGAAAACCTTTTTAAACTATGCACTGTGTGATACGGTGTAAAAGAAAGAAAGTTTAATTTCAAAATTGACGAGCAGATTTAGCGGCTGTGAAAACAGGAGGATTAGAAATGCGCCAAATTACTAAAAATCTCTTAAAAACACATCTGGTGTAGCAAATTACTACTGTAATTGTGCTATTTTTTCATTTTATTTTATTTTATACTTATTTGATTTGTAGAAATGGTGTCATACAGAATACAGCCGACTTCTTTAATTTCTCGTATTTTGGATTAGTGAGACCTCGTAAAATAAATTGGATGAAAGAATATGAATTAAGAGAATTTCGAGGCCCACAAGATAACTGGAGAAGGTTCGATCATATATGAGAATGTACCAATTTGAACTTGCTGCAACATGACTGAGGATTTAATCGCAATAAACTTATCTTTGTGGTTCGAGTAAAGCCTTACTACCTATTTGTTACTCTCCAATTTGCACTATAGCTCCCCCGCACAGTTTCGTTTGCTACCTTCTGAACCCTGCGTCAACTGTCAGAATAAGCAAAGTCCGACAAATTTCCGTGTCCCTTGTCTTATCGAACTCTGGTATATTTTCTGCTGGAATGTTTTAATCGCTCGTTAATTTGAAATAACAGGCATGCTAGGCTGTCAATTTTCTATTTCTTATTTTATTTTCTACAAATTATCTAAGTATAACGAGAGCTGACTGAATTTTAAATATCATTAAATAGTGTAAAGTGGGCGCGAAATACTTTTCTACTTTTTTATTGTGCTATTTATGTATTTGAATTCGAGTCCATTCCAGCTCATGCGCAGGTTAACAATAAAACACAGACCTGGATCTAGTTTATTTAGTTAACTGTTGTTACATGTTGTAAATACGGTCACGATATAGCTACGTTTAATAATTATTTCATGTTAGAACAATACTAAACCTTTTACCTAGCAACCACACCTTTTTTGTCTCATGCCCAATGCGCTTCCAGTTGTCCTTTTAGCTGCATCTTGATGAGAATAAGTTGTTCATACCTTGACTGCCAGGATTTACATATAAAAGCAAAATTTGATAAGCCCATTAGGTGGGTGTATACATTACCTAGTTTTTCAATCAATGGCAGGACGGGGCTGATATTTGGATGGGCGTATACTCGGATGTGCTCTTACGTGGCAGTTAAGGTTGATCGATTGAGAAATGGACAGCAGTCGAGAATTTTTGACATACAAGATGACGAGCTGGGGAACGAGCTTGTGACTCGCCAAGTTTAATCACATTTCAGACAATTACTGAAATCAATTCGCTACAAATGTTGAGGTATCTCTACATTCTTGTCTCCGAGCTTGTTCTACATCTATGGTATGCTGGCGGAATCAGAGTAGTAATTGTCATAAAAATCTGCATATGTTTAAACAACTTGGCAAGTCACACAAGGTCGTTGTCTAGTTGAGCAAAAATTTCAGAGATTTCTGTATCGAAATTACCGAGGCTAACCGCAAAATATAAATCACTAATTTACGCCACTAGCCTGGCCGTTAAAATTTTGCCTATAACATATTCTTGAACGATATCTCTCCGTAATGTGGTCTCAACCTTCTTACACCCTTTCTTTATAAAAATACCAAAATTGTAACCAGGCTGGTCATTCTTGTTTCTCTTTTGTTCTGAACAATAAAACCTATTGTTTTTAAACTGAACTCCCAGCCTGATATCCTTATAAAGCTTATTATTATAAAAGAAAAACCGTGTAACACATCGAGTCTTCAGTCAGGGTCCGCACTCTCCGCTGATGTAATAGCTATAACTTGTGGGTGGAAAGACAAGGAGACAGGAGTACGAAATTAAAAATTTCAAGTTGATACGACAAAATATTTTGTACAAAAATAAGTTATTAACCAGAAGATTACAGCAAAAATTTGCGGTAGTAAAATATAAAATACCAGTTTGAATAATAAAATTGTAATCGCTTTAATTGCCGCCCCATTAAGGGGCGGCTCTTAGTCCGCCAGGCGTGAATAAAAAAGATTTTTTTGCTGAGCGAAATCTTGCGTTTCGTGCTGTGCTACTTGATTTCGTGTAAACAAACTACTTAAGTAGTACAGCTTCGAAGTAGCACAAACTTTAAAATAAACGAATAGAACCTAAGAAAAATTAATTGTGAAGCTGTACTTAAAAGCCAGGTTTGTGACATCAAACTGTCATGGCGGCGACCATAGAAAGGTTTGAGTGAGTATCACTGTGTAACTGACACTGATGCGATGATGACAGTGATCTGGAAGAATCTTTTAATGATGACAACTTTATACATTCTTGCATTACATAGCTGTGAAAAACACTTTGTTGATAATGTTGATAGCTAGCTAGATCAATTTCCATGCTGGACTCATCATTTGAACACTGCTAAAAAGCCTACACCCTGGAGGTAGCTAGCTATATGTCTATGTAATGTAAGTAGCTGCAGTATTTTAATTGTTTTTCTTTAAGTGAAGTTCTGTAAAGTCCTGTAAAGTAGTCACCTGAATTTCAGCTGTGCAAAAAGAATGTGTAAGTTTGGATTTGGGAAAGAGGGAGCACTCACATTTTTCCAAACGTCCAATTAACGTTCGGCTAAACTTCAGAAAATGTACACAAAAAAATTTAATAAAATATAAACTGCGACACGGTTACGCACTTACTCACCGAGTCCACTTGGACATTCTCATTCTTTGTGTGTAGAAGTGCGTATTTGCGTTTGCAGCTTTTATATGATGTTTGGAGATTTTTGTTTTTTTAAAAGTGACTATCTGCGTTTGCAGCTTTTATATGATAACCAAGATTTTTCTGTACAAATTCTAAAGCTGCTCCTGCTGGCGTTCTTCACGAAACCACCCACCCACCATGACAAATGTCCATTTAGCTCTGCAGCAACAAAGGTTTATGGGTTGTTTACAAAAAGTAATGTAGCTAGCATGCTCAAAGAAAAAGGAGGCAGAGAGGTAGTCTAAAAGCGTATCAAAGTGTACAAGGGGAAAGGGGTCTTAGGGCTTACATATCTACGCTTTAAAATATTATTGCAGTTTTTTTATGTATCTTTTCTGCAAAAAATGCGTGGTTATTTCAACTTTAACACCTTAGACCTGCCGTAGTTACCCATATTGTCCTTTTTTCAAGTAACGTGTTATAATTAATAATCATTAAGTTGATTTTTCGGGGAGGGGTGATCTGTACGTTCGGGAAAGGGGTAAGTCAAAAGCAAAGCATACAATGGAGTATAAGATTGACGATTTATAGTACGTATGCATTTTTGAATAGACCCATTATAGTAGTTGTTGACAAATGATTTTTGTCTGTTTTACCCGCATGTGACTGATTAATCCTTGAACTATAACTTCATTTTTGGATTGCTTATTTGATCAATTATATATTTTTTTAGAGTCAAAAAAAGGACAAATTTGATGGAGATCCTAACTGGAAAAATAAAGGACGTACTTGTAAATGATTAAAGGAAAAGTCCTTCTCATACGTTACAACCAGTAAACCACAAGGTTTTTTGGCTTGAAGTTGCAGAAAAACTTGCCACCATTAACATGAACTGATGCATATATCAATAGATTTTGTTTTTGCAGATTTAGTAGTTTGTTTAGCAGATTTTATAGATTATGCCTTTAAATTTTTTAACCTATAAATTTGATTTAAAAATATTAAAGCTGCAGGTCTACTATTATGGTAACCGTTGGCCTGATTTTTTTTTATGTTTTTATGTTGTATGATATATACTTTTACATTTTTTATGCGTGTGCCTGAACAAAGTGTTATTTTGTCCTAAAATCTTATTTTTTGATTGGGATTTTTTAATTTCTTTTTTAAATAAATATTTATAAAATTTTATTTTAAATGCTTCACAGACTGCATTTTAAACGTTTTGAAAGTATCAATTGTGCATGCAAAACAGTATAAATATAATCTAATTTATAGTGAGGTAGAATGTAGCAAGAAATTCAGCCGTATTTCACTGTATATAATATATACTGTACTGTGCAAAATAATTCTTTAAAAAACTTAACTGGAAATATTTTGTTATTCTTTCCGGATCCTAATAGTTATAGACTGTTTGCTGCTCTTGAAAAAATCCACTAGAAACAAAATCGAATGTGCATGTAACTTGCAGATTTAAACCTAGCATAGAAGCTTGCGGAGGTGGGATGTGCACACGTGGTCAGATAAAACGCACTGCGTATCCTTTCATTGTGCACTTCGCGTGTTGGTGCAACCTCGACCCCAGGGTTTATAAAAAGAGAACCAGCCCTGGGGTCAAGGTTGGTGTTGGGGCTAATCATCGCTTTGGAAAATAAGGGGTGCATATGTATCATCTTTGAAAGAACAACTGTCGTATCAGGGTAAACAAGGGCGGCAAGTAGTTGCAACTATATGCTAGTAATAGCCGTATTCCGTCTGTCTGTATGTCCGCGAAAGCCGCGTCCTGTTGCGGAAACACGAAATGCGATATATAAAGGACGGGCGACCCCGTGGATTTTTCTCTTTAATAATAGCCGTCGTCTGTGTCTGTGTGTCCGCACAAGGCGCGTCCTGTTATGGAAACACGAAATGCGATATATAAAGGACGGGCGACCCGTGGATTTTTCCACGGGTTAACGACTTCTCTTTAATAATAGCCGTATTTTGTCTGTCTCTGCGCGGACCCCCCCGCTGAGTTAAAAAGATGTGCTACGGAAACACGAATATTAAATGCGATAATTTTTTATCCACTATGTTGCGACGGGTAACTTTAAAGGACGGCGACCCCGTGGATATTTCCACAGGTTAACGACTTCTCTATTATAATAGCCGTATTTTGTCTGTCTGTCCGCGAAAGACGCGTCCTGTTACGGAAACACAAAATGCGATATATAAAGGACGGGCTACCGACTAGTCTCTTTAATAATAGCCGTATTTTGTCTGTCTGTCCGCGAAAGACGCGTCCTGTTACGGAAACACAAAATGCGATATATAAAGGACGGGCGACCCCGTGGATTTTTCCACGGCTACCGACTAGTTTCTTTAATAATAGCCGTATTTTGTCTGTCTGTCCGCGAAAGACGCGTCCTGTTACGGAAACACAAAATGCGATATATAAAGGACGGGCGACCCCGTGGATTTTTCCACGGGTTAACGACTATCTTTATTATAATACCCGTATACGTCTGTCTGTCACGCAAAATGGTACCGCAAGTAGTGAGAGGCACGCAATGTATAAAAAGAACGGGCGAAGCCGTGGATTTTCCACGGGCCACCGACTAGTCTCTTTAATAATAGCCGTATTTTGTCTGTGTGTCCGCGAATGACGCGTGATGTTGCGGAAACACGAAAATTCTTAAATACGCACGAAATACCAAATGCGATATATTTTTACCGACTTTGTTTTGACCGCTCGCGCGTAGTATACCAATCACGACGCCTGATTCTTTAAAAAAACAATCCAAGATTTTCGCTTAAAAAACAATCCAAGATCTTCGCGGCTGGACGAACGAACGCCATTTTGATTTTGAAAATGGTCATGTGTGTGGTCAGTGTGTGAGGTTTGTAGGCCTGAAAGCTTTATACTTTTGTGATATTTGTTTTCTGTTTGTTTTCAATGTTAAGATAAATATATTGTCACGTTTTTTAGCCACGTACAGATCTTAAACGCACCAGTTTTAGGATTTTTGGCTAGGAACAAAGATTTTGAAGGCTAGCTAGCTAGCTAGCTCAGAGCCTTACTTATTACTATTCTGTATGGTATAAGAGCTTTTTATCCTAGCCAACATTTATTTTTATGTTGGGGCTGTGGCTATTTAGCTAGCTCCTTAACAAGTGAAAGTATAAAAATGCAGTTTGGCTATACAACAATATTCTTAAGCAATAATTCTTATGCTAAATGCAGTTAGCTAGCTAGGTATCTACATCTTTTATTATTTTTCTGAAAACATTTTCTGCAAATAAAATGCTTAGCGATTGTTTTAGCTGGACAGGTAACTACAGACTGTTCCCTGTGTGTTTATTTAAACCAAAGTTGCAATGATGTTTTTTTTGGAAAAGGGTATTACGTCTATCTATACGCCTGTGCAACTCTGTTTAACTGTACTAAGCGCTTAGCCCATTGTTAACACCAGACTGTTTTTTTTTGTAAAAGGCTATTATGCCTATGCGCATGTGCAACGTGGTTTACCTGTACTAACGTGTCAACCCACTGTGACAATTAATATTTAAACTTTCTCGGTAATCACACCTCTACGGATGTGCAACACTGTTTACCTGGACTAACCGCTCAGCCCTGTGTTAGCAATGGACTGTTTCTTGTGTTTTTATTTAAACAGTCTGCAAGAAAGTTTTTTTCAAAAGGGTATTATCCCTATACGCCTGTGCAACACCGTTTAACTGTACTAAGCGCTCAGCCCGGTGTCACGATTAATTTTTTAACTTTCACAAAAACTTATTCTGCAAAATAAAATAATATTGACCGATTGTTTTTGCTATGACAGGGTAACAAAGGTTTGTAAACTCTATTTTTATTTCAGCTATAGTTGCGGGAAATTTATTTTTTGAAAAATATGTTACAGTCGCAACACTATATTGCGCCATGGCCTTACAACACCGTCAACTACGTGTACAGGCCTCTAAAGGCTGTTATATGGCCTTTTTCCGCATAATAAAGGCCTTACACGTAAATCGCGTGGTTCCATGTGCCTCCGCAGGTTACCATTCGTCTATACCTTCCACTCTCAATGGACTACGACATTCCAAGTCGTTTTCCATTGCGCCATGGTCTTACAACACCGTCAACTACGTGTACATGCCTCTAAAGGCTGTTATATGGCCTTTTGCCGCATAATAAAGACCTTACACGTAAATCACGTGGTTCCACGTGCCTCCGCAGGTTACCATCGGTCTATACCTTCCACTCTCAACGGACTACGACGTTCCATGTCGTTTTCCATTGCGCCATGGTCTAACAACACCGTCAACTACGTGTACAGGCCTCTAAAGGCTGTTATATGGCTTTTTGCCGCATAATAAAGGTCTTACACGTAAATCACGTGGTTCCACGTGCCTGCGCAGGTTACCATCGGTCAAGATCTTCCAATCTCAATGGACTACGACGTTCCAAGTCGTTTTCCATTGCGCCATGGCCTTACAACACCATCAACTACTTGTACAGTCCTCTAAAGGCTGTTATATGGCTTTTTGCCGCATAATAAAGACCTTACACGTAAATCACGTGGTTCCACGTGCCTTCGCAGGTTACCATCGGTCTATACCTTCCACTCTCAACGGACTACAACGTTCCATGTCGTTTTCCATTGCGCCATGGTCTAACAACACCGTCAACTACGTGTATAGGCCTCTAAAGGCTGTTATATGGCTTTTTGCCGCATAATAAAGGTCTTACACGTAAATCACGTGGTTCCACGTGCCTGCGCAGGTTACCATCAGTCAAGATCTTCCATCTCAATGGACTACGACGTCCAAGTCGTTTTCCATTGCGCCATGGCCTTACAACACGTCAACTACGTGTACAGGCCTCTAAAGGCTGTTATATGGCATTTTGCCCATAATAAAGGCCTTACACGTAAATCACGTGGTTCCACGTGCCTCCGCATGTTACCATCGTCTAGTCCTTCCACCTCAATGGACTACGACGTCCTAAGTCGTTTTCGCGCATGGCCTTAAACACCGTCAACTACGTGTACAGGCCTCTAAAGGCTGTTATATGGCTTTTTGCCGCATAATAAAGGTCTTACACGTAAATCACGTGGTTCCACGTGCCTCCGCAGGTTACCATGGTCTTTCCTTCCACTCTCAATGGACTACAACGTCCCAAGTCATTTTCCATTGCGCCATGGTCTTACAACACCGTCAACTACGTGTACAGGCCTCTAAAGGCTGTTATATGGCCTTTTGTCGCATAATAAAGGCCTTACACGTAAATTACGTGGTTCCACGGGCCTCCGCAGGTTACCATCGGTCTAGTCCTTCCACTCTCAATGGATTACCACGTTCCAAGTCGTTTTCCATTGCGCCATGGTCTACAACACCGTCAACTACGTGTACAGGCCCTAAAGGCTGTTATATATCTTTTTGCCGCATAATAAAGGCCTTACACGTAAATCACGTGGTTCCACGTGCCTGCGCAGGTTACCATCGGTCTATCCTTCCACTCTCAATGGACTACGACGTTCCAAGTCGTTTTCCATTGCGCCATGGCCTTACAACACCGTCAACTACGTGTACAGGCCTCTAAAGGCTGTTATATGGCCTTTTTGCCGCATAATAAAGGCCTTACACGTAAATCACGTGGTTCCACGTGCCTCCGCAGGTTACCATCGGTCTATTCCTTCCACTCTCAATGGACTACGACGTTCCAAGTCGTTTTCCATTGCGCCATGGCCTTACAACACCGTCAACTACGTGTACAGGCCTCTAAAGGCTGTTATATGGCCTTTTGCCGCATAATAAAGGCCTTACACGTAAATCACGTGGTTCCACGTGCCTCCGCAGGTTACCATTCGTCTATACCTTCCACTCTCAATGGACTACGACGTTCCAAGTCGTTTTCCATTGCGCCATGGTCTTACAACACCGTCAACTACGTGTACAGGCCTCTAAAGGCTGTTATATGGCCTTTTGCCGCATAATAAAGGCCTTACACGTAAATCACGTGGTTCCACGTGCCTCCGCAGGTTACCATCGGTCTATCCTTCCACTCTCAATGGACTACGACGTTCCAGTCGTTTTCCATTGCGCCATGGCCTTAACAACACCGTCAACTACGTGTACAGGCCTCTAAAGGCTGTTATATGGCTTTTGCCGCATAATAAAGGCCTTACACGTAAATCACGTGGTTCCACGTGCCTGCGCAGGTTACCATCGGTCTATCCTTCCACTCTCAATGGACTACGACGTCCAAGTCGTTTTCCATTGCGCCATGGCCTTACAACACCGTCAACTACGTGTACAGGCCTCTAAAGGCTGTTATATGGCTTTTGCCGCATAATAAAGGCCTTACACGTAAATCACGTGGTTCCACGTGCCTCCGCAGGTTACCATCGGTCTTTCCTTCCACTCTCAATGGACTACGACGTTCCAAGTCGTTTTCCATTGCGCCATGGCCTTACAACACCGTCAACTACGTGTACAGGCCTCTAAAGGCTGTTATATGGCTTTTGCCGCATAATAAAGGCCTTACACGTAAATCACGTGGTTCCACGTGCCTCCGCAGGTTACCATCGGTCTATCCTTCCACTCTCAATGGACTACGACGTTCCAAGTCGTTTTCCATTGCGCCATGGCCTTACAACACCGTCAACTACGTGTACAGGCCTCTAAAGGCTGTTATATGGCCTTTTGCCGCATAATAAAGGCCTTACACGTAAATCACGTGGTTCCACGTGCCTGCGCAGGTTACCATCGGTCTCCTTCCACTCTCAATGGACTACGACGTCCAAGTCGTTTTCCATTGCGCCATGGCCTTACAACACCGTCAACTACGTGTACAGGCCTCTAAAGGCTGTTATATGGCTTTTGCCGCATAATAAAGGCCTTACACGTAAATCACGTGGTTCCACGTGCCTCCGCAGGTTACCATCGGTCTATTCCTTCCACTCTCAATGGACTACGACGTTCCAAGTCGTTTTCCATTGCGCCATGGCCTTACAACACCGTCAACTACGTGTACAGGCCTCTAAAGGCTGTTATATGGCCTTTTGCCGCATAATAAAGGCCTTACACGTAAATCACGTGGTTCCACGTGCCTCCGCAGGTTACCATCGGTCTATTCCTTCCACTCTCAATGGACTACGACGTTCCAAGTCGTTTTCCATTGCGCCATGGTCTTACAACACCGTCAACTACGTGTACAGGCCTCTAAAGGCTGTTATATGGCTTTTGCCGCATAATAAAGGCCTTACACGTAAATCACGTGGTTCCACGTGCCTCCGCAGGTTACCATCGGTCTATCCTTCCACTCTCAATGGACTACGACGTTCCAAGTCGTTTTCCATTGCGCCATGGCCTTACAACACCGTCAACTACGTGTACAGGCCTCTAAAGGCTGTTATATGGCTTTTGCCGCATAATAAAGGCCTTACACGTAAATCACGTGGTTCCACGTGCCTCCGCAGGTTACCATCGGTCTATCCTTCCACTCTCAATGGACTACGACGTTCCAAGTCGTTTTCCATTGCGCCATGGCCTTACAACACCGTCAACTACGTGTACAGGCCTCTAAAGGCTGTTATATGGCCTTTTGCCGCATAATAAAGGCCTTACACGTAAATCACGTGGTTCCACGTGCCTGCGCAGGTTACCATCGGTCTATTCCTTCCACTCTCAATGGACTACGACGTTCCAAGTCGTTTTCCATTGCGCCATGGCCTTACAACACCGTCAACTACGTGTACAGGCCTCTAAAGGCTGTTATATGGCCTTTTGCCGCATAATAAAGGCCTTACACGTAAATCACGTGGTTCCACGTGCCTCCGCAGGTTACCATCGGTCTATTCCTTCCACTCTCAATGGACTACGACGTTCCAAGTCGTTTTCCATTGCGCCATGGCCTTACAACACCGTCAACTACGTGTACAGGCCTCTAAAGGCTGTTATATGGCCTTTTGCCGCATAATAAAGGCCTTACACGTAAATCACGTGGTTCCACGTGCCTCCGCAGGTTACCATCGGTCTATCCTTCCACTCTCAATGGACTACGACGTTCCAAGTCGTTTTCCATTGCGCCATGGCCTTACAACACCGTCAACTACGTGTACAGGCCTCTAAAGGCTGTTATATGGCCTTTTGCCGCATAATAAAGGCCTTACACGTAAATCACGTGGTTCCACGTGCCTCCGCAGGTTACCATCGGTCTATCCTTCCACTCTCAATGGACTACGACGTTCCAAGTCGTTTTCCATTGCGCCATGGCCTTACAACACCGTCAACTACGTGTACAGGCCTCTAAAGGCTGTTATATGGCTTTTGCCGCATAATAAAGGCCTTACACGTAAATCACGTGGTTCCACGTGCCTGCGCAGGTTACCATCGGTCTATCCTTCCACTCTCAATGGACTACGACGTCCAAGTCGTTTTCCATTGCGCCATGGCCTTACAACACCGTCAACTACGTGTACAGGCCTCTAAAGGCTGTTATATGGCTTTTGCCGCATAATAAAGGCCTTACACGTAAATCACGTGGTTCCACGTGCCTCCGCAGGTTACCATCGGTCTATTCCTTCCACTCTCAATGGACTACGACGTCCAAGTCGTTTTTTGCGCCATGGCCTTACAACACCGTCAACTACGTGTACAGGCCTCTAAAGGCTGTTATATGGCTTTTGCCGCATAATAAAGGCCTTACACGTAAATCACGTGGTTCCACGTGCCTCCGCAGGTTACCATCGGTCTATTCCTTCCACTCTCAATGGACTACGACGTTCCAAGTCGTTTTCCATTGCGCCATGGCCTTACAACACCGTCAACTACGTGTACAGGCCTCTAAAGGCTGTTATATGGCTTTTGCCGCATAATAAAGGCCTTACACGTAAATCACGTGGTTCCACGTGCCTCCGCAGGTTACCATCGGTCTAGATCTTCCACTCTCAATGGACTACGACGTTCCAAGTCGTTTTCCATTGCGCCATGGCCTTACAACACCGTCAACTACGTGTACAGGCCTCTAAAGGCTGTTATATGGCCTTTTGCCGCATAATAAAGGCCTTACACGTAAATCACGTGGTTCCACGTGCCTCCGCAGGTTACCATCGGTCTATACCTTCCACTCTCAATGGACTACGACGTTCCAAGTCGTTTTCCATTGCGCCATGGCCTACAACACCGTCAACTACGTGTACAGGCCTCTAAAGGCTGTTATATGGCTTTTTGCCGCATAATAAAGGTCTTACACGTAAATCACGTGGTTCCACGTGCCTGCGCAGGTTACCATCGGTCAAGATCTTCCAATCTCAATGGACTACGACGTTCCAAGTCGTTTTCCATTGCGCCATGGCCTTACAACACCGTCAACTACGTGTACAGGCCTCTAAAGGCTGTTATATGGCTTTTTGCCGCATAATAAAGGCCTTACACGTAAATCACGTGGTTCCACGTGCCTCCGCAGGTTACCATCGGTCTATTCCTTCCACTCTCAATGGACTACGACGTTAAGTCGTTTTGCGCCATGGCCTTACAACACCGTCAACTACGTGTACAGGCCTCTAAAGGCTGTTATATGGCTTTTTGCCGCATAATAAAGGTCTTACACGTAAATCACGTGGTTCCACGTGCCTCCGCAGGTTACCATCGGTCTATTCCTTCCACTCTCAATGGACTACGATTCCCAAGTCGTTTTCCATTGCGCCATGGCCTTACAACACCGTCAACTACGTGTACAGGCCTCTAAAGGCTGTTATATGGCCTTTTGCCGCTAATAAAGGCCTTACACGTAAATCACGTGGTTCCACGTGCCTCGCAGGTTACCATGGTCTATTCCTTCCACTCTCAATGGACTACGACGTTCCAAGTCGTTTTCCATTGCGCCATGGCCTTACAACACCGTCAACTACGTGTACAGGCCTCTAAAAAGGCCTTACACGTAAATAACGTGGTTCCACGTGCCTCCGCAGGTTACCATCGGTCTATTCCTTCCACTCTCAATGGACTACGACGTTCCAGTCGTTTTCCATTGCGCCATGGCCTTACAACACCGTCAACTACGTGTACAGGCCTCTAAAGGCTGTTATATGGCCTTTTGCCGCATAATAAAGGCCTTACACGTAAATCACGTGGTTCCACGTGCCTCCGCAGGTTACCATCGGTCTATTCCTTCCACTCTCAATGGACTACGACGTCCCAAGTCGTTTTCCATTGCGCCATGGCCTTACAACACCGTCAACTACGTGTACAGGCCTCTAAAGGCTGTTATATGGCCTTTTGCCGCATAATAAAGGCCTTACACGTAAATCACGTGGTTCCACGTGCCTCCGCAGGTTACCATCGGTCTACTTCCACTCTCAATGGACTACGACGTTCCAAGTCGTTTTCCATTGCGCCATGGCCTTACAACACCGTCAACTACGTGTACAGGCCTCTAAAGGCTGTTATATGGCCTTTTGCCGCATAATAAAGGCCTTACACGTAAATCACGTGGTTCCACGTGCCTCCGCAGTTACCATCGTCTATTCCTTCCACTCTCAATGGACTACGACGTCCAAGTCGTTTTCCATTGCGCCATGGCTTACAACACCGTCAACTACGTGTACAGGCCTCTAAAGGCTGTTATATGGCTTTTGCCGCATAATAAACCTTACACGTAAATCACGTGGTTCCACGTGCCTCCGCAGGTTACCATCGGTCTATTCCTTCCACTCTCAATGGACTACGACGTTCCAAGTCGTTTTCCATTGCGCCATGGCCTTACAACACCGTCAACTACGTGTACAGGCCTCTAAAGGCTGTTATATGGCCTTTTGCCGCATAATAAAGGCCTTACACGTAAACCACGTGGTTCCACGTGCCTCCGCAGGTTACCATCGGTCTATTCCTTCCACTCTCAATGGACTACGACGTCCCAAGTCGTTTTCCATTGCGCCATGGCCTTACAACACCGTCAACTACGTGTACAGGCCTCTAAAGGCTGTTATATGGCCTTTTGCCGCATAATAAAGGCCTTACACGTAAATCACGTGGTTCCACGTGCCTCCGCAGTTACCATCGGTCTATCCTTCCACTCTCAATGGACTACGACGTTCCATGTCTTTTCCATTGCGCCATGGCCTACAACACCGTCAACTACGTGTACAGGCCTCTAAAGGCTGTTATATGGCTTTTTGCCGCATAATAAAGGTCTTACACGTAAATCACGTGGTTCCACGTGCCTGCAGGTTACCATCGGTCTACCTTCCACTCTCAATGGACTACGACGTCCAAGTCGTTTTCCATTGCGCCATGGCCTTACAACACCGTCAACTACGTGTACAGGCCTCTAAAGGCTGTTATATGGCCTTTTGCCATAATAAAGGCCTTACACGTAAATCACGTGGTTCCACGTGCCTCGCATTACCATCGGTCTAGTCCTTCCACTCTCAATGGACTACGACGTTAAGTCGTTTTCGGCCATGGCCTTAAACACCGTCAACTACGTGTCAGGCCTCTAAAGGCTGTTATATGGCCTTTTTGCCGCATAATAAAGCCTTACACGTAAATCACGTGGTTCCACGTGCCTCCGCAGGTTACCATTCGGTCTATTCCTTCCACTCTCAATGGACTACGAGTTCCCAATCGTTTTCCATTGCGCCATGCCTTACAACACCGTCAACTACGTGTACAGGCCTCTAAAGGCTGTTATATGGCTTTTGCCGCCATAATAAAGGCCTTACACGTAAATCACGTGTTCCACGT
>JASGCC010000255.1:0-360676 GCA_030067915.1 Hydractinia echinata
TAAAAATAATTTCTGCATAGTATTAGTTAGCAAGCTCTGTTCACCCAGCCAGCCTAGCTGGCTACTGTCTTTTTTCTTTATACAGAACACCGAAGAATAACTGCCCATTTAGTATCAAGATTAGGGCATCTGCAGATGGCCAAACTTTAGAAGTAAAGGATATAGTTGATAAGTATAATCATGAACTCAACAGGTAACTAGCTAGCTATACACGGTGGTACAATTTTTATAGGCGTTTTGCCACCCTGTTGTGGCTTATATATAAGTCAACTTAAGAATCATTATGTTCGAAGGTATAGTTTAACAGGAAAACAGCATGGCTCTTGTCTTGCAGTTGCAGGTTCAATTCCTGCTGCCTTCATTTATTATCTGTACATAATAAAGATTAAAAGTAATCTTTGTAATATATATAAATTTGATTGTTAATTGTGGTTACACTTTTGATGATATATATATATGTTATACTTTTAAATGGATATATTTTTCACAGATATTGTTCAACCACTTGTCAAACAAAAGCGCCTCACAGACCAATGCAAGGAAACGGCTAATTACCTGTTCTCGATGGTGATTTTCCAAATTTATGACTTTAACAAGTATGAACGAAGAAGGAAAGGCTAAAATGATTTTGGTCTGTTTGTTTTCACACGAAGTGCTATCAACTGTATAAATAAAAACGAAAGCGTAGATCAAACAGGATCTTCCTAATTGCATAAGTGACAAATCATTCAATATAAAACTAATTAGGAGATTTTGCCTAAAAGAAACTTATGGTAAGCTGTACGAATACATAAAAGATGCAGTTGAATCACGGAAAGAAAGTTTGTGTGGAAATTGTTAAAGCAGAGTTTGTCGCTTCCGTGCTTAGCTCTCGTTGAGGTCGGACGTATCTAAAACGCTCCGGTCTTGGCACGCTAAGTCGAAGAAAGAAAAAAGAAGACTAAAGCTTGAAGAGCTCCTGCATTGACAGCTACGTCCTTTTTGATTTATTATATATTGTACTGCCACAGAAACTGCAGTAGTCGATGTCTCTGATTTTATTCTTACTGAGCTCGACCAACATAACTTTGTTTGTGCTGTGCTCATTGACCTTAAAAAAGCTTTTGACACTGTTGATCATAAAATTCTGTTAAAAAAACTATGGTGTTTTGGCATCAGAGATGCTGCCTTTGACTGGTTCGAGTCCTACTTAACGGGCCGAATGCAGCTGACTCTTATAAACGACACAGGATCAAGATCTGCTTCATGAAGACGCTTTTGGGGTGCCGCAGGGATCTGTGTTAAGGCCCCTGCTCTTTCTTTTGTATATTGATGACTTAAATCTGTCATCAATTCAAACTACCACCATCTATATGCAGATGATACAATAATTATTTCGTCTCATAAAAACTTGGATACCCTTGTCTCCCCAGCTCGAGTTAGAACTTTCGCAAGTCGACCTCTGGCTGAATAATAACAAAATGACTTTTAATACGGACAAAACAATCTTTTTCGGCAACCACAGCCAGTTAAAAAAAGTTGAGAACAAAACTATCAACTATATGGGTATTCCTTTGAAGTTAAATATCTTGGGGTAACATTTGATCAAAAAATGCAATGGGAAAAGCACATTAATGACATAAATAGAAAAATACTAATTAAATATTCTAAAATTAGAACCATTGCATCCTGTTTAACACCTCACACAAAAAACCTTTTAATTAATGCACTTGTCATGCCATATTTCAACTACTGCTCCTCGGCATGGGCTTGTGCCACCCAAGGTAGATTGGGAAAACTAGAAAAAACGATTAAAATGTGTCCGTACCTTTCTTGGGAAAGAGAGGGAATATTCAATGAATAATTTACTCATCAAAAACGATTGCCATATTAGTTTTCAAAGCCATGAATCACATTGCTCCTGATTACATGCGCTCAAAATTCCTTTTGACAAAAAACTGTCATAATCATCAAACAAGAGGAGCTTCAAAAAACAGGTTCACACTTCCCTTGGTCAACACGGAATTTGGCAAAAAAGCCTTCCCATTTAGAGCTGCAAAAGTGTGGAATAATCTTCCAGACCAAGTGACCTGTGATGGAAGTCTGCTTTCGTTTAAGACTTCCATCTCTAATGTATTTGGCAAATTCTAATGGAGATCACTTTTTAACTTTTTAATTTTTGTTTTTTATTCTTTTTCTTTTCAATTTTCACAGATTATAAATGTTACTATGTTTGATTGAGCTGAGGCAGTCTAAGGTTTATCATTTTTTGTTTCTTTTTTGTTCTAGTGGCCCCCAGTGGAAACAATCCACTAACTATAGGTTTTTGTGATTTTTCTGGGCTAGCCACTTTAAATATTTATTATTATTATTATTTTTAACCACGCTCTTGTGCAAGGTGCCTTAATTAGATACCACAATTGTTTTAATAGCACAGATGGGAATATTTGCTTTTTTTACCAAAGTTTACAATACAAAAAGTCAATAATTCTTTTGTCATTACATTCTTAAAATAATGTTACCATATTCTGTTACGAAAAGGGGAGATAAAAAAGCAATCGAAGAAGGTACATAGCCGGCATTATATTTTTTTCCACTTGACTCGTGTTTTTCGCTATTACTGCCGGCAGATTTATTCTGCCGGTAGTTAGTGCCGGCAGACTAATATCTCTCTTTATTCTGCCCGTAGTTGGTTACTGCCGGCAGAATTAATACCCCCTTATTCTACCGGTAATTAGTGCCGGCAGAATAAATACCCCCACTTATTCTGCCGGTACCGGCAGAATATCCACGTCCAATATTATACGCTTGTTGTCTCCCCACATCGATGCTTCGCTTTAAAATGCGAAAAGGGTTCTGAGAACGGCGCGCGGAAACTCTATTTAAACGAGGTGCCAAAGTTATCATTAAATATCGGCGATTTAATGGCGCGCGTTAATGGCTGGATGGTTGGATACAATTTTTCGGCCGACCGACTCTATTTTTGGTGCTCAAATGACTCTAACACCAGATATTTGTGACGTCCGCCTTAGATGGAATACCAATGGCAAATTTTCCTCCACAACTAGCTACTTAAATTAGAATGTACAGTTCAAATTTCGAAGGGAGAAGAAAACGTGCGAAGTTACGTTAAAAACGAACCAACCAAAAAGGGTATTTGTTTCAGTTATTTTAAACCGACTTACTCTTCCAAACATTCCAAGTCAGCTCTTCGTCTGAATCAAATGTCTTTTCGCATGTTACGCAGAAGCAAATTGTATATTCAGCAGTGGCTTTTACTTCTACTTTTTGCTCATGAGCAATCAGAGCTCTTGCGGCCAACGTTCCATGTGATGGGAGGGGGGGCTTA
Source organism: Hydractinia echinata (assembly GCA_030067915.1). Lineage (NCBI taxonomy): Eukaryota > Metazoa > Cnidaria > Hydrozoa > Anthoathecata > Hydractiniidae > Hydractinia > Hydractinia echinata. The sequence goes on from JASGCC010000255.1 coordinate 3,329, forward strand.
TAAAATTATGCAAAAATCTAGTGTGCTAAAAAATAAAAACAACGATTTTAATAAACACAACATATCTTTCTAAAAGTATAATAAAAACAAACACTAATCGATCTCAATATCACTATTGCCCTTCGTCCTCGTCTACGATCGTCTCTAAGGGAGCCGCATCAATCATTTCCTCGGCATCTGGGATAAATGGGTTGTCTTCCGTCTCGTTTACCAGTTGTATTTGTTCATTGAGCATTGCAAGACCAAGATATTATGATGAACACTGGCGAATCGTTTAGTTTCGTTTCACACAGTGTACGGCTATCAAGCATTGCGTTTGGACATAAACACCACATTGAAAAGGTTTCATTTACTTTTTCCATGAAGTCTGTTGTAGTATTTTTGCAAATGCCAAACACCGTAGAGCAATTTTAGAGTAACAATTTCTGCACTTGAAAATTATGAAGTATGGAAGACATTACAAATCCATTGTTCAAATTCCAGCTCAAAAGTACTGAAATTTCGACTGTTCTTCCGTAAAACCGCAACTAGACATTCAACAATCAAGATAAAGCTTAATTTGCGCATAGTAACTTTTAAGCAATTGACGATTTCTGTATAAATACTAGCGTAATAGTGACCACTCGGATTCACTCATGGTATTTAGGACATACATTGCTTGTAATGTATTCTGTAAGGCTCAAACAAACGGATCATGTCTCGTTGGATGAGCGCAGTAAAACTCAAGATGTGAAATTGAAAAGGAATATTTAGGTGTGTCTGCTAAATTTGTTTCTTTGTATCTGATATTATGAGTAACAATTTCTGCACTTGGAAATTTTGAAGTATGGATGACATTACAAACCCATTGTTCAAGTTCCAGCTTAAAGATACTGAAATTTCGACTGTTCTTCCATAAAACCGCAACTAGACATTCAACAATCAAGAGCAAACTTAATTTGCGTAGAGTAACTTTGTTCAATTGACGATCTGTGTATAAATACTAGCGTAATAGTGACCACTTGGCTTCACTCATGGTCATTGGGACATACATTGCTTGTGATGTATTCTGTAAGGCTCAAACAAGCTGATCATGTATGGATAAACACTTTTCGCTTTATTGGAGGGCCATGGTGTGCATTCTAGATACTTCGAACTTGTTGGGTGAGCGTAGTAGAACCTAAGATGTTAAATTGAAAAGGAATATTTGGGCGGGTCTGCTAAATTTGCTAAATTGTATCCGATATTATGTTCAACACTAGCGATTCGGCCTATATGCCTTGTTTGCCTACTAACTACACTTGATTTACTGATCAAATGCTCTTTGTTGGATGTAAACATATCCAGATTTAGTTTCGTTTCACGCAGAGTAAGACTACCAAGCATTGCATTTGGACATTTAAACCACATTGAAAAGGCTTCATTTACTTTTTCCATGAAGTCTGTTGTAGTGTTTTTGAAAATGTCAAACACGGTAGAGTAATTTAGAGTCTCAATTTCTGCACTTGCAAATTATGAAGTATGGATGACATTACAGACCGATTGTTCAAGTTCCAGCTTAAAAGTACTGAAATTTCAACTGTTCTTCCGTAAAACCACAACTAGACATTCAACAATCAAGAGCAAAATTAATATGCCCAAAGTAACTTGTGAGGAATTGACGATTGATGTATAAATACTAGCGTAATAGTGACCACTCGGATTCACTCATGGTATTTAGGACATACATTGCTTGTAATGTATTCTGTAAGGCTCAAACAAACGGATCATGTCTCGTTGGGTGAGCGCAGTAAAACACAAGATGTGAAATTGAAAAGGAATATTTAGGCGTGTCTGCTAAATTTGTTTCTTTGTTTCTGATATTATGATGAACACTGGCGAATCGGCCTTCATGCCTTGTTTATCTACCAACTACAATTGATGTATTGATAAGAATCTCTTTGTGGGAAGATGTCCAGATATTTTTTCGTTTGTATATAGTGCGAGACCATTATGGCGATGGTAGTCATTTGAACGCCGTTTTCGCCAGTTCACTTTGACTGAAAAGTTAGAATATTTTTTGAAACTATTTGTATGAAGCTTAACTGCTGTAAGCCCCTGCGTTTTTTAACCATAGTTTTGGCTCTGTGAATAATTATTTTTCTTGTAAATAGAGTTTGTATAGTGATGAATTGTAATTGGCTTTTTAGTCACATTCTAAATGTGGATGCCTATGTTGCGCAGCACTAGAAAAAGACGCCGTACCACAGTCTAATACAGGCTACTACGCTCTACTTCAGCGTACTACACTCTATTACAGAGTAATACGCTCTACTACTACGCTCTACTACAGGCTACTACACTCTACTACAGAGAAATACGCTGTACTACAGAGAAATACCGTCTGTCTACTACCGAGAAATACGCTCTACTACAGACAAATACGCTCTACTACGCTCTACTACAGGCTACTACACTCTACTACAAGTTACTACAGTCTACTACAGGTTACTACACTCTACTACAAAGAAATACGCTCTACTACAGAGAAATACGCTCTACTACAGAGAAATACGCTCTACTACGCTCTACTACAGAGAAATACGCTCTACTACGCTCTACTACAGGCTACTACACTCTACTACAAGCTACTACAGGCTACTACACTCTACTACAGAGATATACGCTCTACTACAGAGAAATACTTTCTACTACGCTCTACTACGCTCTACTACAGGCTACTACACTCTACTACAGGCTACTACACTCTACTACAGGCTACTACACTCTACGACAGGCTACTACACTCTACTACAAGCTACTACAGAGAAATACGCTCTACTACAGAGAAATATGTTCCACTACAAGCTACTACACTCTACTACAGGCTACTACACTCTACTACAGAGAAATACGCTTTACTACAGAGAAATATGTTCTACTACAGGCTACTACACTCTACTACAAGCTACTACACTCTACTACAGGCTACTACACTCTACTACAGAGAAATACGCTTTACTACAGAGAAATACGCTCTACTACGCTCTACTACAGGCTACTACAGGCTACTACACTCTACTACAAGCTACTACACTCTACTACAAAGAAATACGCTCTACTACGGCCTGCTACAGAAAATAACGTACTGCTAAACATCGCTACGAAAAATTACGCTTTAGTTATTACTATTCAGTTTAGTATAACAGCTTTATATCCTAGCCAGTATTATTTATTTTTATGTTAATGTTGTGTTTATCTAGCTAGCTCCTTAGCTACTTCTGGCCAAAAAGTGAAAGTAGCCAAATGCAGTTTGGCTGCAACACAATTCTAAATTCTTATGCTAAATGAAGTTAGGCAGCTACCACTTTAATTACTGTTATGAAAACTTATGGTGCAAAATAAAATTGCTGAGTATTTCTTTAACTGAACATGATAACAGCAGGGGTTTCCTGGATTTTTTTTAACCGAAGTTGCGATAAAGTTTTTTGAAAAATAGTGTTACGCCTATACTCATGTGCGACATGGTAAACTGGTATTACATCTGTATGGATGTGTCACATTGTTTACCTGTACTAAATGGTCAGCTTAAACTTTTTTAAACACTCACCGGAAACATTATCCGAAAAATAAAAAAGGTTGGCCAGCCGTTTTTGCTATGACGGGGTAACAACAAATTGTAATCTGTGTTTTTATTTCAGCTTAAGTTGTGGAAAGTTATTTGTTGAAAAATATATTACACTGGACACACCATAAAGTTGTGTGCACTTCATTTGATTTACTGCATACTATATAACTGTACTAAAGCGCTTTACCTGAATGTGTGGCACAGTTGACGGTTCTTATTAATCACTCATCCGGGTGTTCAACGCCGGGTAACACAGTTACTTGTGGCTTAACCTAGCCTTTTGACAGAGTGTATTCTGTGTTCTGTAAACCAAAGATGCAATGCAGGTTTTTTGAAAAGCCTATTAGGCCTAAAAGCATGTGCGATACAGTTTAGCTAGCTACAACAAAATTCTTAATTAATAATTCTTATGCTAAATGCAGGTAGGTAGCTACACCTTTTATTACTGTTATGAAGACTTATTCCGCAAAATAAAATTGCTGAGCGATTTTTTTAGCTGGACGGGGTAATGACGGGCTGTTTTCTGTGTTTTTACCTTATCGGACGAAAACTTTGTCGGACAAAATTTTTCGCCGGACACCTGAAATTTTCGTCATTTTTGTCCGCGAAAAAAATTTGTTCGATGAAAATTTTGTCTATTTTGGATTTTTGTTATTTCTTATTAAAACTTCAATCAGCTAATATACAGGTGAAAACAAATACCACAAAGTTTGTACAATGAAAAGTTTTCAAATCAAGTGGCAATTCAGTTGAAACAAGGCATTGATCCTGCGGATGTAAAGATTTCCTCAAAGTTGTTAGATTTAAAACCAGTGCACGCTTCCTGGATCGTTCTACTTTACCACCATTTAAGCAACGAAGCAGAAATTATCATGAACGGGTTCGATGCATCTTAATTACAAAAGCCGTTAAAAAGCACAATCTGTTGTGGAGATAGTTGAAAATCCGTTTAGAAGCATTTAAATTCTGTCAGAAGTGAAGGAATGCTTCTGTTGTCCTTCTTCTCTTTAATAATAGCCGTCGTCTGTCTGTCTGCCACTTAAGACGCGTCCTGTTACGAAAACACGAAATGCGATATATAAAGGACGGGCGACCCCATGGATTCTTCCACGGGTTAACGACTAGTTTAATAATTGCTGAGTTGTTTGATTTTAAAAGGAATTGTAAAATCGTCCTTTGTCACTGGTGCATGACCGCTCTCCACCGCGAGCGTGATTTTCTTGATTGGCATGCTTTAGGACTTATAATATGTCCTTTCGCGGGAGAATACTTGTCCAAAATATCGTTTCTACTGGTGTATGGATGAGTACAGAACATTACAGCCTGTTCAATGTATAGTGTAAAGGCTTCTTACTAATTAGCTTTCGCGGAGGGTATTTTGTCAAAATATCTGTTCTATTAGTGGATGGATTTGTATCCTACCTCAATGCTTGTCTATTCTATAGTGCAACGTGTTCTCTCATATTGGTTTATAGTGTAAAGCCTTCGCATTGATTGGTCTGCTTTAGAACTGTTGATGCGTCATTTCCAGGGAGGGTATTTCTCCATAATATTGTTTCTATTTGTGTATGGATGTATATCCAGCATTAGTGTTTGTGTAGGGTACAGTGTAAAATTTTCTCTTTGATTGGTCTTTTAAAATATCTCAGATTTTATTTTGCACATACCTCAACTTCTAAAAGTGATACCTCAAATGACGTATGGATGTGTCTCACATTTACAGACTTCCTTTTAATTTTTCTGCTAGGATTTCGACCTTTACTTTCATCCAGGTTGTTTTTTAGCCATGTATTGTGGAATATCCCATTCACTTACTGGTTTAGTGAGGCTTTATTTGAATAGATCTATTAGGTCATTTTTTAAATAAGGTTATGCCAAGCTATCACTCCAAAATGTCGTCTCTATTGCATATGCATAGGTATAGAACAATACCGCCTTTTTAGTGCATACTATACATCTTCCCTCAAATCTAACAGCTTTAAGACTTTTACTGTGTCATTTGCGAGGGGGTATTTGTCCAGAATATGGTTTCTATTGGTGCATGGATGTGCACCCAACCTCACTGAATGTTTAATTTAAGATGTAAAGTCTTCTCTTGATTGGCGTGCTTTAGGACTTTTATATATCTTTCGCGGAAGGGTATTCGTCCAAAGTATAGTGTCTATAGTGTTGGTTTGGTTTATAGTGAAAAGTCTTTCCTTTGATTGGTCTGCTTTAGGACTTTTGATGTGTCATTTTCTTGGAGGGTATTTAGCCCAAATATCATTTCTATTGGTGTATGGATGTGTATCCAACCTCAATATTTGTTCAATTACAGTGTAAAATCTGCATATTGATTAGTCTGCTTTAGAACTTTCATTTTTTTATATCGCGGTAAGGTATTTGTCCAAAATATAGTGTCTCTTTGTGTATTGACGTGTATCCAACATCAGTGTTTGTTTAGTTTAAAGTATAAAGTCTTCTCTTGATTGGCGTGCTTCAGGACTTTTAATATGTCCTTTCGCGGGAGGGTATTTGTCCAAGACATATTGTCTATTTGTGTATGGATTGTTATCCAACATCAATGTTATTTTGGTTTATAGTGTAAGGTCTTCCCTTTGTTGATATGTTGTAGGACTTTCGATGTGGCATTTTGCAGAAGAGTATTTTGCCATAATATCATTTCTATTGGTAAATGGATGTATACCCAACCTCAATGGTTGTTTTTTTCACTATGTAATGTCTTTGCATTGATTGGTCTACTTTAGGACTTTTGATACGTTATTTCCAGGATGGATACTTGTTTCTACTGCTGTATGGATAAGTACATAACACAACGGCCTGTTAAATGTGTAGTATAATGTCTTGCCTCAGATTGGCATTCTTTATGATTTCTGATATGTGATTTTGCAGGAGGGTATTAGTCCAAAATATCTTTTCTATTGGTTATCGATGAGCATAGAACACTACCGCCTGTTAAATATATAGTACAAAAGCGTCTCTTTGTTTAGCCTGCAATAGGGCCGGTAATATGTCCTTTTGCAAAGGGGTATTTGAGCAAAATCTCGTTTCTGTTTGTGTATGGATGTGTATCCAAACTTAAACCTTTTCTATTTTATAGAACAGCGTGTTTCCTTAGATTAGCTGATATTGGGACTTGAATATGTATTTTCGCGGAACGCCATTTATCCAAATTATCATTTTTATTTGTGTAGGGATGTTTATGCCATGTTAATGCTTGTCCATTCTATAGTACAACGTGTTCCCTCAGATTGACTGATATGACGACTTTCTATCAGTCTCTTTGCGACAGTGTATTGTGCAAAATATCGTTTCTGTTTGTGCATGGATATGTAACCAACATTAAATCTTGTATATTTTATACAACAACGTTTTCCTCAGCTTGGCGAGCATTAGGATATTCGCCTGTTTGTATTGGTTAAGGCGACAAGGAGTATTATTACAGTTGTGCGGAATAATGTGGCATATTACGTTGGTTATGGCCTATCTACAAAGAAATAATGTATTTGTTATGTAGCGATAGAGAGTATTATAAGGGTAATATGCAATATTATGCGCTATTACGTTGGTTATGGCCTCTCTACAAAAAAAATGTATTTGTTATGTAATGATAGAGAGTATTATAAAGGTATTATGCAGTATTATGCGATATTACGTTGGTTATGGATTATTGACAGAAAAATATGAATTTGTTATGGAACGATAGAGAGTATTATGAAGGTATTATGCAGTATTACGGTGGTTATGGCCATCGACAGAAAAAATATGAATTTGTTATGGAACGATAGAGAGTATTATGAAGGTTTTATGCAGTATTATGCGATATTACGTTGGTTATGGATTATTGACAGAAAAATATGAATTTGTTATGGAACGATAGAGAGTATTATGAAGGTATTATGCAGTATTACGGTGGTTATGGCCATCGACAGAAAAAATATGAATTTGTTATGGAACGATAGAGAGTATTATGAAGGTATTATGCAGTATTATGCGATATTACGTTGGTTATGGCCATCGACAGAAAAAATATTTATTTGTTATGTAGCGATAGAGAGTATTATTAAGGTATTATGCAGTATTATGCGATATTACGTTGGTTATGGCCTATCGACAGAAAAAATATGTATTTGTTATGTGTAGCGATAGAGAGGATGTCGGATAATGAGGGTTCATCTGTCGGGTCCATTTGGTTGGAGTACTGTCAATGAACGTCTGTCGGACTTTTTATATCGATAAAGTATGAAGGGGTGCTAATTATGTTGTACGTCGTGTGTCGGGACCACTTAGCCCGGTGCTAAATGAAGTCATTGCCGACTGAACAGCCTATTTGATGGATTTTTTTTTCTTACTCGGCGTCAGAGGTTTAGTAGGGGGGAGGGGGGAGGTGTAGAATTTTTCAGTTCCTTGGTGTACTCAACGCGTGGCAAATGTGCTCCACAATTTCGCTTCGCAAAAATGTGCAAATCGTTCAACCTCGATCCCAGGGCCTGTAGCGTTTTTTCATATAAGGATGAAACGCGTACGTGATTCATCCTCATATCTGAAAAAACGCTACAGGCCCTGGGATCGAGGTTGCAAATCGTTTTGTTTTTTAAAAAATCCAAATGTTGCGAATAACGAGTTTCCCAACAATTTTCTCAAGAACTAATTGTTAATCAAGCTCGACCCCAGCACCTTTTACCGTGGCGGCGAAAAGGCGCTGAGACAGGCTGGTCACGTGGGCATCAAATGAACCAGATTCTGGTTCATTTTCAATTTATGCAAATTCTGCATACAGTTGCCCCTCGGTTTAGCGAACATGGTTTTTAGCGAATTCCTCATTATATCGAACAAAATGTCTCGGTCCCTTGATTTTCGCTAACAAAGCTGTCATAAAATACCTCTGTTTAACGAACTCGCTTTTAACGAATTCCTCATTATATCGAACAAAAATATCTTAACACTACGCCTGATTTACCCTCGAAATAGCGAATAGTACCACATTTTAGAATCTGAATGCTTCGAATCACCAAAATCGAATCAGCGGCATTCGAGATTCAATCTTTGAATTTTATTCAATTGTTTGTTTACATATTTTTTGTTAAAAAGAGGTAGCATTCAATATGAGAAGGCATCTGGAGCAGTTCAATCTAGTATATGTCAAGAATCGAAAAAGCAACAAACAACCATTGAAAATTTCTTTCATAGACTTTGATTCTTTATGTAACTGTTCATGTAACTCTTTATAATTATTAAACTAAGCAGTACTAAAAAATCGTGAATTTATCAGATTTAAACCCAGTTTTGAAAAGTTCGCTTTTAACGAATCCCTTATTATAGCGAACTAAATTGCTCGGTCCCCTCAGGGTTCGCTAAAACGAGGGTCAACTGTATTTACGATTTTGACGATAAGCTGGGAAGATGTGGTACGTGTTTTCAAGCGGCTGAATAATGGTTTCGAAAGGTATGAAAAGTTGCCCTCGTTTGTTTTGAAACCAAGTTCAATGTTTCGAGTATTTAGGAGCCATATTTATGAATGCATTACCTAATGACACTGGCTAACAACAACACCGACTACTTTTTAACAAAAAATTCGTATATTTAAAATACATTCTAACTTTAACTAAGACATCTTAAAGAAAAGGGGAGGAAAAGAGATCAAAAAGGAAAGAATGATGCTTTTTAAGAATTTAAAATCACTAACAACAGGGACACCACATCTTCGGTGCCATATTTGTTTATGTCTCACTTTTGGGATTTTTGCTGACGCCAGCTAAAGTGGTCGCATAATTTGGGTAATGCCGTGGTGGGCCAATCAAATGGGCTATTACGCTAGAACTATCAGAAAGCGCAGTGCAGTTGAGAAGCAAATAGTCCTGGGGACGAGGTTGATTGTTAATGTGAAAAATTTACACGACCCGCGCCGTTACAGGATTATTTTTCCCGAATATGTATTTTCTTTAATACAAAGGGAAAATTATGCAAAAAAAACACTGGTAAAGACGTGCATGCTGTAAACGATAGTGATTATGACTTGAGAATTGCACAGTTGACCTTTGGTCCTTGGTAGGTTGTTGTCGGGTGAATCTATGAGGATAGAAAATGAGAGCCATCTTTAAAAACATTGTAAACCAATCAGATTTGCCTCACGGATCAGGGCGGATACACATTGGCTAACTCGACGCTGCCTAAGGAGAAATTTGGACGCCCAGCGCGCTTCCGCCTTTTGTTGGTTAGCTTTAACAATTTGATCAATTTGACTGTGAAGTTCAGTTTGTCGATGACTACTTCTAAGATTTTTTAATTGTTAATTTACTCCTCGAAGTTTTAAAAAATATAAGAAGAAAGAAAAATTGTTTGCAAGCCTCGATTTAAAAAAAAGCTATTCTGGCTTTTAAAGGTTTTAGTTAGCTTTGATCAAAAAAAACTAACTTCCTTTTTTCAGTGCTAAAATAGGTAAATTGGCAAAATTTTGACAGATAAAATTGACAGGAGCACAAGGGTGGATATGTTAGTGGTATAAGTAAACCTGCATATTATCTTCTGCTGCAAAGATGATGGATCGACCTCTCGCTTACCGGGCGATTGCTCTACCGAGATAAGATTTTATTTCGCGAAAATCTCTTTCAACAGAGTATTTTCTTTAGGACCGCTTGTTCCACTGTACGTTAAAAATGAAAAATTTCAAAAAATCCGAACAAGAAATGAAAATGAAATGAAAACAAGATGCAGGCGCTGCATAAACTATCTCGCTATTAAAAATGCACAACTATGAAACATCGACAATGCGACCCAATTCTACAATTTTGGCTAACAAAAAATACAGCCTATGATTCATGGTTGAAAGTCGCGCGATTGAAACGTTTATGGTCTTAAACGGCATTTAGTTGACAAAAAAATAACATTTTGGACCAATTTTGGCCTAAAATGACATTTAGGTGACAAAAAAACAAAATTTTGATGTCGCCATCATGTTCAGCATACTTTTTTTGTCAACCGTGCTAAATTTTGTCGAAAATAGAGTAGTTTTAATTTTTGGACCAATTTTGGCCTAAAGTGACATTTAGGTGACAAAAAATCAAAATTTTGATGTCACCATCATGTTCAGCATACTTTTTTTGTTAACTGTGCCAAATTTTGTTGAAAACAAATACCAATTTTGGCCTGAAACGTCATTTAGATGACTTCGAAGTACTTAGAGAGTTTGGGTACGAAGTTTAAATCTGCGACGTTGCAATTGACCATTTGGGACATAGTTAGTTACAAGTTGGAAACCAATACTATCCTCGCAGGCGAGTATGGTTGCTCATATGGTGCAAAATTCAGTGAAACAACATTATATATTCAGTGTGAAATATATATATTCAGTGAAATAATATATACATTCAGTGAAAAAATATATACATTCAGTGAAATAATATATATATTCAGTGAAATAATATATATATTCAGTGAAATAATATATACATTCAGTGAAATAATATATATATTCAGTGAAATAATATGTGTTCAGTCGATTACATTCAGTGAAATATTTTTATATTCAGTGAAACATTTTTATATTCAGTGAGAAATTTTTGTATTTCGTCAATGATCTTTATATTCAGTCAAAAGCATTTGTATTCAGTCAAACTTCTTTTGAATGTATGTCGTAGACAGTGATTACACTCTCGAAATTACAATCTGGTCCTTGTTTCCTTCACTGTCAAAGCTGCATCATGAACAGTTAAAGATGGCTGCTTCTTCAGAAATAGTCGAATTTTTCGATGAATTGTCATCCATAACAACAGCTATAGAAGCAAGATCGGGAGATGATTTAGTGCTACTAGTGGAACGTATAAGTAAATCCATCACAACACTTCATTACCTCAAATCTATTCATCGACACAATAGTCACTTGGATGAGCTTGTTCAACAATTCTCTGTATTCTATCAAGACCTATACAGAGAAATTAGATATGGTCGAAAAGAAAACAACAGAGTGGCGATATTCAGATCATCAATCAATGTTGAAAAACGTGAAAGTCCTGGTCGGCCAAAGCATGCTATACCGGCTGATACATTGGTTTATTTCCGCAATCTTGGGTTCACCTGGCAAAATATCGCTGATATGTTCCTCGTGTCTCGTTGGACAATAAGAAGAAGAGTAGTAGAATACAATTTAGATGATATTGTAGGCTACTCTGATATGACTAACGATGAGCTGGACGGTATAATCACTCGTTATAGAAACACGCATGGACTTGCATGTGGTAGGTCGATGATCATGGGATATTTAAATTCACTTGGTTTAAAACTACAACAACGCTGTATTACTACGTCCCTTGTTCGAGTCGATCGGATTGGTTCTCATATGCGCTGGTCACTTGTTATCAAACGTCGAAAGTATTCAGTTCCCGCGCCGAATAGTCTCTGGCATTTAGATGGTCACCATAGCCTCGTCACCTGGGGGTTCGTGATTCATGGTGCAATTGATGGTTATTCAAGATTGATCACGTTCCTACGATGTTCAACAAATAACAAAGCGGAAACAGTTGCCGAATTATTTAACAATGCTGCAGAGCGCTATGGTACACCCTCCAGGGTGAGAACTGATAAAGGTGGAGAAAACACATTAGTGTGGGAGAAGATGGTCCATATTAGAGGTGAAAATCGTGGAAGTTATCTTGCTTCGTCATCGGTTCACAATCAGAGAATCGAGAGGTTGTGGAGAGACGTTTGGAACTACGTATGTAACGAATTCTACTACACATTCCAGGCAATGATTGACCAAGGTAAAGATTATTACGCTGATGTTGATCACATTTGTACTTTTAAGTTAGTAACATGCACTTTTTCATATGTTAGGCATACTCAGCATGGATAACGACGTGCATAAATTTATTCTGCACTATGTATTTGTCCCTCGCATCAACCTTGTGATCGAAAGTTTTGTGCAAGGTTGGAATCGACATCCACTTCGAACTGAACGCAATTGGTCCCCGGAAAGAATATGGGCAAATGGTATGGTTGATCAAAGAAATCACAACATCAGTCATGTTAACGAACTGGTGAATGGTCGCGGAAATATAAATAACGAAGACTTGGAATGGTTCGGAATGGACTGGTTCGCGCCGTCGCCTCAAGATGACGGATTAACAACGGTGAACTTAGATGACGTTGTCTGTCCATTGGATCTTGATCAACTTGCGAGACTGCAAAACGTTGACCCCTTAACACATTCTACCACTTACGGTATAGATGTATTCATCACGGCGATGCACGTGCTCCTGTGAACATAGCTAATTTCATGTCCCATGTGAACTTGTTTTTAAACAGGGAAGATAGAAAACAACATATATTATTGAATGTACAAAACATTAAAATGTATAAAAAATGTAAGAAGATATAACATAAAATATAAATGGAAACATAAACATAATATCAAGTACGCAGTTCAAGCTTTCAAAACAAATTTCTGCTTATAATTCCCCACTGCTTCACAATCTGATGACACTATGAGTGCATTTGAAGATGGTAGTTTATATCCATAGTCACCTTCGAATAATGGAGGTACACCATCACTCCCAGTTTCAGCAGCATCAAAAATATCTTGAAAAAACTGCCTCAAGACTCCACCTCCATCAATAGCCACCTGACCTTCATATCTGATTTTTAAAGGAAGCGTGGCATCAAAATCAGCAGCTTTATAGTAGCTCATTGCATCAGTGAATAAATAATCAGGTTCGATAATCAACCGTTTCACAGAACCATCAGTTTTCATATTTTTTTTTAACAAATTTAGTGATTCGTCTAAATTGTTACTTGTTGATGTAAAGTGACTACCATCCAAGATATCGTTGACAATTTGGTTCAACTCATGATTAGAGTATGAATCGGATCTCAGGTTGATAAGAACAGCTGGATCCATCATTTTGATATGAACAGCTAGGAACATCATTTTGTACTTGATACGAATTAGATACATCATCTGCGATATTTTCAAAGGGAAGAATGGGGAGTGATGGATTTGATTCAGCCTCACCACCATTTTCCTCATTATCCATATGAACAAATTTCAAGGAGACTGCTGGTACAATCAATCTTATGTACAGCTTTCCTTGCCCAACTAATGCCTTAATATGTTGAAAGTCCCATTCAAAACCATCAGGTGCATTAGGGTAGGATATTGTAGCACGATTGCACTTTACAAACTCAAAGTTATTCACTGTTACAAAAGGCAGATCTTTTTCAATAATTGCTTTCAAATTACTCCTCACATCTTTTTCTTTGTCACCTGGTAAAATATCTAAGAAGAAATTACCCACAATATGTTCCTCCATAAATTTATATCTATCTCTTTTTTCATAATCTTCATCTAAGAGAATGACCTCCACAGTTTTACTTTTTACTTTTATTGTTGCTTTTTTCCTACCATATGGAGAGCTTAACCGGTTGGGATGACCAGGGGTGGCTTTTGGTGCTTTTCTAGCAGGGAATGGTGTTAATAATGGTGATGTTGTGTTGTTGGTGGTGATGATGGTAGGAGGAGGAGGTGGTGGTGGGTCGGTTGTTATGAGTGATGCTGATGCAGAATGTATCAGTCTTTGGGTCCTCTGATATATGTTTTCAGAACTTCTACGTACATTAGATCTTGACAACTCTTTATCTCTCTAATATTTTCTTCGTTTGAGACAGGCAAACACATATTTTCGGCACGTGCGTTGTTGGCGTTGTTACCTGCCATCTTTGTTTTGAATTGAAGCCATATGTAAGGTAAAATGAGGACCCGATAGGCCATGTTGAATAAATTGAGGATCGAGCCTCGTAACCCCAACTTAACAAATTACTCCACTGAACAAATCAACTGAATGAATAAATATTGACTGAATATATAAAAGTTGACTGAATATATAAATTACTCCACTGAATACGGGACTGAATATATAAAATTTGACTAAATATATAAATAATTCACTGAATGCGAGACTGAATACATATGTTACTTCACTGAACATATAAATGTTGTTTCACTGAATTTTGCACCATATGAGCAACCATAGGCGAGATAGTAATAATTGTGAAAAAATAAAAGTGATTTGTAATGAATTTTACACACATTTTATCTCTTGTTAAATCTGTCATATGCGACTAAACTTCCAACTCTGGTTCTCTTTTGCAATATATTCTTTCAACTGAACGTATATACACGAAATACTACTTTTATACAAATGTACATTGCTACAAACAAAAAATAGACAAAAAATTAAAGGAATTACGGGGAATTAATTCTAGTACAGAAACTCTCGCAAATTACTGAAATTTTGGCCGATTTCGCAGAAGTTTATGTTACAAAACTTTCTAAGAGCGCATCAATTGCATAAGTTTATGGGTGCAAAAAAAATCAATTCGCAAAAGTTAATTTTCGGGGTGAAAAATTCCAACCAATGCTTTGATAATAAAAGAATACGTTTTAGAGTTTAATCCTTTAAATTTATAAGGTTAACTTTTGATGATTCGCAAAGGTTGATTGTCGCTAAATTTTTAAAATTGCTCATTTGCGAATTTCTATGTTCGCGAAATGTAAAAAATATACAAAAACTATAAGTATTCTACAAATTTTCTATAAGTGATGTAGCATCTAAGACAAAAGTCCTGGAAAAAATTATTGCATGTGAATCAATTAAGAATATTTTGCACGTCAAATATACCTAAATGTTGCATCACAAAAAACATTTAAGACAAGCCAAAATTAAAGCACCATCTTAAATGAGAGTTTCAAATTTGTGGATCAGCTACAAGAATAACGGTTGTCAAATTAGGATTATATTACTTCAATGAAGTCTCAGTTAACTGATGTTAACATTGGTTACACAGTAGCATGTCGCGTGAAAACGTAACTTTGGTACATCATGATAACCCTTCGAATTCTGCGCAAACAGAAAAGTCGAACACACTCATTTTCTAGTGTCGCAGTGTAAGCTATACGTGGTCATTTTTCTTTCAACACCTATATAATAAAAATCAACATGTTACATGGCCGCAGTAGAAAATAAATTCGCGAATATGATATCCTTAAGAACTTCGAAAAAACAAACAAGTGGCCAGAGCATATTACTTCAACGTCAGACGTTCGCAGAGATAAACGTGTCGCCGTTACTTTTCTACTAACTACAATCTTGGACAAAATATGTATGGACTTTTTAATTTCCCCCTTCCCCCCAACTTCAAGGTTGAATTTTGAAGGTCAATCACTGTTTTGGCTCCAACACTGAGCTTGGGGGAAGGGGGAGTTAAAATTTAATACTTGTCCACTAATTTATGTCCAAGATTGTAGATACAATGTGATAAACACAAAGAAAAAACTTACAGCTCTCAGAGTTGTCCATTGACTGGCTCAACTGTAAAAACGATCGCGTTGATCGTGTTCGTTTGTTGCGAGATGGATGGCACGTAATCACATACAACTTTGGTCCGAATAAACCAGCCAGAATAGTTGTTGCGTTTAATATAATATTGAAACAGAGTACTATGACAACATTCTCCTTGCTGATATCAACTGAATACAATGGAATAAATGACAGCCAGATGATACAAGTTATATACATGACAAAGCCCAGATAACGAGCTTCGTTGAAACACGCTGGAATGTGTCTTGTTTTGACAGCGTACAACGTACAAACAGCCACCAACACAAAGTTGTACGCATAAGAAGTGATAATGTCAAAAAGCGGTACCTTGCAAAGAAAAAAAACTTCAGTTTTTTTATTTTGTTCAACCGGTACAATTCTGGGTGCGTCATTGTACAACCCAATCGTAGCGAGAGCACACTCGACAAACACAAGACCACACAGGATTACAATCTGCGAAGAAGCTGTGATAAAACGTGGTGCATGATGGGACTGGTCGTTAAAAACACGCGACAATCGATTGGTTTTGGTCAGCAGTGCGCCGTAACATATACTTAAACAAAATCCAAGTCCAAAACGTTGCATGCCACACAACACGTCAGTTTGATCTGCTACAATGATAAAAGTGAGAATATAACAGAGTAAAACACCAACAAGTAAAGGGAATGATAATTCTGGAGCGGAAGTTTGAACAATTTCAGTGTTTTTATAATAAACGAAGATCAAAATCACGCCCAGCGTTGCTATTATTCCCACGCCAGCTAGTACTGCAACCATAGTAACCCACGAAGCTGCCAGATGTCGAATAGGCAGTACTTCACATCCATTTCTAGTCGCGTTAGGTCGATGTCCATTACTGCAGTAATAACAATCCGTAATATTACCTAAAACATGATTTCATGAACAACTTGATACACTTCTTGAGTTCGTTTCTTTATCACAAAAAAACACAATTTTTTCCAAAAATACATCTTTTTCATAAAAATTGTTTGCGAGAAACTAATAAAAAAACAATGGGAAAAAGGCGTGTTTAAAAGAAGACTAAAATATAAAATTAAACATTTAGGATTTTACAAAAATGATGGCAAAACTTCTTTCTTACAAAATGATATGAATAAATTCAAACAGTACACACGTTCGGGAAAAAAGGGAAAAACAAACTATATAAGAACATATGAGTTTAGAAGCCAGGTGTACGTACAAGAGCGTACGTACATTTTGAATGGCCTCTCATGAAAATTAAAAGTACTAATTTCATATAAAAGAGAGGCTGCAATGTTTGACATAATGATCGAATTGCTTTTACGAAAACATTTTTAAACTTTTGCTTAGCTTTAAAACCGTCGGTGCAACCTTCGTCTGCCTGATGTGACGAAATTTTGGGACAACGAAAAAAGGTGCTTGAAGGGTTTGGACAAAAACCAAGTTTAAATTTTAGAAATCTGCAACCGATACGCAATAATAATCCCAGTTTTTAATATTGCATTAAAAATTAAAAACTTACCAGCGTATTGATTATGACCACATTCAAAACAAGTGTGACAACATTTAGGGCTGTTCTGTTTTTGTCGCTTAACGAAACCAATACGACATACTTGCGAACAAAACGACTTTACCATTTTTTTTGGAGCAGTTGTTACCGAAAGATTATTTTTCCATCCACCAAGACGGAAGTATGAGCCATTTATATATTGCATGATATCATAGCCATGGTTCGCACTTCCAGTCTCGTCGAATGTCGTTAGTCCATATATCCCGTTGTATTGACCATTCATAAGGCTATCGCGGACCTGTTCCCCTTTAAATTGCGTCCAGTTTTCACAAGAGGTTTTGTTGTCACATAGTTTTTTTATAACGGAATCCATTGCTTGTGTTAACGCATACACTGAATCGATTACGTACGGTACTTTGTCATCGAACCTGATGTTAGCACAATTCTGGTCACGTGTACAACTTGACATGTTACTAGAACAATTGTATTTTCGGATCCAGTATTCGTTAAACCAAGCCACAGAGTTGGGTAAATCCTGCTCAGAGCGGAAATCTGGTTTTAATTTGCAGAAATAACGCCTGAATTTTTCCAATGAAAAATTTGATTTGAGAGTAAGCGTTAAGGCACCGTTAGCAACATTTCTTAGTTTTGCAGAATCTAAAAAGTCACTTCGGGTGCCCCAGTAGTCACTAGCCACCCAAGTAAATTTCGCGTTTTGGTGGGCGGCAGCTTCCAACAATAATTTAATGTGCTGACCGTCCAGAAAAAGAATTACAACCCTCGTTGTAGATCGTTTCTTTAACTCGTCGACAAGAGATTCATATTCGCCGACATTACTTCCGAGTTTGAAGTGAAATGCAATGCAAATATTGAATAACTTTGCTTTCGCTTTCAACGCTTCAAAACCGCTCTCTCCGTAACTCCCTTCCGAGTAAAGAATCATTACTGCTGTCCAATTAAAATAATTCGCCAAATCCATCATTGCGCTAGCCTGTTGAGTGTCTGGTGGAACGGTTCGAGTAAAAAAGTTATACTTCTGTCGATCGTTTAGCAAAGCACTTGTAGATGCGTAGCTAATTTGCGGTATTTTGAACAACCGTAGCAAATTTGCGACTTGGATTGAGACAGAACTAGATGCTGCACCAATGACTCCAGCTACAACATCTTTCTGATTGCTTGTGGTATGACGACACATACCGTTACCAGCACTGACTTTATCAACAACAATTTTTATAACTCCATCCAAAGCCAGAGTTTCTTGTTGGCACGTATCAAAAACTTCCACAATTACAGTGTGGTTTTTTAATGTTTCGTACTTTTTATTTATTTGGTCTACAGCATAAAGCATAGCTTGCCAGCGATGTATTCCTCGTTCAATGTTAATACTACCACATTGGTTTCTTTCTCCTGAATGTATGGGAAATAGTCCAGCCATTAAAATCTGATTACGATGAGAGGAAGGTAGGTTTTTACCATTGAAACAAAACACAAAGCGTAAGAGGTAAATTGTCAAAAATACATGCCACACATAAGAAGTCAAACCATATTCAAACAGCATTTTGTAACACCATTTAAAATTCTAAATAGAACAACTGTTATGTGAATTTACATCAGAAGAAATTTAGCAACTTAGACCAATATGAAAAAAATGCTTAAGTAGACTAACACTTTTCAAATTATTTAGAATACTTTTAGATCAGACTGTATTAAGTATATAAAAGGTATTTTCAGACAAATAATTTCGTCAAAATTGTGCAACAAAAAGCTACATTAATGGTATTTAATTTTACAGGTATTACTTTTTTTGATTTTGACAAAATCCTCTAAAAATGTACCAACAAGATGTTAAATAAATACCTGCCAACAAGTTACGAAACACGAATACATATTTCGTGTAATTTTTACTACAGAGTGTAAAAGAGAGCAATTTTATTCACATCAAAGAAAATAAGAAACGCTGTTACCAAAATAATAAAAAGGGATCGTCAAAAGTGTACTTATATAAATGTTTTATTGAGGCTTTTATTTCCATAATAAATGATAATATTTTTACGTCATTGGGAAACCACGAAAGTTTCAAACAATTCTTTACAAAAGATAACAGGGAAGAAATGCAATTTTCTTCGACCCGCTAAACTATGTACCCTTGGAAATCTGTGAACATTGACAAGAACTTTGAATGTGAATGTGTGTAATATGGAAAGAGCACAATTAATTGCTTATGGGTACCATCTTCAAAAGTGACCCTTCACAATAACATTTCAACACGTACTAGAGAAGGAACCACCTACAACTATCTGCAACGACATAAAACCATCTACAACGACTTAAAAACCATCTACGACTTTAAAACCGTCTACAACGGCGCCGTACTTCGTTTGAAAACTATTAAAACAGGTCTGTCGAAGGTTAATAGGGCACTATAATACGCTTGAAAACTGTCAAACCGGTACCGTAGAAGGCTAATATGGCGCCGTAGGTTGCTTTCAAAACTATCAAAACAGTGCCGTAGAAGGTTAATACGGCGCTGTACTTCACTTGAAAACTGTCAAAATGGACTGTAGAAGGTAAAACAACGCACTGGTTCGCTTAAAAAATATCAAAACGGTACTGTAGAATGCTAATACGGCATCTTCACAGGGAAATCCCTATAACATAACCAGCTGTTAAAGTGATAAGAAAATTTTTCCAGCTAAAAATACTTTCATCCACAAAAACTTGTTATTAAAGTTATGCTAAAAAGTTATTCTCAAGTTTTGCTAAAAAATATATAGAAATAAAATGTTAAGAAGGATAATATTTGTTTAAAAACGCGACAAGTCTTTGGAACGAAAAACATGGGCGTAAAACTATTTTTAACAACAATAGTTTTAATATAAAAATATAAAAAAATATTTATTTGTATTCTTTTGCGTAATTAACAAGTCATTAAATTTTATTACTTCGCGCTAATACCTTAAGGGATTTTATATAGTTTTAACAATGAAACTCGCAATTTGGTTTTATTGCAAAGCTTCTGTTAAATCATTTGCAACATAGCTCTTGCAAAGATCATTAAGGTAATTACGATAAACAAAAGATAAAGGGGCTTTCGACTTGCAGGAAGCTTAGATTTGAACTGTACTGTATCTGAAATCGTTCAAAGATAACAGTTATTTACCAAAATATAATCTTTTTTCTTTCTATAATTTAGATATCTGAATTCTTGCAAAACAGAAGCATTGATTTCCTATTAAATTCATTCTATATAAACAAAATTAGTGATGAAAAAGCTGCCAGTATTGATACAGCGAAGTAAGTATTAGTTTATGGAGATGTTATCGCTTTCCACCACAACCTTGTCGTACAGAAAAAGAGCAAACAAATTAAAACTTACAATAACAAAAACTCACACAAGTAGAAAAGATGCATTGAAAACACCAATAACTAAAAACTACCAAGTTACTTTTGGTATAAAATATATGGAAAAGGATTGCCTTTGTTGAGAACAAAACAAAGCTGTTGTTGGTTCATTAACAGCTGATCAACCAAAGTCCTCTCAAAAAGTGACTGTTCTCAAGAGGATCACAACAGTAATGATATGCAACAAGAACATGTAGATAATGATTGGACAATAAGAGAAGCCAGACTTGCCAGGATGTAAAATATGTATGTATGTAGATATGTATACCTGTAGGTCTTCACGGTCTAGTTGGTAGCACAGACGAGCATGAGACACATGCCAAAGGTCTTTACTACAGGCTGAGCCATAGGTTGTTTACTAATTTTCTTGGCCAGGTCTACCATGTTTGCTTTCCTTGGTGCAGAGTCTGGGCCTAGCTACCCCAGTGCATTTAGCCAAACTCTCGGCGCCACCTTTTTTTAATATGGCTACCTGTTTTTCCCTGGTGTCAAGCAGTTGACAAGTGACTCAGGTGTTGAGCAGACATTAAATATATATTATAAAACAACTAAAAACTGTCTTATTGAACAAACCCACTTACATTTGGTGGTCAGTGTGGGCCTACTATTGAGTCAAAAGTTTGAACATTGCTGATTGGGGAAAAACATCTGTTGCAGTTGGACAAGTTAGGATGGAGAGAATCTTTGTTGTGGAAAGATCACAAGAGTGGTATGAGAAAGAAACTACTATCATATGGTTGAACATGGAACATCAAGACCTGGTTTCAGTTTGTTCAAGATTTGTGTTAAAGACTGAAGCTGAGATTTCTAAACTCAGAAGAACATGAACAAAGTCGTGATGAAGGATATTAATTAATTAAAAGCCCATATGAATCCTTGCCAGATGCTTTAAAATTTCAGAAAGTGGTGATTATTTTGTAAACCCTTTTGATATGGGGAAAAAGTTTACCAACCCTTTTGAGACCTGTATCAAATCTATAAATTTGAAAATCCATTCTCTCCTTAAAAATCAAAATCTATCAAAATCTATTAAAAGAATGTTTATGTTTGTATGCCTTACCACAATAAGCCTATTGACATATCTGTTCCGGTTCCGCAAAATACACAGGAGTATCGACACAGTAAACATGAAAACGAGGTTTATTATGAACATTTTATTTTTCACAGCGTGTTTTTGCTGAGAAGACTTTACCACAAGATTTTAACTTTATAGTCAAGCTGTATTTCCATATTTTCTAAAATTATGGATACAGATAAAATCAAAGAGGCTAGTAGTAGTAAGGGTGAAAACGAAAATATTCTCGTGGTTTGGAGTGTGCAGCTTTTGTTCACACTGCCTTTTATGTTTTAAACGATGACAAAAATGAGTATACAACAGCTCATGATCATTCATATGCCAAGTTCCATTCAACACAAAATTCCTTAGTCAATATATATGTATACTTCAGGAGTAAATAGAAGATGACATCAAGGAACTTTCCAATAATATTGTTGTGCTAAAAAATAAAATTATGGATCTTAACAAGGAAATCAATTCATACCAGAGCAAAGCATTTTCTTTAGAAAATAAAAAGTTATCCATGTACAGTAAAATTTTACACCGTTTTTCCAAACTACGAGTCACTGTTATCAGTTTTTCATACTTGGAACCAAAATTACGTCGTATCCACTACTGGTCTGGTCCAAAGTCTCTTGGTAAGAATCATGGTAATTTATTTTATCAAAACTCCAGATATGGTCATTCCAAACCTGGTCGTTAACGATCACTGTCTTTATTGGATGAATTTTTTATTGTCTTAGTACGTTTAAAGGTCGGTTTGTTTGTTGATGATATTGCTGATCGTTTAATGTATCTTCTGGTCACATCTCAAGAATATTTACCACTTGGATAAACTTTCTTTATTATGAACTTCTTCTGTTGTTCCCATTTCCTTCTCAAAAAATGGTTCGAAAATACATGCATAAGCAATTTCGAGAGTATCCCACAACAGGTGTTATCATTGATGGTACTGAAGTTTTTATACAAACCCCTTCTTCTATGGTATCACAGTCATAAACGTTGTCACAGTATAAACATCATAACACTTGGAAAGCTTTGGTGGGGTTATCCCCAATGGAAGTATCACGTTTGTATCAAAGTTATGGGCTCGTCGAGTGAGTGACAAAGAACTAACGAAAGTCTGGTTACCAGACGTTTAACGGCGGGTAACACAGTTACTTGTGACTTAAAAACGATCATATCTTACTGACAGGGCCCAATTTGTTTCAATCAATAATATAAAATCAACTTCTAGATCCATCAGGCATGGGGTCCCACAAGGTTCTGTTCTTGGTCCTCTTCTCTTTTTATTATATATTAATGATCTTCACTGTGCTATTAAATACTCCATGGTTCATCACTTTGCTGATGACACCAACAGCTTACACATTAACAAATCTCCCAAACAACTTGCCAAACACATCAACATTGATCTGAAGCTCCTCTGCCCCTGGCTTAGTGCAAACAAAATATCCCTAAATAAAGCCAAGACTGAATATATCATCTTTAAAAGCAACAACAAACCTCTTTCATATGACATCAAGATCACCCTCAATGGTACTAGGATTTTTCCCAGTAATTGTGTGAAATATCTTGGTATATTAA
The DNA here is from genome assembly GCA_030067915.1 of Hydractinia echinata. NCBI lineage: Eukaryota > Metazoa > Cnidaria > Hydrozoa > Anthoathecata > Hydractiniidae > Hydractinia > Hydractinia echinata. Next base: position 26,824 of record JASGCC010000255.1, read on the forward strand.
TTGACTCTGATTTAAGCTGGAAATCCCAGGTTTACAACACTGTGATTATGCTGAAGAGAGCCAATGGAGCTTTAGCCAAACTTCGTCATTTTGTGCTCCTCAGTGTACTTCTCCAAGCTTACTATGCTATTTTTTATTCCCGTCTACAATATTGTTGCCAAATATGGGGACAAAAAGGCACTCTTATGCAACGTGTCAATATTCTCCAAAACCACGCAGTAAGACTTTATATCGTTTGTTGTCCTTAGATATAGAACTAGGATTAGCCCCTTATATCGCAACCTAGGACTTCTTAAATTTTCTGATCTAGTCATCCTTCAAAATATCCTTTTTGTCCATAATCTCGCCCATAATAGATTACCTATTAGTCTTACAAATATATTTGCAATTGATTTCTCTCGTGTGCACCAAACTCGTGCTGGTAGATGCGGTTTAATTAATTTACCCCTAGTCAGGTCAACTTTTTATGGTTTAAAATCTATTCGCTTTCACTCTGTAACTGGAATGATTTACAAATTTTTCCCTTTAGACTCATTAGTAAAACAACTTTCGAGATACAGCCAATTCTCATCAAGCATTTCATTGACAACTACTGATACCATTGCGTTTTAAAATTGCATCCTCTCCTGTATTTCCGCGACATACTTCTGTAATTCGAATTTACAACAAATTTTCCTATAACAGTTTATCATTTTTTTGTTTGTTTTTTGTGATGTCCCTGTGTCTGCCTCTTTAGTTTGTATTTGTCCATCTTTCTTTTTAGGGTGGTCGGCACCTCTACTTATAAGCTTATGCTTTGTGCCAATCTCCAGTCACTAGTAGATACAACAATACTGTAACACCTTAATACAATTTATAACATTGTAATTTTTACTAATTGACAAATAAATTTACTTACTTACTTACTTACTTACTTCTTACTAGTTAATAAAAAAATTGAATTTTGATATCCACAAAAAAGTTAAGTAGTCTATACGTGTGGTGTAAATCCATAAGCATATATAATATGCTCCTGTAAAGTTCTTCATATATACTTATGCCCTGTTGGTCTAATGGCTATGACACTCATGCAAATGAGAGATCCAGGTTCAAATCCTGGACAGGGCTAGGAAAAACATAATTATCTTGTATATACAACAACCAGGTAATAATGAGTATATGATAGCTATATATATAGCTAATTGTGAGGACAATTGGTATTCCTCGAATTGTAGGGGGTAGTGTTAAATACATTCATCACTTTCATTTATAGATAGAGCACAACATTGCCTTGTCAAGAAAAGGCAGCTATAGCTATATGTACTTGTTTGTCTTGACATGTGTCAAATCATCTTTTCAGAATAAGACTCACTAAAATTTTTCGCTTGCGAACCTAGGGGACCTTATGACACTCTCCCTTTATAATACCATAAGTATTGCGATCTTCTTCGGAACATGTAGGGATATTAATAGTGTTCCTATCATTTGTTATGCGACAGAATACAGCATAAACTCGAAGGATAAGGTCAGCTTTTGTGCGAGATGTTTTCTCCTTGTAAACAAACAAAATCTTTTTTAATTCGGGAACACGCAACGATCCTAAGTCTTTCAAACCATTAACTGTTTTAGTATGCACTCAAGTGCAGCCAAAAATAACAAAATGTATAAATTTGTTAAGTAATTTGTGCACTTTCCCGCTACAATTTCAAATGGTTCATAATAAACCTTGTTTTCATGTTGCGCTTTCATTTTGAGCCGCCTAGGTTAATTGTGAACATGTGATATGGAAAAGAGCTTATTACTGCACAAGATCTTTGTATTTTCTTTATCATGAATTTTCAAATGTCGCTCGTATGTAATTGAATGATGATGAAAATAATTTATATTTATTTAGACTGCAACATGTTTCCAATTGTTTTTTCTTCTGGCATGTATATTTGTGTCGTTTTGAGGCATCTTGCCTGGAGAATGCCTTGGAACAACTAACACAGTCAAAACTAGTTTTATTTGAACATCTTAAGTTGTGTCTGTATAGATGCTGTGTGTGACTGAAACTTTTTTTATATGCTGTGCATATATACTTTCTATCTATCTTAACCATTTTTCTAATATTCTATCACTAGATATAAAAACAAGCCGATTTAGCAACACATCTAACATTCTATTCTAGACATTCTGTTTGGATTCTATAGCACATTTTTTTTGAGATTCTAAAAAAGCAATGCAATGTCACTTGAATTTTTACAGTAAAGAGGTAGAGTTTGGAAGTCAACACCTTGTTTCCCTGAGGTACTGATCATCATCATCATAATTCTCGGCTTAACGTCCGTTTTCCATGCTAGCATGGGTTGGACGGGGTATATTAATGACCCTCTTCCAATCTGATCTAGACTGTGTTAGATCTAAACTCAACTTCCTCTGTATCAAGTCTGTCCTTAACTGATGTCTGTACTGATGTTGTACATAATGTAACCTACAATAAAACTCTTCAAGTACAAACATGTAATCCACATTGTAACTCCTTAAAGTGCAACATACACAACATGCAACATGTTCTTTCTCATCATTCATTAAAAATCCTGAAGTTTTACTCAGTTTTCATTGGTATTTTTCTCATTGGTTCCTAGAGACCGATGTTTTTTACTATCCAGTAATCCACACAAATATCTCATTTCATATCTGAATGCATGAAGCAAGAATCACATGACACAAGTAATTTTCCCAGTCACTTATTTGACATTTCAAAACTATTTTGAGTTTTTGGACAAAAATTTAACTGTAACACTCCTTAGATATTTTGTAATCCACAACAAAAACTCATGTAAATTAATCATCAATCTTCCCTCTACAAGATGCGCTATCCATTTTCGCTCTAGCATTACTCTTTCACACTTATTTTATTCAAATAAATATATACCCTTATACAGTATCCCACTACCCATTGTAACCCACAATTTTGCTCCTAAAGAAAGCTGTCATAGATATTGATTAAGTAACCCTCAAATTATAGTCTTTTTTCTAAACAAAATTTTAATTATTCAGCAGTTTGTTGACTATGAAATAATTTTTGTAACCCACATCTATAGCCTCACATTTCTGTTATTACTTGAACTAGTCATAAATGTCACAAAACCTTATTCTATTTTTGAACATGATCTCAACCTATTTCAATTTCATCTCAAGCAAATCCATTCATGGAACAGCCCAAAACAAATATTGTAAGGCTGCAACAATTCGAAATCCATGGGTCAATTGGGGCAGTACCTTATTACATGAAAATAATAAAGCAAGTAAGTAAAGGCCCCATAAATAATGCAATCAAAAATTATAAGAATTTGGTTTTTAAAGTGTGTGGTAATTAACGCGAATCAACCAATTTCAAATTTTCAGAGGGTATTTAATTAACGTGAATTCACAAAAAAGGTAGACACTTTTTTACAGGTTCAAACTGAGAGAATAAAAAAGAAATATGTAACGATGTAAGTAAGTAAGTAAGTAAGTCTGAAATGCTTAAAAAAGATTACTGAAAAGGGGTTATCTTTGATAGTGTTTTGTTTTTACAGGCAGTTGTTAAGTTATCCGTGATACCTACACTGCTTTCCATCCTTCTTTGATTATCTCTTTTCCTGTTTGAGATTGAAATTGATGGTACAATTCAGTCATCACCTTGGCGTGCCAAGATTTCAAAGTTTACAAGTCATGGTTGTGACATCTTGATCAGGGTCGATTTGAAGCGCTTCCATGATACAAGTAGTGAAATACTCACTAAATGCCCCCTTTTAAAAATTTTTGAAGGATGCTTTTGTGGTCAAATCCAACAGTTGCAACAAGTGAGTCATGTTTTTGGGGACCATAACAGATTCTATGTTGTATAGCTTGAAAAAGCATTCTTCACTTTTTGGGTCGAATGTGCCTTGAAAGCATCCCACAGTAAAAGGCTTTTTTGTGAGAGTGGTAATTTTTCTTCTTTGATTTTGGTTATCTATGGGATCAAAACATTTTTTATCAAGCGCATGGTTTCGGCTTCACTACTCCAATGTTTCTCGTTGTAAGCAAGGCAAAAACCAGGAAAAAAATTGACGTTTGGTAAGGATTTTGGTGTTTTTCCGCTATAAATCACCTGGAAGGGTAGAATGTGACCATCCAGGGACTCGCAGAGAGTAACAGTTATGGCTATTTTATCTGTTGCCCCAGCACAAGAAATATGTTTTTCCCCTTCAGCAGACATTGTAACATTATCATCTCACTGCGATCTCACTTCAACCCAAAGTGACCTAGTAATTACTGGTCTTACTAAGGTGACTGCATGGCGTGAAAATTTCAACCGCTGATACAATGATCAAGTCCATGATCTTGTTAAAGTTAACATACTTTTCAAATTATTTGATTCAAGAAGGGGCAAAATATGATGTGGAGGTTCATAAAAAGAAACTCATGGCATCTCTTTTATTACAAGGTTTAGAGATTCTGATCAAAGTTTTTGAAAATTTGTGTCAAAAAGACAAGCTTAGTTACAGTAGTCTAATGTATCAGATTCAAGATGCCAAAAAAAGGCTTTTAAAAATTGACATTTGTGCTGCTCTCATAAGAGCCCCTGAGACCATATCTTGAAGGGCGTGCTCAGCTTTCAGTAGCCTTGATAAAACAGATTTTGTGGAGCCATTTTAAAAAAAGATGAAACCTCGCTTTTCGCAGATCTTAGTAGTGCCTCCCAGTCTACAACAGATTCAGCACATCTATTAGCCAGGAGACCCAGCGTAATTTTTCTTACCACCGGGAAATCGGAGTAGTTAAGGTGGGAAAAATTACGCTGGGTCTCAAACGATTTTTCTGCGGCCAAAATCTGGCCGCGCTTTTTGATTGGCTAATTCTATTGTTCTTTGCTCACGTGGTCCATGTCGGGGAAAGCCCTTTTCATCCGAATATTCCAGCGAGTGGTTTCACTCACCCTAACAAACATTAGTAAACTATAAAGTTTTTACCACAGTAAGATGTGGCCAAGCTTGGTAAACAACTCACAGATAAATTAAAATGGCCTCCGAAGCGATTAGTCACATTGTCCAATTTAAACTCGGGGTTTCCGCTGAGTCATTCGTTCGCGTCTAAGCTTTAGTTTGAGAGAAACTCATTTTATCAACTCGAAGAAGAAAGCTTAGTTAACTAGGCTACACATCTATTAGTTCTTGGATAGAAATTCAAAGAGTTTTTCCATCTACTCAACTTGTTAGCCTAAAAAAGCCTAAACTGAAAAAATGCCTTAATAAATATTTTATAAGCTTGTATTAATGTCACCAGACTTGTAACACTATAATGACATATTTGATAAAGTTTTGTCTTTTTAATTTGTTCTTTATCTCATGCTTGCTTGGCAGCCCTACATTTTATTATTTTTGGCACATTTGTGTTTGTCTTTGTCATGCTTAGTCCTGTGCTATGTCTTGTGCTTGTTTAATGTTTTTGTGCCGTCCACAGTGGCTTCCACTTTACTAATGTGTTGTTTTCCGGGGCAGCTAACGCCCCAATAGCCACAGAATGACACTTTTTTATATGGTCATTGTATGACATACATCCTGTATTAACTGTTAGTTGCTGAAATATACGTCATTTCATTTCATTTCAAGACTTTGTATTTAGAACTATGGCAACTAGGCAAAAAGATCCTAACCATTATCTAAAGAAAGGGTTTTCCTTATCACAATCAGCTTGTAAAACAAAGGTTTTTTCATGCTAGCTATTCTTGCGGTCGGAAGGTTCTCCTTCGCTGCTCTCCGATGAGAGAAAAGTGGACTTTTCATGGTCAAACCTTCACAGTAGAAATCTTAATTAAACAGAATTTACAAGCAAAATGGCGTTAAAATGTCGCCGTAGATTAGTGGTTATAGTTCTCGTACTCTGTGCGGGAGACCGGGGTTCGATTCCTCATTCAACATGGGCGAGTGAATGTTACCATAGCCCCGGGTTAACCCAAGCCATGTGAGGGAAATTGGAGAGATGGCACACTGTGTGGGCCGTTGGATGTTGCCGGGAGTTGTCTAGTAGAGCGCGGGCCCTAATTGGGTCTGCGTAGCTCAAAATGAGCATTAAATATTCTAGGACTCTCCATCTATGCCATGGCCCTCCTGGAAATAATAGACAGGGTATATCCCTCGATATTTGTGAGGCTAGCCATGTAAAATATGCACATCTATCTATCTATCTATGGCAAAGATTAAGCAATATCTTAAACATATTAAAAATTTGACTAAAAAAAAGAAGAATTCCATGAAAAATCCAGTATTGTATTTCTGAAGGTTTCACCACAAAAACATTATGATTACGGCATTTGTCTATCATTTCATAATGGCTGCTTAATCTGAATACTGGCCCGTGATTGGTTCAACCAGTATTATGACGCGACCCCGACCCCAAGAATAGCTAGCAAGCTAGTCACTGGTTTACAAAAACCCAACATTATATCAGAACTGAAACCTCTTTTGAAAAAGGGACCCTGATATTTCAGACAGAAAGTTATTATAGTATCTAACTTAGCAGTGACAGATGAAAGCGAAAGACTTGAAAAAAATCCTAGGAACAAACCAAATTGCTATAAAAAAGAAGATGAAAATATTTTCTCTTGGCAAAATAATGATTCTCTCAGCCTAAATTAATTCAGTTTACATCAAATTGGATAATTAAAAACCAAAGGTCAAAGAAATTTCTTCATCCTTGACTAAGAATATTAAAGATAATATTTATTTTTATTATTATTATTATTATTATTAAAAGAAAACCATTTAAAATCCTACGATGACGACACAAATGAGAGCTAACTAATAAATAAGATGATTACGATCATTGCCCGTCAATGACAGCCTGTAGCTGTCGAAACGTAGCCTAGAATAAACTCGCTTGTTCATGACATGATAGTATCTATATTATTCAATGACAATGACTGAACAGATAAGTAGTAATATTTTTAAAGAAATGAGAGATTTGCAAGCAAGAGTAAAAAAGGAAATCTTGGCACAGCAGCGTCGCCATCTTGATTATCCTGATAATCCGTCCGCTGGGGGGGGCTAGACTGTTCTGCCCAGATTGCGAAAACGGTCTGTTTATAACAGGACGGTCGGATTATGTACGCATGTCCCGATTACCGTAAATGATCGAATAAGCGCCCACTTCCAAATAAGCACCCCTTTCGAATAAGCGCCCCCTTCTTTTAGACGAATTTTGAAATAAGCGCCCCTACTCGAATAAACGCCCCTATGGGCGGTTTTTCGAGTATATATTAAGAGCAAAAGGGGGCGCTTATTTGGATTTTTGTAAAATAGAAAACAACAAGTATTTAAAAGAATATAGCTTTCTTTTTTATTTCTTTTTCATCGTCAAACTTCATTTCAAAATATTTATATTTTTCTTTCTTCTTCAAAGTTCATTGTTCAGAATAATCATCATATCTTTATTTTGCGTCAAAGCACTATATCTCGCAGCAGGGATGACAAGTCCAACCTCTCTCTTTCTCTTGCCTGTAACCGTTGCGATTAAGATATTCTTTTTATCCGCATCGTTTAATCCAATCAATATGACTGATTCAGATATTGAGGAGGCTGGGAACGAAATATTTATACTCGATGAAGACGAGAATGAAGATGAATTGATCGATGTAGAAGACATTTAAAAAAAAGATATTGTAGCTTTATTTTTATCTTCTGTTTCTGTAAATATTACTCAAAACCCATATATACACATATTCTTACTATTCATGCTGCAAAAAAAATAAAGTTTGACAAAAATACAATATTTTAAATAATCGCCCCTACTCGAATAAGCGCCCCCTTTAAAATCGAAATTTTAAATAAGCGCCCCGGGCGCTTATTCGATCATTTACGGTATGTTTTTTTGCCCTGATTATGTCGTGGTGACCGGATTATGAACGCTAATATAATGACTGGCCAGGCAGGCTGTGATTGGCATTTTCTTCTAACTTTTGTGAATGAAACATTGACTAGGCATGGCGAAAGAAAAAAGTCTCGACATAATTTTTCTCTGCAGGATAAAACACCATTGAAAACTAGGCATAGCAACAAAAAAAGGCTCGACGTAATTCTTACTCCTCTTGTGAGTACATTTCAACATAATATACTTTGAAGTAACTAAATTTCACGGATGGGTGGGCTCATTTTTATTTTTCGCGGGAATTGAATTCTGGGGATGACCTAAATTAATCGTTTTGCGGGAATTAAGTTTGGTGAAAAGTTATTAAACTTGCGAATCCCAAAATTTAGTTTCCACGAAATTTCGTTTCATTTGAGAACAATAACAACTTTGCCAGCAGGGCTATTTGCTTGTCAGAAGTGATGACGAATGATATAAATGCCGGTCGGCGCCGATTATGTACGTTTTATAAGTGAGGGATAACGTAAAAGTGTCGCACATAAGCCGGCCTGCCCCGATTATGTTCGTTTTATAAGTGCCAAATAATATTTTTTAACTGTCGTACATAAGCCGGCCAATCCTGATTATGTTGCCCCGATTATATATTTTCTGCCCTGTTTATAAACGGAGCAAGCTGCCGTACATAATCCGGGCAGCGTTCATAATCCGAGCAGAATAAAACCAAAAACGAAATCGCTGTATAAATTGCAATTTTTTTTTTAATTTTTTTTAACATATAAGATTTTATTGTTTCTGATGATACAATAACATGCAAAAGTTGACATAACAATAGAAAATCACAATTATAATACGTTATATAAAGCGTCTAGAGGAATGTTGTGTCAGTCAACTTCATGAAAATGTTGCGACGTTTTTCGTTCTTCTCTAAGTGCTGCACTCACTGAGGCACGAATGAGTGTAAATTGAATTTTTCTCCTAATCACACGATGACCTATTTTTTCTTGTTTGGCGCTTCTTCTACAGTGCAAATTATATCGTAATTGCACTCTGCGGAGTGCAATTATTTCTTAATTGCACTCTAGAATCTTAACTGCACTCTTTAAGGAGCGCCGATAATTTAAAAAATATATATGATGTTATAAATTCGAACTCAACTCATTATGTTTTTAATTCGAACTCAACTCATTATGTTTTTTATTTTTTTCTAAATGGAACATCCTGTTATTGTTAATCATGATTATGATTAATAATAAAAAAGCCCATAAAACAATAAGGTAATAAAAAGGTCATAAAACAATAAGGCTCATTAAATCTGAACAAGAGAAATAAAAACATTCGATATAGAAAAAAAAAATTTTTCTAAAGCGGGAGAACAGAAGTTTAGAGAAGAAAAGAGAGAAAAATGAAGCGGTTTGTGATCTCAAATGAGGAAGAAAGAAAAAAAGATATCTTTACAATAAATCGAACTAATTATAAATCGGGTAATAAAAAAATCAAAACATTGAAATTGACATCCTGTGCTACTCTTACAAAAATAGTTCATTGTGTGATTAGCTCGTAATCGAACGTTTACTCGTGCAATTGGAAATAATTTCCTTAATTTTTTTAGTTGTTTCCAGTCTGTGAGTCATGCATAACGGACCAAGCATTGGAAATCTGTCCTTTTTATTTAAGAATCTGTATTGCTCCATACTTGCAGGTCTTGTTGATGACTATTTTTTCATCTTGCCATTCCTACCCTGGTGGGGATGGTTTGGATGGCAACAAGTATGCGGGGGTTTCCAATAGTAACCAAAGCAACATCTGTGATGAGCACAGATAAAGCTACCAGAACACAATTCTTTTCCTGAACGTCCTTCAATTAGAAGCTTTTCTGAAATGTTGTATTTGGTATTGATATCTAAGTCGTCAACTGAAAATAACCCACTAATTCCAGTTCTTTTGTGAATTCCACAATATTCATTAGAAAATATACATGTATTCAAACTTGATATTTTACTTCAATATTTCCAGTGGATCAATTTTTAAAATCACATATGCAGACTGAATTGAACTCTTTTATATCTGAACACAGACTCCTAAAGGCGGGGGAAAACCAGTCCAACATTTCATCCAACATATTTTTCCCATGTTGGATGAAATATTGGATGAAAAAATGCATGTTGGATGAAGCAAAATTTTAGGTTTGTGGGACTGCTTTTAAAAACATTCGAACGATAAAGAGTTCATTCATTCCTGAAAAACAAAATGGCGGACGGAAGGAATTCTGCAGTGCTGCTTATGTTGCTGAACGATGAAAAACCAACCCGCGGAAAAACAAGAGAGTGGATAAAGAGGAGGAAACAAAATGGATATTTTAGTAATATCATTAAAGAATTGAAGACAGTGTTATATAAAGGACTCTAGCAGTACTGTAAAAATGATGCCTTATTATAATGCGATATGGCAGGTTGAAAAGAAGAGATCTGCTAGACATTTTTAAATCTTGTATAGTAGAGATCCGATCTGCTATGCCTGCCGAAATGATAATGTTTTTATTGAAACGCATCAAATTAAAAACATTCCATTCAAAAATTCGAACGTTCGAATGTTTTCGAACGTCAATTTCGAACGTTTCAACGTTCGAAATTCGCGGGATTTTTATATGTTGGATGAAAAGTACCACCAAACCAATCCAACATGAAAATTCACGCAACTCAGATAGAGAGTTCCTTTTATCTTGCCGAAAATGTTGGATGAAATGTTTGACGGCGATCAAACTTCATCCAACATCGTCCAACACAATTTTTTCTTCTTTTTTGAAAATTTCAAATTTTTTCAAAATTTTGAAATGACTCAAACCAGTCCAACATTTCATCCAACATCACAAAAATTGCATGTTGGATGAAATGTTGGACTGGTTTGCCCCCGCCTTAAGACATTCTATTGAACATTCTAATCTATTTTTGAAATGTTCTTATCTCTTTTTAGAACATTATATTCTATTTTAGGACATTATAATATAGATTTTTCAAAATTGTAGCAATTCTTTTCTTTTAATAAAAATCTACTCTATTTATAAAATATTCTACTTTATTTCCAGGTCACTAACAAAATTATATATATAAACTAATTTGTATATGAAATTTGGATAAGCGAGACAAATTGACTTACAAGGACATTATAATTAGTGTGAATAGTGATTTCAATGTATGTAATAAACAACCTACCTGTCATACCTTCTGTTTTTTATTCTACTTGGCTTCTTTAGAAAAATTTTCAATGCCACAGTGATTCTCTGGTTCTTCAATTCAATAATACAGCGATCATTTAGCTGAATTTTAATAGGCTTTTTCTTCCTTTTTGATAGGCTATATTTGTAAAATGTAAACACATACCAAGGATTTTTTAATTGATAATATCAATCTAGCACTTGGACTTTCAAAATATGAAATTTTTTTTAGTTGTAGTTTGGGCATTGGCTGGTATAGCGAGGCAAAGAGGACGCAAAATGAAAAATTCATATTTTAAAACCGCATTAGTGCCCAAACCCCTTTTCACAAAATGCTCAATTTGAGGTTGACATGCAGTCCAGCTTATGTACTTTCAATAATAGTAAGATTTACCATATAAAAAGGTTTACAGACCGAGTAATCAAGCCTTTGAGTTTGGGAGCCCACAGCTCTGGCAACCATTTTTAAAAAATAATGAAAATCATAGAAATTACTCTCCACCAGGTCTACTTTCAAGATCACTCCAATGGGGCCCTCAGAATACATCTCACATGGAAATATAAAGCCTGAAAAATGAAGGAAACAGCATTTTGCAAAAAACACTAAAATTTGGTAAAAATCCAAGTGGCTGTAAATCCCATTCTCGTCCCCAGAGCTCTTTGAGATTAAAACCTCGAAAGTAGCTCTGGACCTGTCTGGTCACGTGATGAAAATATGCCACTATATGTGGCATATTTTTGTGACTCGATTACCTGATGTTGTGCTTGTAAACTAGCCGTTTTTAATTTGACTTATCGTTTGTGTGGACCTAATTGGGTTCGTTATTTAGCACAACTTGAGAAACTGGATCTAAAAAGAAATTTAATTTGATGATGACTTCAAAGCACTTATTTAAATTTTTAAAAAACTTTTTAATGTTTAAGCTACATGTAAATCTAAAACTTAGTTACGTAGCCAGTCTCTGTTTTGTAGCTTAGGTGCTAGTTTTTTTTAGCTATATAAAGCTAGCTAGCTAAGTGAAAGTCTAACTATAGTACAAGTTAGCTAATTAAGTGTGCTAAATGCACAAATAATTAGCTAACTATTTATCCAGTATATTGCAGTGTTCAATTATGAGCTTATATTTTTAATCATAAGTTTAACCAGGGTAGCTTCAACTACTGAAAGACTCCCAAAAAGTTGCCATCTATTTATCTCTAGCTATATACACATATCTAGATATTTCTGTAAAAAACTGTTTTGTTAAACCAGCCTAGAGCCTGATTATATAAGATGGATTGAGCCATTTGTGATTAAGTTAACCAGCTGGCATATGGTAGACCACTATTAAAAATTTCTTTGACATTATATGAAGCGAGTCAGCCCTCTTATAGCCAGCTGGCTCGTTTTCCAACTCGAATGAGTTGAATCAGTGGGTTGACTCGATTCATGTAATATCACTATGTTGGCAAGCCAGCGTTAGGTTGAAAAAGCCAAAAGCATGCACATTGCAAGCTAAAAAAACAAAAACATAAACCATATTATGTTTTAAATGTCTTATCAGTTCACTTTGTCAAAAATATGTCAGTATTTTCTGTATTAAGTGATTTCATTGTAACAAAAGACAAAAACAGGAAACCTTGGATTTGATTTTGTAAACCATTAGTAAAGTAAATACTCATGGACAATTTTACATTTATTTTTCTGGTTTGTTTATACCTTTGATCTGCTATTTCTTGGCGGTGTTTCAGTATGGGCGAGTGAATGTTACCATAGCCCCAGATTAGCCCAAGCCATGTGAGGGAAATTGGGGAGATGGCACAATGTGTGCGCCATTGGATGTTGCAGGAAGTTGTGTGGTAGAGCGCGGACCCTAATTGGGGCTGTGTAGCTCAAAATGAGCATTAAATACTTTAGGACTCCCCATCTAAGCCATGACCCCTCCTCGAAATAATAGACAGGGTATATCCCTCGGTATTTGTGAGGCTAGCCATGTAAAATATGCACATCTATCTATCTTCAAGAAATATGTACATATTTTTAACTCAAGAACAGATCATGTCATGGTTTTACTCTTCCCATAAAATTTTTTTTTTTTTAAAGTGGGTTGCCTGCCAACTGAGCTAACCTGCCTCATATAATCAGGCTTTTAGTACTCATTCAAAAAGGTCAAAAAATTTCTGGATTTTAATTTTTTGTTTGTGAAACACAATAGGCAGAATGATATTTGACATTTCACTGTTTATGTTAAAAGTTAGTTTCAATATCTGATGTGAGAAATTTAGTTCTAGAAATAAGAGGAACAAACAAAAATTTTTGTGAAACATTTTTGCGATTGGGATACAATTAAAAAAAATTAATGTTTGCAATCAAACGGCATTTTTATAAAAAAATTTCAGTTTGAATATTTTTCAAAAGAAAAATGATGACAGGAAAATGTTTTTATTTTTATTTATTTTCACAGTATATATATATAAAGTCTATATCAGACAAACAAGTCTTACAGTAGGGGAAAATACATTCCCATCATCTTGTTTTGTACAATTTATTTCTGCAATTTTTGTGGAATATATAAAATTTGTAAAGAGGGTCAAAATCACAAAACAGTTACCCCAAATTAGGTTCCATCAAAACTTCCTTTTTATTCATAATAACTTGAGTATTATGCATATTACGTAAAAGCTCAATTTTTTGTGAAAGAAAAAAGAATTTCTTTTGTGGATGATCAAAAATAATGCCAATATACAACGCATATATATATACACTTTTGCAAAAAAAAAGGGAATATATATATAAAGACAATATTGAAGACATAAACTTTCATATATTTTTAACAAATCCATCAATAAAATCCTTTTTAAATTTGGCTTTTGAAAAAAATATAAGTGGTCTATATACTTTATATAGACCACTTTCTGCATGTCGTAGTTGTTTTGATTTGATTTTGAGAACAATAGGCATGTACACACTTTTTGTATAGGTAAAAAAGCAGGACTCACAAGAGGTAAAATGGCTGTTAATGAAGAATAAGCTTTTGCAGGTTTCAAGTATTTTGAGTCACAAAAGTTATATAGTTATTTTGGAAATTCCCAAAGGTATATTCCTGCGAAAAAAATTATATTATTCATTTGCACATATATATACAATAAGTTTTTTTATGTAAGAACCAAAAAGTGTGGCATTAAAAAAACTTACTTGATTTTAGTAGAAAATGTTCAGCAAAAAAGAAGACTTGCTAATGTTTACAAAAGTTAAAACGTTTGCGGTTTGTTTGCACATGCACAAGCATTTCTAAAAATTCTTAAAATTAGTGAAATTTTTTAAGAAGAATTGGAAGAATTTAGAATTTAATTCCAGTTCCCCTTGGATCTTATGCTACCCAAAAAAAATCTTTAATCCCTACTGCATGAATAAACATTTTCATAGCATACAGTAACTTCTAGTGGCAGAGTTATGTTAGCTAGCTAAGCAGACCAGCTCTCTTCTTCATCAACCTGGGTTGGGCTAGAGTGGGCCATATGTGTGGCACTGAAAGCTAGCTATGCAGAGAATGGTCAAATACTAAAAGTAAATTTTGTTAAAAGAGAAAGCCGAATTATGTTCTTGGTAGATATATAGATATATATAGCCTTTAATATCTGATTTAAAGTCAGTCCCAACTCCCTTAATCAAACGCAAGCATACTTTGATCCTTCGTGTCTTCACCGCCATGTTTGTTTACATTCAAATGCTAAATACAATCTCTCGCGGTAAAATATAGAATTCTCATAATAGACCAATCAGAATCCATCACGTGACCAGACAGGTCCAGAGCTACTTTCGAGTTTATCTCAAAGAGCTCTCATTTTCTGCCCCATTCTTACAGACATTGGCTCTTAAAGTGTGTGTGTTAAGTTATTTTTTATCGTTTTGTTTCCTCATCCTGTTAAACTTTTGTCAGCCTACATGTAAAATGCCAGGTTTTTTTACAGGGTTTTTTGACATTTGATTGGAAATTTATATATGTGGGTTTATGGTTGTCAGTTCATATTGTACGTGTTGCAAAATGCTGTTTTTTGAAATTTTGTGTAAACTTTTGTGGAAATAGACCACATGCAATATATATACTGAAAGAACAAATCTTTGTAGAATCAGACTTCACTGTAAGCTGTTGTAAAGCTGATGTCTTTATCGGTAAAAATAACAGCCATAGTTTACTAATTAAGAAAAAAATAAAACGAGTGTGAAAGTTAAAAAGTATTTATTTGTTAAGCTTTTCGTACACTAAGTACATCTTCAGACTATATAAACAACTTTGTCTTTATATTTCGTATTATAAACTATTGTTTGGGAGAACTAACTGTATGTGATGTAATTTTTGCTGGAAGAAAATTGCATGGTTTCACGTTTTTGTTTTTCTTGAGAATTTTACAAAATTTTGTAGGGATAAATGTTTGCTGATGATAAAAAAATTACTTAATGTTCTGACTGAAACTGTTTTTGTTTTTTATATTTTATAATCTAAACGCGAGGACTGTATGCACTGAAATCACTGATTTTTTTAAATTTTGATGTGTTTCATAACCTTTTTGTGGAAGATTAATGGGTAATGGCAATATACGACATGCTGAATGAACTTATTTTTGTTGATTTAGATGTGTTTCTCAAAAACCAACCTGTTTTACATTTTGTATAAACCTTTGTTTATGAACCGTATACAATGTTTGTTGATTCAAGTTTATTCTTTGCTTATTGATTTTTTGACATTTAGGTATAAAATTGTTGGTAAAGGGCAGTATGGATCATCATACTAAAAAGAAAATTTTTGTGTTAACTGGTTGATTTTTACATTTTGTGTAAATTTTTGCGGGAGAGGATGGTATGCAACCGAAGTGACTGATTTTTCTAGATTTAAGTTTGATGTTTTCCAAACTATGGCTTTTTCATATTTTTGTATAAGCTTTTAAGGGAAAGACAATATTTAAAATGTGTAAAGAACTTATTTTTGTTGATTTGTGCTAACTCTTGCAGGCCTCCTTTTTGACATTTCAGAATAAAATACTGAGGGTTTTCAACATAATCACTTATAAGATGTACATATTTGAGATGCATTATTTCTAACATTGTTATTATTCGAGGTAACCAATTCCTTGCTGAAAATTATGTTGATGAATTATCGGTACACACAAAAGAAAATGAAAACATATTTTGTGTTAAAGGTTTGTGTGCGGCAAGTTTGAAAAAAAAAGATTTTCATAGCTATTGACAAAAAAGATCATAGCATCAGTTATGCACATTGTCAGTGTCCTGCAGGAAAAGTGGGTACATGCTCACATGCATATGCAATGATGAAGCTTCTTGCTAAATGGGCATTGGACAAATCTGTTGTTGTTCCTGAACCTAAGCCGTGTACCTCCAACCCATGTTTGTGGTCTATTCCTCAAAGCAGAGACAGGCTAGAAAAAATACCAATTGCTGATATAAATATTGTTTCGCCTACTAATAAATGGAAAGATGCTGAGAAAACTGACATTACACAAAATGTTAAAAAAATAAAAACCCAAATGAATATATGGACCAATTAGTGTCAACAAACGAAAACTTTTCAAAAATAATAAACAATAATCCTAATAAATATGTAAAAACTATGTATGGATATGCACCGGTTGGTTCCTGTATAAGCTATCAATGATCCTTAATGCCTCCAGACTTTAAGGTCTACAGCAATTACACAAAGAGCGAGGACGAAGAAAATTTTCAAATAAAAAACTATCCTGATTTCCCATTTCAGCCAAATGATTGTATTCTCGATGATTACATCAACAAGATTTCCTGTGAAAAAACATTAAAACTTTTGAATACCCTTATGGAACAAGGATTGGAAAGTAAAAACATTCAAAAAAGTACTCGTGAGCAAGCCGATAACCCTGATTGGTTTCATTACAGGAAATACAGATTTACTGCTTCACTTTTTAACAAAATAGGTGACCTAAGTAAAAAAACTGAAAAAGGCCTTTCATCATTAGCACAAGGGATTGTTTTCGGTGAAAAGAAAATTAATAACGTTGCTAAAATGAAAATGGCTTATGGGAAGTTTTACGAGCCAATTGCAATCCAGATGTATGAACGGTATTTTAGAACGACAGAAGAAACAATCAATATGGAGGACTGTGGATTAATAATAGATTCTGTTAATTACAATTTTGGTGCAACACCAGATGGGAAAATTAATCATGGAAATAAATTTGGTATACTGGAAGTCAAGTGTAGTGAGCATTACAAAGATCTTGATCCAAAAGATTTTGTTTTGTAGCCAAAAACCCATGCATTGTTTACGACAAAGAAAATGATGTTATAAAAATTAACAAAAAACACACATACTATATTCAAATTCAAATGCAATTGGCTCTATCAACACAAACATGGTGCGATTTCGTTTGATACACCTCTAAAGGTCTTGTGATTGACCGTGTCCATTTCGATCCAGAATTTTGGAAAAATATTCAATCTGAAGCAGCAAAGTTTTATTTTACAAAAAGGTATGACAGATGCTTAACAGGAAAATTTCTTCGTAACTTTATCAATGTGATCAGGTAACTTTCTAGTGGTGAAAAAATACGTTTACGTCCACGATTTGAATCCCCTTTTATTCCTTGGTTGTTAAAGAGAATTACGTTTTCCCCAATCTCTCCTGCATCTAGAAAAATCAAGACTGAGCGAAATGAGGCCAAAGTAGGAAATCCTGTATAGTAGTTGCAGATACTATCGCTGCTTAAGCAATGTGCAACAAAGTTACATTTAACTGATGATACATGTTTTATTTCCTGATGTAAACTATTTACTGTTTGTTCAAGTTGTTCACACTTAGCTTGTAAATTTATTTTTTCATTTTCAAAAGAAACGTTATCATTTTTAAAATTTTGGAGTTCTGCTTTTATTTGATCCAATTCAGATATCTCTGGTATCTCTGTTACTTCAAGTTCTTCATCAGAAAAATTGAGTTGCAATGGGTCTGAACTCTGCATTTTTTCCTGGGAGACGCTCTTAACATTGGTTGTTTTCGTTTTTTTAAATCTTTTCCAAAATCATTCCATGCATGTAATATTGGCTTTGCTCCATCCAGCAGTCTTTTACGTGTCCCTCCTGGTGGTTTATAAATCACACTGATATCAAAGTGCTTCTCACATATGCGAGTGCTGTTTGTAATATTAAAACCATCTAGGCCATCCTGTCGTTTAATTAAATTGCACCACGATCTCTTTGCAAAAGTATCACGGGGAAAATTTAAAAAACTAACATTATTTCGCTGTCTTTCTCCATTTACCATAGTATACTCGCGAGTTGAGCAGCCATAAGCAACACATTCACGACCTAGAGATTTGTTTGCCTTTTTCTTTAGGTTCTCGTCCGCCATCTTATTTGTTTATGCAGCCTTAGCCTCGATTTCACGCCGAACAGTTATTACGCAATCGAATTTATGAATAGGAGTATTTTAGCAAGAAAAAAAAAGATAAAAAGCTATCTGACATTAGTTACAGTTATAAAAAGAAAAAGAAATCCGTGAAACATGTAGTGTATTTGTTGCTGGTTTTTCGGTTAAAACACATGGCCATATAGCAGGGACTTGAATCCTTTCAAATAGACGTATATCTTACAATCAAAACAGAATATCTAATGTGAATAGATGGAAAACGATCACCAGATTATAATCATTCCAAAACAACATTAAAAAAGGGCAGGGATACTATTAACAATATAAGCTATAATAAAAGAACACAAGCAACAGGCTTCAGACAAACTAACAAATTATTTTGAGATTTCTCCACAGATTAACCTTACGTTTTCCAGAGCCACTCAATGATTTTAATTTTTTTTAATTAAAAAATGTAGTGAACTAAACATAACTTTCCACACGCCAAATATATTTTTACACACAAGATAAACCATATTCTGTTTATTAAAGGTTTCCTCAGTCAACAAGCATCCGTAAAAAATAAAAAATAAAATACAAAATACGATTGAGATAATTTTCCCCCTATTTTTTAAGAAGTATCTTTCTTTCTATGATTTTTCAGTTCTGTCTGAAGCCCGAATTAGTAGCAAAAGTTAATGCTGTCAAAAAAGATATATTCTGGATGAATAAAAGCTGGTATGGGGAAGTTAAAGGACACTGTTCTATCCAGTGAAGAGTTTTTCCCTCCCCCAACTCTATTTCTCTTTGTTAGAAGTTTCAGAATGCACCAAAAATGAAAATGCCAAGCCTCTGATATTTAAAGAAAAAACTCTTTTGCAAAAAACAGAATTCATTGCAATCAAGGAATTTTCCTTGAAATCATCAGTCTAATCAGTCTGTCCTCCATTCAGAGGGCGGTGGCGGCGCTTGCGACGGGTGGGGTGGAGGAGCACTACAAGCGTAATGGCTCAAGTCATTGTTGAAATTAGTTATGCGAGAAGTGTCACCAGCCGTGTCCTGTTCAAGGGCTGTACACGCATTTCCACTGGAAACATTTTCTTTGATTAAGTTTTTTGGCGCTGCTTCAGGATGCTGTCCTGGCCGACGCAGAGACGCGACCAAAACACGCGCCCGTCCTCTACCTATTGAAAATTTGGTGTTCGGTTTACAGTCTCCAGATGCGCTATTCCTCCGAAGTTGGTCATCCTGATGCACTGCTGGATTACTAACATTTCCATTTTCGTATCCACGCAGAGAACGCCATCGCTTAACTTCGTCTTCCTGTCGAGATTGATTATCTTGCGTCTCTTCACCTTCGACAACGCTGTTGGCTTTTATTTTTAACTTTTCCATCACAGTTTCCGCCAAAAACTCGTCTATTAGTGAGAAAATAAGACAATAAATACCAGTTTCAAGACAATTATACAGACGTGCTACGTCTTCTAACATCAATTTTTTTTCTGTTTAAGAAATTTCTATTTCAGTGAATATCTTTTTCTTAGATGAATGATTTAAAGTGAGGCAAAACATAAAAAAGAGCTGACAGCACTTTACTGAAGGTTAGGCAGGTTCGACACTCCTTCGGAATCCTTTTGATGTTTAATAGCTGCGCGACACTGAAGTACTCTTTAACATTTTTTGTTCAACTCGACCAACTTATTTCCACCTTCTCTTTTGTCGTCTACCTTGCTGACATTATGTTTTGTGTTATTGTGTTGCTTGTTTTAACTTAATTAAGTGTATTACTTACGACGGTCAGACTTTCCATTTTGGGCTACCTTTGACTTGCCTTTAGATGTGCTTCGACTTGGTATTAACGTATAGCAAAGTTCGCCTTTGGCAGGGAGATGATTTTCAGTAACATCGATGCTAAAATGCTCACAGAAATAATTGGCGACGCAAAAACTAAGAAAAAGAAGATATAAATGATTTTAAAAAAAGAAATCGACGTTAAGGGTGATAATTAAGAACGATTAGTTGCGATAAAAACCAATTTTTTGGAATTTCGAGTGCACACACACACACACACACATTGATCAAACATCTTTGTTCGGAAATTGAAATTCATGAACGTAACAAACTACAAGAAATATTATAACAGCTAGGTAAAAGGGCCCGTGGAAAAATCCACTTAGGCAGAAGAGCAATGGAAAAGACTTGCCATTTGAATTTTGATGAGGTCAGCAATGACCCGTTAACAACCAAAAAATGCCGAATTTTGACCTGGTTCGGTATTTCCAGTTACAGACAAACTTCTTTGTATTAATAGAAGAGACTAGTCGATAAACCCGTGGAAATATCCACTTAGGAAGAAGAACAATGGAAAAATATAGGTTATATTATATTTGCATCAACAAAAATCTATTTCAAAAAATTCAATAACTCGTTGCTCCTATTGTGTAGAGCTTAAAACGCTGATCAGCTTTAGGAAATTAGTCCTATTTTGGTCCCAGGTGGTCCCTAGTTAACCACGAAGGAAATGACGTTAGTTATTTCCACCCGTTTCCAAGTTATTTGGCATTAAACCTAAAAGTGCAATGCAATGGCTTCACTAATCTCATTTAATGAATTAACGTCCGTCTAATGCATTGGCATCGTGAAAGTAACGTCGAAAAAGTTAGCAAATAAGACACAATTTCTGTAAGACATAATTTTTTTTGGTTGGTTCATTAAAGGAAAATCAAACGGGCGGACGGACGGACAGACAGACAGAGATTTCAAATTTGCGCATTCTTTAGGAGAAAAAACACATCTCCTTTGGAAAGCCAAACTGTGGCCTGGTTCGGTATTTTCAGTCACGGACAAACTTTTCGTATTACAGACAAACTTTTCGTATTAATAAAAGAGATTTTATTAATTTGCGCATTCTTTAGGAACAAAAAAACATGTCCTTTCGAAAGCCAAATTGTGGCCTGCTTCAGTATTTTCAGTCACAGAGACAGTTTCCCTATTAATATAAGATACGCACGTCATAGGGTGGGTTGGCGCGATATTAAATTATTTATTTTCATACGTGAATACAATTCTGCAACGAAAATACGGCACGATCTTTCGTTTAATCAAACGTCGATACGTATGCTTAAACAAAGGTTGAGTGCAAATATATAAATTAAAACTAACGCATACCAGTATCGTTTGACATTTCCAAGCGCGCAAAATTTCGATTCATTTTCTTCGTGCCATTTACATCTGAAATAAAAGTTGACATTAATATCCATGTATAAAGATATATAATAGCTGCAAGCGCATAGTTAAGATGTCTTTTTTAACATTTCGACGATAAATCGTTCATACTCATCCTATACTTTCCGTAAAAGACTCGTTACAAGACAAACAATATGGACCTCGGAAAGTTTTGATTAAAACAAACGGCGCAAGTTCCCTGGTCAACTTAAAAACACACAAATATGTTACAGAAACACAAAATTTTGCGTTTTGGACAAAATTTAGTTGTCACTTTATTGGGGAACAAAAAAGCAAGTAAAAGAATAAAACGTCATAGCATTTAATTGCTATCAGAGAAAAGTAACCTGGTAAGTAAGGGGACAGTCTTAGAGGTCATTAGTATTTACTACTTGTTTAGTTTCACATTACACAGTCTGATAGTGTTGGGCCCTCAGTACTTTTTATGTATTCTGATTTCTTTTCTTAACTTCCTATCCAAACAACGGCA
Organism: Hydractinia echinata; assembly: GCA_030067915.1. Classification (NCBI taxonomy): domain Eukaryota; kingdom Metazoa; phylum Cnidaria; class Hydrozoa; order Anthoathecata; family Hydractiniidae; genus Hydractinia; species Hydractinia echinata. Next base: position 48,974 of record JASGCC010000255.1, read on the forward strand.
GACGAAGAAATAAATACATTGAAATTAAAAGCGAAACGTTTGCGACTTGTTCAGATGATTACCTTGTACCAGCATCCCAATCGAATATAGTTGAAGAAATTAGATCTGTGGCAATCTGTTTGCTGGCGTTAAAGTTTTGGGGCTGCTTTCTAAGGTAGGCGTCTAAATCCAAGATCAAGCCTTCCAGTTCGTAGATACGCTTTAAATTGTTTGGACGGCCTACAATCCAATAAGAACTCTATTTTTATCGACAGTGTTGATATTTTTCTGTTTACATCGTGAAATTCTACGAAAAAAATGTACCTGCATTCTGCGCCAACCATTTTATGCATTTCTCAGTTTTTTCTGTTTCAGAAGCCTAGACAAAAAAGTAGCTCAAAGAAATACAAGGACAAGCATAAACAAACGAGTCTAGTTTCCTTTTGAAGGATAAACAGGTTGGTTATAAAGCGCTTTTGAAAATATTATTATTACAACAATTTACCAATAAAAAAACGGGGGTCTATCGGTATGTTAAACACCACAGAGGGCGAAATACTTCTGCTTAGTTTTTTGCGAGAAAAGTATATCTGATAGCTCACCTTGGCAAAAATCGGTGGTATAAGCCGTGTTCCACCAGAGAGAAAATGATGAAGCTCGTCGAAAACTTTAGTGTATGTATCTCCTGGGCCAGCCAAACCTTCAACCGGTATTTTATGATTTTCTTCACCTAAAATTATATACTTGCTCAGTAAGCTATAAGAAAATATTTTACGTTATCATTACGTCAGCATTGTAATTCATCAAGATGTGTATGCTTTATTTTATAGCGTTATTACTCGCTGATGTTATAGTTCAATTTTAACAGCATTATCTACAACGAAATGTTCCATATCTGCAAAAGCATCAATATCTTCCAGTAGCTATAATATCACACGTTTTTCTTATAACAGAGCAGTATGTAGCTATTAAAAAGTTAAGAAAGCTTAACGCTCGATTTGAGATAACATATGTTTGCAACCATAACTTCGATGAAGAGGTGGTAGGTATCAGTAGCAACAGACATCTTGTTATGGAACAAAAAAGTTCAAAATTAGCCACAAAAAATTGACGCCTTAAATCTCAATTTTTGTCATTCTTGAACTCATTATCTTCTTACCAAATCTTTAAGAAATTTTTAAGTAGTGTGAACATTACAATTGAGAAATTGCTAAGAAAAAACAGTATGTAGAAGAAGTACAATAGTATCATTGGCATGCATGGATGGCAAGTGTAATTAAAACTGAATTTAGGCTCCAAGAAGAAGAATTAGTGACTTTCTTATTTCTTATAAGCACGATTACAGCGTGAACTGCTTGCCTATGTAAAACGAGACTTAATGTTATTAAAGACTAGTCGATAAAGCTCGTGGAAAAATCCATTTAGGCAGGATAACAATGAAAAAGAAGCGTCATTTGAATTTTGATGACGTCAGCAACCCATCCACAAAAAAAAATTTAGAAACTTGTTTTTACGTTGCCTCCATTGTGTAGAGCTTAAAGCACTGATCAAGAAAATGTATATGATAATGTGCTTTTGATGAACGGTTAATAAGATAAAAGGGTTTAAAATTTGTGCTGACGTCAGCAACATCTCCACAAAGTACAAATTTTTTTTAGCAATTTGTTTACCTGTTACCTCCATTGTGTAGAGCTTGGAATGCTGATCAAGAAAATGTATAGGATCATGACAATATTTAGGGAAATATTGTGGTTTAGAGGTTTTTTTATGACGTCATCAACCCGTTCATTCCGAAACGGATTCGGGGACTCAGGTATGGGAACTTACCCAAATTGGTCCCAGGTGGTCCCTGGTTACACACGCGGTGAAAATGACTGACGTCACCACCTTGTTTCTAAGTTATTTGGCTTCAAAATTTTAAATGCATTGTAATGGCTTCACTAATGTTAATATACTTTCCTTTGACGTCAATATTATTTTAACACTAGTCGATAAGGCCCGTGGAAGAATCCACTCAGGCAGAAGATTATAGGTTGTTTTGCAGGTTTTGCTAACGTCAGCAGTGCATATACAAAAAAAATTTGGCAAAATGTAGTTCATCTGCTGCCTGTTATGCGTACAGATTGAAACGCTGATAAAAAAAATATAAAGGATCATATGTGTTCACAAACGCATAAGGAGATATAAGTGTTTTAAAATTTTGTTGACGTCAGTAAAGTCCTCTAAAGTACAAAAAAATTTTTTTGTTAAAAATGTTAAATCCACTTGGGGAGGAGTACATTGGAGAAGAGAATCGTAACTTGTATTTTGATGACGACGTGTGGCAGGACCCGTCAATACACAATACTTTTTTCCTAAAATTTGTTGACACATTGCTTCCAATGTGTAGAGCTTGAAACACTGATCAAAATAATGTATAGAATCATGTACAACACCAACAGTAATAATAAAGTCACAAATAACACATCTCAAATATTTACATCTTATAAAGTGATTACGTTTGATTACGTTGAAAACCTTTAATATTTTAATCAAAAGTGTCAAAAACATCAAATTTATCTCGGTTACATACTATCCTGTTCCCCAAAAATATACACAAAATGTAAAAATTATATAACCGGTTAAGAAGACAAAAATTTTTCTTAGTATGATGATATGTAGTGACCTTTACCAACCATTTTAAACGTATATAAATGTCAAAAAAGAATAAGGAGTAAATTTTGAATTATTATTATTATTATTATTATTGAATTATTATTATTGAAATTATTTACCCAGGATAGCCTCTTCAGTTCCTATTGGTACTGCTTTCCAAGAGAGTCGTGCGAAGGGGGTCCTAGTGCATTTAAAGCTCCCATTTGAGCTACGAAAGTCGTGCAAGCACAGCAATCGCCCAACTCGACAACCGCCAAGATATCAATCCTATTCTCATGCTGAGCGCTAAGCAGAAAGGATAGATTCACACTTTTATAGTCTCTGGCATGACTCGGCCGGGGTTTGAACCCAAGACCTTCCGCACTGGAAGCGAACGATCTACCATAAGGCTACCAGTCGGTAAAAAATTTGGAACGCTTCACGAATTTGCGTGTCATCCTTGCGCAGGGGCCATGCTAATCTTCTCTGTATCGTTCCAATTTTAATATATGTGACACCGAAGTGCCATGATATTATTTTTGGAATATATATACGGTCCGTCCTCACAAAAGTTTACACAAAATGTAAAACAGATTGGTTTTTGAGGAGCATATCCAAATCAACGAAAATCAGTTCATTTAGCATGTCCTATATTGCCATTGCCCATAAATCTTCCACATAAAGGTTATGAAACACATCAAATTATAGAAAAATCAGGCATTTCATACAATATAAAAAACAAAAAAGTTTTAGTCAGAACAATTAGTAATTTTTTCAGTATCACCAAACACAGTTATTACTACAATTTTAAAATTCTTAACAAAAACGTGAATTTGTTCTTCCAATATATATATTGCATGTGGTCTTTTTCCCACAAAAAGTTTACACAAAATTTTAAAAAACAGCAGTTTGCAGCATAAACAAAAACACGAACAACCATACCATCCTCTCATAAATTAAAATAAAGTCATAAACCCACGTAAATTGCCAATCAAATGTCTACAACCCCCTGTAAAAATAACCTGGCATTTTACATGTAGGCTGACAAAAGTTTAACAGGATGTCAGAAACAAAACAATAAAAAATAACTTAACACACACGCTTTAAATTCTGAAAAAAATTATTCCACTTGTCATATTGCTTGGGTCCCCTTGTTAAGTTTACAGGAAATGTGAAAATAATTATACTCTTAAAAAAATACATCCTACTATCCTGCAAAAGTTCAAGTCTTTGAAAGATTTTGTAGGTCTAGCTAGCTTGTTACATCATAATTCGTGCTCATAAAAGAAAAGAAGTTTGGAAACTAAGGTAGCTAGCTATAGATAATTAAAAAAGAGGAATAACAATATAAGTCATAGGTTAGAGCTAGCCATGGGATGAGAGGAGCAGGCATTGGAGGCCAACATTAGCTAGCTAACAGTAGCTAAGACCCCCAGTTAAATATACTTAAACTGGGAATACTTAGCTAAAACTAAAGCTAGCTATTTATGCTTAGTAAAACACATATAAAGAGAAACAATAGTAATGTAAAAATAATAACATTACAGTGAGCAGTAAGTTCAACAAACCAAAGTTTTCCGTTTATTAGTCAGCTAACAGCTTTATGTAGCATTTTGAATTTTAGGACAAACACATTAGTTACGCGCCAGGGGACACATTAATTATGCAACAAAAACATAAACAAATATGGTGGCTAGGTTTTTTTTTAAAAAAGCGGTAAAATATAAAACTTCAAGAATTTGAGGCTTTTCTTGGAAAATGCGAGTCTGCTTGCTCCAGTGACATAAAAACTAAACGTCTGAAAACATCAAAGTTCTTACTATTATTGATTTTAAATCCACTTCAAACTCTAGCCTTTATTTTCTACTTCTAACTTTACTACTTTACTTCTAGCTCTAGCTACCACTTCTTACTTCACTTCTTGGACTTTTCTTTCTCTGAATTACTTTTTGCACTTTTTTCAAGACGAAGGGACCGTTCTTTTGTTGTTGTTTTTTTCGGTGTCAAGGGACACCATTTTTGTAAAGAAAGCCGTTAAATTTATTTCAGCAAATCAAGTTGCTCCATTTTGTAAAGTAAACCCGCTAGCAAAATGGATATAACTTTTTCGGAGACTTCAAAGGAAATTTCGGCTACATCAAAGGAAAATTAACACATCCACTTTGCCTGTCACAGACAGACGGACACACTCTCCGTATTATTATAAGAGATCAAAGTTTGGTGAATTACAGAATAAATTTATAGGTGATGTTTTATAAACTTTATTAAATTTTTTTTTGAAGAATGTAATCCACTTTGCAAAAGTCACAGACAGACAGACAGAAGCTCCTTATTATTATAGAGATTCCATCTCAACCAAACTTGGATTTACTAAAATGGTTTTTTCTGGTATACTCAAGTATACTGCATAAATTCTCAAGCATTGTACTTAGAAAATCCTTAAAATGTATTTTTCTAGTAAATTTTTTAACACAAAATATCATTAAGTATATTCAAGTTTTACAATATTAGTGACCACCCTTAGGGAATTCTTAAAGGATGTTAGATCAGTGGTGCTATATTTTCTTGATAAACATATGTGATTGTGCTTATTCTTACACTATTTTCCTTGCCTCAAAAAATCATTTTAGTTGTAAGAAGTTCCCTTTAGTTTGGTAGCATGTCGTATTAATTTTCCCCACAAGTGAGACATACAAAATATTTTTTAAAAATATTACTTACTAAATTGCTGCGCTTTGTAACGATATCCAAGAGGGATTTGGCCTAAAATATTGTATTATATGTCTCAAAAATATACATATACAATGACAATAATGAAAATGAAAAAGATCAACTTTTACTGTTTTTTAAAAATTAGTAAAACAAAAATAACATATAAAATATAATAAATAAACAAACAAATAGGCACCAGGATTTATAAACTTGTGCCAACATTTTTTAATTCCATGCAAGAGACTGAATTGTACAGCAGACACCTCTATTGGTTGATATTGTGGTTCTTCCAGTAAGCACACGAATGAAACAAAATAGAATTTTGTCTTTAGTAGTTCTAAAGAAATGTATGCAATAATAGTAACAGATGTTTTAAAATTAATATTGAAATTGCAATACAGAAAATTTTTTGGTGAAAATGCTTAAATCTAGATATTTAAGAGGGGGTACTTAGAGTTTAAACAAGGGTTTAACTAGATACTTAACAGAAGATAACTAGATATTCAGTTTGTTCATTCACAACATTCTCTGTTGGGAATGAACAAACGGATGTGCAATGATAAAATATCACCTCTATACACAACATCCGGATAAACTATCTGCGTACATCACTAACATATTGCCGCACGTAGTGTAGTTGGTTCGTTTGCGTCTTCCAGTTCTGGGGACCGCGGATCGAATCCCATTCACTGTCAGGCAGTATGTTAGTAATGCACAAAGTAGCTTCTCTTCAATATGATATACACAGATTATATTCACCCATCATGATTGAAGGTCCGTTCAGGGTGAAATATTCTCTGTTAGGAATAAACAACTGGATTTGCCATGATAAAAATCACCCATAGGTGGTAACTAGATATTTAACAGAGGATAACTAAATATTCAACAGAGGATAACTAAATATTTAACAGAGGATAACTAAATATTCAACAGGGGATAACTAGATATTTAACAGAGGATAACTAAATATTTAACAGGGGATAACTAGATATTTAACAGGGGATAAGTAGATATTTAACAGGGGATAATTAGATATTTAACAGAGGATAACTAAATATTTAACAAGGGATAAGTAGATAAGTAACAGAGGATAACTAAATATTTAACAGAGGTTAACTAGATATTTAAAAGAGGATAACTAAATATTTAACAGAGGATAACTAAATATTTAACAGAGGATAACTAGATATTTAACAGAGGATAACTAAATATTTAACAGGGGATAACTAGATATTTAACAGAGGATAACTAAATATTTAACAAGGGATAATTAGATATTTAACAGAGTATAACTAAATATTTAGCAGGGGATAACTAGATATTTAACTGGGGAAAACTAAATATTTAACAGGCGATAATTAGATATTTAACAGAGGATAACTAAATATTTAACAGCGGATAACTATATATTTAACAGAGGAAAACTAAATATTTAACAGAGGATAACTAGATATTTAACAGAGGATAACTAGATATTTAACAGAGGATAATTAAATATTTAACAGGGGATAATTAGATATTTAACAGAGGATAACTAGATATTTAACAGAGGATAACTAAATATTTAACAGGGGATAACTAGATATTTAACAGAGGATAACTAAATATTTAACAAGGGATAACTATATATTTAACAGAGGATAACTAAATATTTAACAGAGGATAACTAGATATTTAACAGAGGATAATTAAATATTTAACAGGGGATAATTAGATATTTAACAGAGGATAACTAAATATTTAACAGGGGATAACTAAATATTTAACAGAGGATAACTAAATATTTAACAGAGGATAACTAGATATTTAACAAAGGATAATTAAATATTTAACAGGGGATAATTAGATATTTAACAGAGGATAACTAAATATTTAACAGGGGATAACTAAATATTTAACAGAGGATAACTAAATATTTAACAGAGGATAACTAGATATTTAACAGAGGATAACTAGATATTTAACAAAGGATAACCAACTTTTTAACAGGGGATAAGTAGATATTTAACAGAGGATAACTAAATATTTAACAGGGGATAACTAGATACTTAACTGGGGATAACTAAATATTTAACAGGCGATAATTAGATATTTAACAGAGGATAACTAAATATTTAACAGCGGATAACTATATATTTAACAGAGGATAACTAAATATTTAACAGAGGATAACTAGATATTTAACAGAGGATAATTAAATATTTAACAGGGGATAACTAAATATTTAACAGAGGATAACTAAATATTTAACAGAGGATAACTAGATATTTAACAAAGGATAACCAAATTTTTAACAGGGGATAAGTAGATATTTAACAGAGGATAATCAAATTTTTAACAGGGGATAAGTAGATATTTAACTGGGGATAACTAGATATTTAACTGGGGATAACTAAATATTTAACAGGCGATAATTAGATATTTAACAGAGGATAACTAAATATTTAACAGAGGATAACTAGATATTAAACACAGGATAACTAAATATTTAACAGGGGATAACTAAATATTTAACAGAGGATAACTAAATATTTAACAGAGGATAACTAGATATTTAACAAAGGATAACCAAATTTTTAACAGGGGATAAGTAGATATTTAACAGAGGATAACTAAATATTTAACAGGGGATAAGTAGATAAGTAACAGAGGATAACTAAATATTCAGCAGAGGATAACTAAATATTTAAAAGAGGATAACTAAATATTTAACAGAGGATAATTAGATATTTAACAGAGGATAACTAAATATTTAACAGGGGATAACTAGATATTTAACAGAGGATAACTAAATATTTAACAGTGGATAACTAGATATTTAACAGAGGATAACTAAATATTTAACAGGGGATAACTAGATATTTAACAGAGGATAACTAAATATTTAACAGGGGATAATTAGATATTTAACAGAGGATAACTAAATATTTAACAGGGGATAACTAGATATTTAACTGGGGATAACTAGATAGTTAACTGGGGATAACAAAATATTTAACAGGCGATAATTAGATATTTAACAGAGGATAACTAAATATTTAATAGCGGATAACTATATATTTAACAGAAGATAACTAAATATTTAACAGAGGATAACTAGATATTTAACAGAGGATAATTAAATATTTAACAGGGGATAATTAGATATTTAACAGAGGATAACTAAATATTTAACAGAGGATAACTAGATATTTAACAGAGGATAACTAAATATTTAACAGGGGATAATTAGATATTTAACAGAGGATAACTAAATATTTAACAGGGGATAACTAGATATTTAACTGGGGATAACTAGATATTTAACAGAGGATAACTAAATATTTAACAGGCGATAATTAGATATTTAACAGAGGATAACTAAATATTTAACAGCGGATAACTATATATTTAACAGAGGATAACTAAATATTTAACAGAGGATAACTAGATATTTAACAGAGGATAATTAAATATTTAACAGGGGATAATTAGATATTTAACAGAGGATAACTAAATATTTAACAGGGGATAACTAAATATTTAACAGAGGATAACTAAATATTTAACAGGGGATAACTAGATATTTAACTGGGGATAACTAGATATTTAACGGAGGATAATTAAATATTTAACAGGGGATAATTAAATATTTAACAGGGGATAATTAGATATTTAACAGAGGATAACTAAATATTTAACAGGGGATAACTAAATATTTAACAGAGGATAACTAAATATTTAACAGGGGATAATTAGTATTTAACAGAGGATAACTAAATATTTAACAGGGGATAAGTAGATAAGTAACAGAGGATAACTAAATATTCAACAGAGGATCACTAAATATTTAAAAGAGGATAACTAAATATTTAACAGAGGATAATTAGATATTTAACAGAGGATAACTAAATATTTAACAGGGGATAACTAAATATTTAACAGGAGATAACTAGATATTTAACAGAGGATAACTAAATATTTAACTGGGGATAACTAAATATTTAACAGAGGATAACTATAAATGTTTAACAGAGGATAACTAGATATTTAACAGAGGATAACTAAATTTTTAACAGGGGATAAGTAGATATTTAACAGAGGATAACTAAATATTTAATAGGGGATAATTAGATATTTAAAAGAGGATAACTAAATATTTAACAGGGGAGAACTAGATATTTAACATAGGATAACTAAATATTTAACTGGGGATAACTAGATATTTAACAGAGGATAACTAAATATTTAACAGGGGATAACTAGATATTTAACAGAGGATAACTAAATATTTAACAGAGGATAACTAAATATTTAACAGAGGATAAGTAGATATTTAATAGAGGATAACTAAATATTTAACAGAGAATAAGTAGATATTTAACAGAGAATAACTAAATATTTAACAGGGGATAACTAGATATTTAACAGAGGATAACTAAATATTTAACTGGGGATAACTAGATATTTAACAGAGGATAACTAAATATTTAACAGGGCATAACTAGATATTTAACAGAGGATAACTAAATATTTAACAGGGGATAACTAGATATTTAACAGAGGTTAACTAAATATTTAACAGGGAATAACTAGATATTTAACAGAGAATAAGTAGATATTTAACAGAGAATAACTAAATATTTAACAGGGGATAACTAGATATTTAACAGAGGATAAGTAGATATTTAACAGAGGATAACTAGATATTTAACAGAGGTTAACTAAATATTTAACAGGGGATAACTAGATATTTAACAGAGAATAAGTAGATATTTAACAGAGAATAACTAAATATTTAACAGGGGATAACTAGATATTTAACAGAGGATAAGTAGATATTTAACAGAGGATAACTAGATATTTAACAGGGGATAACTAGATATTTAACAGAGGATAAGTAGATATTTAACAGAGGATAACTAAATATTTAACAGAGGATAATTAGATATTTAACAGGGGATAACTAGATATTTAACAGAGAATAAGTAGATATTTAACAGAGAATAACTAAATATTTAACAGGGGATAACTAGATATTTAACAGAGGATAAGTAGATATTTAACAGAGGATAACTAGATATTTAACAGGGGATAACTAGATATTTAACAGAGGATAAGTAGATATTTAACAGAGGATAACTAAATATTTAACAGAGGATAATTAGATATTTAACAGAGGATAACTAAATATTTAACAGAGGATAACTAGATATTTAACAGAGGATAATTAGATATTTCACAGAGGATAACTAAATATTTAAGAGGGGATAACTAAATATTTAACAGGGGATAACTAGATATTCAACAGAGGACAATTAGATATTTAACAGAGGATAACTAAATATTTAACAGGGGATAACTAGATATTTAACTGGGGATAACTAGATATTTAACAAAGGATAACTAAATATTTAACAGGGGATAACTAGATATTTAACAGAGGATAACTAAATATTTAACAGGAGATAAATAGATATTTAACAGGAGATAAATAGATATTAACAGGAGATAAATAGATATTCAACAGGAGATAATTAGATATTCAACAGGGGATAACTAGATATTTAACAAAATATAACGACAATCAGTAAGAAAAATTGTTGACACACGAGCGCAAATTTTAGTCCGTCATCACAAGTAGTTGTCTTGGCTATTTATTTATTAGATTTATGCAATTTGAACTTGTCAATGTGGACTTAGGACTTAGGATCTGAGGTTATTTGGTTTAATCCAAACTCTTAAAAAGCTGTGATAATTGTTACTGTCGTCTGCATGAACCTCTTTTCCAATATTTCGGCACTTCGTGGTACCTGACATGGATTATGCTGTAACTACGGCATTTTACATAGTGTGGCTAACGCATTCTAAACGCTGTTTAGCATGCCTACGCATAAACAGAAGTTACACCTTTGCATTCTCCCGACTGGAAAGTATAGGAGAGTTGATAGTTATAGCCATCTTTAAAAACTGCCCCAAATATTTTCTTACTGATTGCAGATATTTAAAAGAGGGATATTAATTTTTGTTGTTTAAATGACAATACTTAAAAACCGATTTGAAAGTATCCAAACTTCCACCTGCTTTTATGACTATCATTTCAGTGCTTAGAAAACTCACACTGCATTGTTCTAATTGAAATTCTACTATTAAACTCTGTTCTAGGTTGATAAGCACTGTTTCAACATTTTGAAAACATAGTACAACAACATTTTATACAATTGCACAATAATTCTTAACACTGACAAATTGTCAAGGACAGGATTTCACTCCTAATATTACTTCAGATCTTAGAGTTGGGTGAGCAGTTACATTGAATGATAACTTTTAGCAAAGACTCATTAATGAAAATCTTCACAAAAGAACAACAACCTTGTTAGAGTTTCTATTTACAGTATGAACAGGTTTAAAATTATTCAGTTTTTCAAGCTATCACAAGCATCCACAGTCATTCTGAGCCTAAAATCTTGGCTTTGTCACCATTTTTTAAATGTGGATGACAGTGTCTAATGATCAATACTCTGCAGTCTGAGGGCTACGAAATCTCTACTTTTGCACACATAAAGCAGGTGAATAGTGTTTGAAACCTGCTCATGCTTGTCCAACAAAATAGTTCAGGTCGGGTGGGCCGGACCTGAGTAAACTTAGGTTAGGTTTAACGTATGAATCTAATATGGAAATGGTCTACACATTTATTTGTAGGAAGAACTTCGAATTGTGCAGCCTTGTTTTAACCAGAATTGCGGTCACATTCAATCTCATTAAGTTTAGCTATACTTGCCAAATCATTTTAGCAATGAAATAATTACTTGCGTATCTACAGTCTACAGTCAAAAAATTTTTCTCATAGCTATACAACCTAGCTAGCCATTAGTAAATCTTCATATTTAGAGAAGATTTGGCAACAATACAGATATTCCTGCAAAGTCACGACAAAGCAGTGTTTTTCTGTCAGTGTAATAACAAAAAACATGTTCTGTAAATAGCTTATACAGGCCTTGCCATGAGTCGCGAGCAATTGCTCGCGCCCGCGTAGTGCTCGCGTAAATCCTCGTTACCCAAGCATTCTATTGCTCGCGTAAATATTAACATTTTGAGATAAGTGTAAACGTTTTTCTCAAGAATTGATTGGTCTTTTAAGTGAAATTCATGCACGAACGCTCAACCTGAAACTGAAAAGATATTTGGTGTGATTATTTTCCACCCATCGTGCAACAGTTCATTCGCCATTTTGTAAAACGCGTGCGATACGGGCATTAAGGTTAATCTTTGTTGCGCATTCATTTTGCAGTAGAAAAGTGGGGGAGGTTTCAAATCGGGAACCCCAAACACGATGATAATCCATTAAAATAATCCATTAAATTTGGACCTGCTATGGTTTCCAATTGTTTCGTCAAATGAAGAAATTATCTTCAATTAAATCCATGATAGATAGTCTGTTCCGCCTGTAAGTGCAGTTTTGCAGACTTGCGTCATCTGTGCTCCGTCTGCGTTCACCTCCGCATTAGTTAAGAACCGCATGGCTTGATTTCTTGTGTAAGACCTGGTTACCAACGACGAAGGGGCCAGGCAAAAGAGATTTATGTCTACGTAGTTTTTTAACTAAGTCAGGAGTCGGTGAATTAGCTAGGATGGTCAGGTTGGCTATGAATAGGCTTGCTCGTGGATTTAAAGGACCAGGACTATTCAATAATTCTGAGATCTAAAAGTGTCCGACCAAGACGGAAATCTATCGGACGTTTTAACCGACGAAAGTTCGAAACGAGCTACGGACATGTCCAACCAAACTGGAAATGTGGCGGACGTTTTAATCACACGCCTGAAACGATTTAGGTGTGTGCCAAGGCGCACGCCTCTCCTGAAAAAGATGCCCTGAGAGACGAAATGTAAAGTTTTTTTAGCGAAAAATATGTGGACACTCTGACGCGAGCAATTAATTGCTTGGGAGGTTATTTGCTCATGGCAAGGCCTGCTTATACATTAAATATAGCTATAATGTGAAACGTATGACAGCATAAAAAAACATATTTACCTTCTTCGGAAGTCCAAGACATGAAGACTTCCTGTCTCTCTCGTTTTCTATTATCTGCGCATACTTTTGACATATCTACTTTACTCTAAAAAGTCAGCAGACAATGTGGAGCTAAATTTAATACAGTACATTATAGGCTTTTTTAACTAAAGCAACAGGTACAAAAATTAAAAAAAAGAAAAAAATCATATTTAAATTCACTATGGTACTATGGTGACAACATTATAGCACTTTTGAAACTTCAAGTGTGATCGCATATTGAGATCGATATTTCAAATATACTGAGTGTGTCAAACGGTTACCACATCCTTAATATTTGAGGATCATTTTTGTTATGGCTATGTTACACATTTGTTTACAGCACAGATATATATAACAGACTTCAGTTCATTTTTAAAAAATGACTTAATCGTAATTTAGAATGGGTTCTGCCATTTTTTGGTTATTCAGGTACTGTCCATGGAGAGCATGTTTATTTCTAGTTTACAAAAATATTTGTCGTCCTAATCCTTAATTTAATCTTTAATTAACTATGTGTGCGATATTGAAAACCTAGCTAAAACAATATTTACTGTCCTCAAAAATTTAAAACAAACTGCACATGGCAGGTTGCTGAATTGACGTAGCATTCCACAATACAATTATTGCACGTGCAAATCAACGTTTTCTTATTATGTTTGAGAATGCTTTTCCAAATTATCGAAAGTAGGAACGCATACGCAGAATTATTGAGGTGTACAATTCATTGCACACTTAGGAAAATCTTACAAAATGTCCTGAAATTAAAAATGATACGGAAAATAAGTGCTTATTTTTAAACTAATCTAAAAAAGATTTTACCTTGCCAGGCAAAACTTTGCACATTTCTTAGTAATTAAATAAGTGGCCTTTAAAATAAGTAATAAAGCAATAAATAATAGAATGAATATCGTTTGATTCGTGCAAAATAAAATCATGAAGACCATTCTTATGACTCAAATTGCAATAGAAACATACCTCATTTCGGATTCCACTTCGATCATGACAAGTGTAACGTACTATATTTGATCCAGCTGAATGTCTGTTTTCCCATTCCCACTTCGCCTTTTCTTTATAGTACTCTTTTTCCTCGGGTGAGAGATTCTAAAACAAACATAAAATATGCATGCTTTAAGCCAATTAGAATTTGAAAGAATTCCACGATACAGAAAGAGACAGAAATTACTGTCTAATTAAAGTTTGTTTTCTTATGATATTCTTCCAATATGTAGCGCAAACATCAACGCTGCTGGTTTTGTCCTAAGAACGTTCAGATACGAAAATGTTGGGAAACCAGTTTTAAATTTAGAGTAGGCTAACCTTATCCCCAGGCCTTTTGGTTCTGAACTGCTCTGCACCTCCATGATTAGACCTTTTAAAAGCATACATCATACATTAATGTCCAACGAAACCCTCATAATTCGCCATTTTTAGCGTCGACAAATAACTGCTGTGGCTATATTCGCACTTATTAGAATACTGTGGCAGCTTCTAAGTTTTTAAACTTAACAAACACAAAAAATTATTTTAGCTACCTCCTAAATAAAAAATATTATTTTTACCGGAGAAAAGCAAAAAAATAAATAAAAAATAAATAATAGTTAATTGCGTAAATATTAAAGTTCAACGCAGAAAAAACGGCATTTTATTAATTATATTTTAGCGTTTTCTGCATTGGTGACAAACTGTTCTTAATGATGCAGTTGAAGCGCAACAAATATGTTAACTGGTTTTTTGCTAAGAGTTTGTTGTTCGTGCATTGCCGTAGGAGGCAACTTGAACTATGCTCTGGAAAAACAAATACTTTTTTCCGTTGTTATATCTATTTTTCACACGTCTGATCGCACAAGGCCTAGGGACTTTTTATGTGCGATTTCACCACGTCAAATAATTGCCGACCCGAAGGTACATGTTTTGAAAATATGTCGGTAATTACGTCGGCAAATGCCGAGTGCCGTTTCAAATTACAAAGGTTGTAACCGCCCTTAATCCTATTCGTGCTGGAGGGGGAGGAGTGATGCAGCCCCCTCTCCCTACCCTCTTCAACTTTTTCCATAACTTTTTATGGGCTTATAGTCACACCTTGATATTTTGTTACTTTTATTTACCTTCCAAAATATATCCATTTGAAATAAAAACCATACACAAATGTGTGGCATTTTGAATAATCAGTAACTTTCAAATAAAATAAAAATAAAAAGTCCTTTGAAATAAAAATCATTCACATTTTATTTTTCGTTTTATTGCTCAGCTATGTGAGAACATATGCAGAATTATTTCTATTTTTTTTAAAAAAAATAATCGTTCGTAAAGAACTTTATGCAGAATTATTTTAATTTTTTAAAAAAAACAAAATCGTTCGTAGAGAACTTTCGTTTCACTTTGCCGAGAGAAGGTATCTGTTTTTGCTATAACAGTCAGTAATAATTAAAGCGCTACTGAAATATTACGTAACAGGGTCACGTGGCACTAAAAAAGACTGGAGCTAGAATGAAAATTATTAACGAAGAAGAAGGTCGAAGATAACCAAGATGGCGGTCGAGCGACAAGAAAAATAAATATTTAAAAAGCTATATCTGGAGTTACATGAAGTTTTAACAAAAAGTGAATATATCATTTAGCATTTCTCATGCAAATCTTTCAGATGAGTCCAACTTGTAAAAGTACCTCGGGATCCCTTTAAGAGTTTCAAAATTGAGTTACCAACTGCAGTTCTTGCATATCAACTACTGAAAAATGCAGATTTACCGAAAGCTACACGTGAACTAACATTTATTTATAAGTGATAAGCCATGTCTGAAACTATATTTATAACAGAAATACATTTTTTTCTGTCCGTTTAGCATTCCCTCGCTTTGTTCATTG
This sequence comes from Hydractinia echinata, assembly GCA_030067915.1. NCBI lineage: Eukaryota > Metazoa > Cnidaria > Hydrozoa > Anthoathecata > Hydractiniidae > Hydractinia > Hydractinia echinata. The sequence continues at coordinate 65,193 of JASGCC010000255.1, forward strand.
AAAATGCGTTTGTTTTTATTCTCGCATCTCCTCATCAGCAATGTCATGGCGGCGACTGTAGTAATACTTTTACCTTGAATATCTCGAGAATCAAAGCTCACAATTATAAATAAAATCATACAGTTCATATACCAATATAATTAACATTTCAGTGCCTACCCAGAGTTAATTTGAGAGATACCGTTTACTCGTTACAAAATTTTCTTAAATTATAATCTTAGCAGAAAATTTTGAAATATGATTATTCCAGATCTTTGGAAAATACATTTCCCAGTGTATGAGCAAAGTCTATGGCACGAATAAATATAGTTCTATGGCGCTCGAAATTATGGGTTTGTGAGAACAAGCACCTAGGCTACTTTAATCGGAGAAACTTTCGCGAATTTTGGCCTTTTTCGCGAAAGTTTATCTCGCAAAAAATTTGAAATCGTTCATTCGCGAAAGTTTATCTCGCGAAATTTTGCTAATTTTTCAATTCGCGAAAGTTTATCCAGTAAATTCCGAAGTATTTTCAGCTAATGAATTTCACTTTTTTCAGAAATTTGATTTAAGGGGAGGAAAAAGAGTCAGTTTTATTCTTTTGGGAAAATTTCGGAGGAAAATGGAGGAAAAAGAATTTTCTGCTTGAATCTATTCCGTAAAAAAAGAAGAATTATCTAATCAATAATTATGGTATCTGGTTTCTTCCCCTGTTTCTCTTCAAGTCGAGGCTTCTTCGACGGTATTTTGCCACTAAACATGTCACGTATATCAAATGATTTCGTCTCTTTACGTACTGTTATTTTTTTCTGCTTTAATGTTTCTTTGCATGTCGCGCGATGCTGCTCTTTTGATAGAAAATCAACTTCAATCTCATCCGCCAAGAATGAACCAAGGATAACGGGCGAAGTCGGTTCAGCATAAGTTGCTTCAACAAGCTCCATCACTCGATCAAGAAGCTGAATATTCTTTCGTGTTGGAGACATTTCTACTGTCACTTTACATGAAATTTCCAAGCCTCCTTGAACTACGGGTGATCTCCGATAGTGGGTTGATGTCAAATCTGCAAAAATTCTTGCTCCCCTTATCAATAAAAACTTTAGAGTTCGTGACAATTCCCTTGGTAAATGACCAACAATCGTTCCATCTGCCTTGCATGTTTTTATAGCAAATATATCGAAGGCGTTATCCTCCTCATGAGAACAAACAAGGTGCTCTTCTTTTTTGGGATACCAATTTTTTCTGTAGTAATGGTATCCGCGAATTGCTGAATTAAACGTTTTCGTTAACATTGTTGCCATTTTTAAGAACGAACGATGGATCCCAAATGTTGATTTTTTTATACGATCAAGAAGCTGAATATTCTTTCGTGTTGGAGACATTTCTACTGTCACTTTACATGAAATTTCCAAGCCTCCTTGAACTACGGGTGATCTCCGATAGTGGGTTGATGTCAAATCTGCAAAAATTCTTGCTCCCCTTATCAATAAAAACTTTAGAGTTCGTGACAATTCCCTTGGTAAATGACCAACAATCGTTCCATCTGCCTTGCATGTTTTTATAGCAAATATATCGAAGGCGTTATCCTCCTCATGAGAACAAACAAGGTGCTCTTCTTTTTTGGGATACCAATTTTTTCTGTAGTAATGGTATCCGCGAATTGCTGAATTAAACGTTTTCGTTAACATTGTTGCCATTTTTAAGAACGAACGATGGATCCCAAATGTTGATTTTTTTATACGATTTTCGAACTGCATTGAATAACAATTAACTCTCCATCGTTTTTTCCTTTTCAATCATATTGTCAGTCTCTAAAATAAAAACTGTATTCTCTGCGATGAAGAGCCTTTTGAAAGAAAAGGAAATAGATTCTTTTTACATTTCGAAGGAAATAGATTCTTTTTATATTTCACTCACACTCCATTCATTCTTTTGTTTTGTTGTTCTGACGCGTCAAGATGTCTTTCTTGAGAGCCTCAATCAAAGAGAAATCATCGAGTACAAAGAAAAAAGATGATAAGCAAAAGTCCAGCAAAACTAAGGAAAAAGAAGGTATTTAAAAATATATATATGTCTTACATACTAAAAATAGAATCTTTCTTTCACGTTTAATTTTTTTTTAAAAACTTCAAAACAGTCAAGGGATTCGAAAATTGTTTATACAATAACAAAACTTTTGTAAAAGAATTCATTCTATTGACGTTCTTACTGTTTACGTTTTATTTTATTCAAAGTGACTTTTCGTTTAAGAAGATCTTTATTTTAATACCTTTATCAAATAAATAGGTAAAGTATCAACCTAATAATAAAAATGAACAAACAGTCAATATCGGTTTATATTAAGGCCCGGGACAACCCGCGGGAAACCCTTCTAAGCCCGAGGTTTCTAGTACAGGTCGAGCGTGCGAGACATACTAAAATATCTGGTTCTATCCTAAAAAGAAAAAAAAGGAGTTTATCACCCTAATCGAATACTCTTTCTTCTTTTTCCAGGAGAGGGTGCAAATACTACAACGCTTGGTGACATCGATTTCTCAACAATGCAAAAAGCAACAGCTTCCAAGCCTGTAAATTATATAAAGTGGACAGACAAAAACCGTTATGATGTCGGCAAATATGCCTCAGAACATGGAAACGCAGCAGCAGTTCGCAATTTTAAGAAGGGATTTCCGAACATAAAAGAAAGCACCGTCAGAGAGTTCAAAAAAAGATACGAAAAACAAATTCAAGAAGACAAGAAAAAACATCTCCAACCATCTAAGGAAATTGTAAAGTACCACACAAAAACTGGAAGACCGTTGCTCTTGGGGAAATTTGATACAATGATCCGAAAGTATGTAGAAGCAATGAGTAATCGTGGTGCAGTTATTACCTGGTCAATCGCTAATTCGGCAGCAACGGCATTGATTAAAAAGTATCCAGGTGTTATCGGTGACATTGATTTGAAATCCTCTTCTTGGGCACAAAGTCTTTTCCGTAGAATGGGCTTTACGTGTCGTCGAAAAACTTCCACTAAGGTTGACATACCGGTAGCTGCCCGAAAGGAGATTGAATACCTCTTTTTGTACGAAATCGTTAGGAAGGTGGAGAAGTATGCAATTCCTGATTCCTTGGTAATAAACTTTGACCAGACACCTTTGAAAATAGTTCAATGTTCCAACAGTACTCTGGCAAAGAAAAACAGCAAAACTGTTACTATCTTTGGAGCTTCAGATAAGCGATCTATTACAGGCACCTTTTCCGTCACTCTTTCGGGAAAGTTTCTACCGATGCAATTAATATACGGGGGGAAAAACTCAGCAAAGTTTGCCACGATATCAATTCCCCACTGGATTTTCTTTAAGTGTGAATGAAAAACACTTTTCTAACACAAACGAGTCTATTAAGCTGCTAAAGGAAATCATTGTGCCGTATGTCAAAAAAGAGCGTGAATCCAAAGGTCTCGGAGAAGATCAAAAAGCTCTCGTGATAATGGATGTTTTCACGGGACAAATGACCCCCGATGTCAAAGATGTTTTAGAGGTGAATAACATATTGGTTACAAATGTACCTGCCAATATGACCCGTTTTTATCAGCCATTAGATTTAACCGTTAACGGAAGTGCGAAACGTTTTCTTGCAAAAAAATTTAATGGCTGGTACTCGCAACAAATTTCTGAGCAGTTAGATTCTGGGGTATCATTGGAAGACATAGATATCAAACTACGCCTTTCAACCCTGAAACCTTTACATGCTGGTTGGGTTGTTGACTTCTACAACTTCATAACATCGGCTGAAGGAAAGGAGATAGTGTTAAATGGATGGAAAGTCGCTGGCATATACGATGCTCTGAAGCTTGGTAGCAATAAATTGCCAAACATAGATCCTTTCCATGTAATCGACCCTTTGGTTATTGAAAGTTATGTTGACACAAACATAGATGCAGCCTGTCAACTAGAACGGGAAGAGATTGAAGCATTTTGCTATCGGAATGATGTAGGCGATAACGAAGACGAAGAAGAGTGGGAGCCGGAAGGTGCTAGAAATGTTTTCGATGACATTTTTAATGACTTTGACGACGAACAACCTTTGTAAATTTCTTTATACTACTGTAGTATAATATTCATTATGCAAAATGTAGGTTTGAACATGTTTGAAAACAAACTTTTGTCAATTTTTCTGTATCATGACCCTTGTTTCCTATAGAATATCTAAAAGAATTTCAAAAATTTCTTTATTCGCGAAAGTTTATATCGCGAAATATTATCAATATCTTCATTCGCGAAAGTTTATCTCGCAAAATTTTTTGCATTCCTCAATTCGCAAAAGTTTATCCAAAAAAATTTGTGAGTTTTTCACCTCGCGAAAGTTTCTCCGATTAAAGTAACCACAAGACCAATAAAAAAAAATTACGCATTCATTTTTGACTTGATTCCAACAATATATAACTTCGGTAACAAACAAAAGAATATGGTGTTCTTCATGCATAATTTACAGATTCCCGACATAGACTGTAGAAACCATATTTTTTCTATTCTATTGGTAGGGAACGAGGTTGTGCGAATAAATCAATCAAGGTATCGACTTTGGTTCATAATTAAATATGCATGACATGGTGAACGAGGGACTTCGTGAGTAAGGGACTGTCTCCACGATCGTTTCACTTTTTATACGAATTGAAACGAATTTAATAAAATCGTTTCAGATCATTTCATGAAACAAATTTTTAATTTACGAAACCAAGGAGCACAATTAAAAGTCGTTTATACATTGGCATTTACTGCAAAGTACAATCGAGTGGCTTTCTTTCATGACTTTGAGACTTCGTTTTCTTAGAAAACATATAAGAAATATTTGAGGACCAAACGGCAACTTTTCAAACAACTCTTATAATAAACACAATACCGAAGATGTGTTTAGCCACGTGTGGAAAACAATAGATTTGCGAGTACTTGATCGCAGGTAATTTATTTATTAATAATGTGAAGTTTCGAAGCATTTTCTGTACAAGTGTTGGACAAAAATAGCTTTTGATCTTGTAGCTACAAGTGCTGAAGGTTGTTATAAAGATTTTTTGTTCTTAAATCTATGAACAGAATTCAGGGTGAGTACGCTATTTATATGATTATAAGGTGAATTTTTTTAAACAATATTTTTTAAAAAAGCGTGTAATACAAATAGTGATTAATATATTAGTCTATTAAAATAAATTACAATTTTCAATTTTTCTTGTTCATGCGGCTTCCAAACTCGTTTATTGCGTCCTTACATTTTTTCCACTGTTCAATTTCTTTGCTGCCGTTGCTGGGATACATTTCGAAAATATAATCTCTTATCTGATTTAGTGTGTCAACGTCTAGCTTTGCTTTTCCTTTCGTCCCACTACAATTTCCATTTATCAATTCGGGAAGAAAAGCTTAGTGGCTATAAGCTTGGCAAAATTAGGGATGGATGGGGCTTGAAATGATATTTTTTGTAATTCTGCGAAGCTTTCTTTTTCATTTAAAACAGCTATATGCTCTTTTAGTTTGTCACATTTTTCTGTTAGGTTTGCTATTGTAGCCGTTGGAATGACCTAAAATAAATGTTTCATCTTAGATATATAACCAGAAAGATAATTGTTATATTAAGAACAATTTAAGAACATTTTGAGGCTTTAAATTAAAAAAGTTAAAAACATTTAAAGGCTTCCTTCAAGTTGAGTTTTCTTATAAACAAAACCATGCAGCGCCAGAATAATCTTTGAAATCGTCAACCTCGCTTTCAGACCTCGTGTAAAACTAGTCATTAGCCCGTGGAAAAATCCACGGGTTCGCTCGTCGCAGCTAAGCTACCATTTTGCGTGACAGACAGACAGACAGACGGACATACGTATATGGGCATTATAATATAGATTTGAGAAAAAGGAGTGTTTGCTTACATCAAAGTCTATGTTGTTTCTTAACAGCTTTTCAGGCTGGCAGTTAACAGTAGTCGAAGAATTAGTAGGTGCATTATTCAATTTCCGCGCTCTGCGAGGAAATTGTTTGGTTTCCACATTCTATCGTCCGGCACTTTTTGCAAATCTCGATAAACCACAGACTTACGATCGTACTGTTCTATTTTTTATTTTTCGTGAAATTATTTTGTTTTCTAACTAGATTTATAACTTTTTGTCTTATTGTATTAATTCTCCAAAATCTTTTTCAGAAAATTTTAATCTATGTAGCCCAATTTGCTTTAAATCCTCGGTCCTGAAAATTTTGGTTCCTGTACAAGCCACGTTGGCAATATTGTCAGCCATTTTGACTGTTGTTGACCGTAGCAGTTGTTGCTTGCTCGCTCTAAGCCAAAGTACTTTACTTTACACTAGCTAGGCTAGACACAGTTTTGTGCTTTAATATATTATACTGGAAATAGTTTTTATTCGTTTATACTTAGCATCAAGTGACTGCTTGACACTTCAAAGGTGAGGGAATTTCGTTGTTGTGTAAAAAAGGGTAGCGAAAACCTGCACGTTGTTGTTTGGAGCTAAGCTTGCCTGAAAATAAAAGTTTGTTAAGCATACCAAAGTTTTGGTTTTAAAATTTGATGTGTTTAGATATGCAGACAAGCTATACCTAGCATCCTGCATGTCATGACAGTCTGGAATAACCAATAAGATATCATGTCAACTTAACAATTTTTTCAGTGGCACCCAAAAACTCGTCTGGCAGAATTTCTAAACGCCTACGATATGTTAATAAAATGCGTAGAAAAGCCCTTGGGACGAGATTGAGTGGCACTAAGGCCGAAGAAAGTCGTACCTCAGTTTACTGTCAGGCAGCCCGCATCTATATTTACCACCGCCATGAACAATTTCATTATTTTAAAAAATTTCATTATTGGCTTTACTTTCCCTTCAAAAGAAGAAAAGTATGATGTAAATTACCAAAAGAATATCTCAAAAAGCCTTCTGACATGCTTCGCACATACCGACGACAACCAACATTTTTCGTTTTTTTGCTCTATTTTGATAACATACTGACCAATCGTAAACTCGTTCTTGCTGCACATGTCTTTTAGGCATTAGCTCCAGGGCTGTGGGCCTTTTATTTATTTATTTTGGCCGAGCGAGACAATGTACTGTAAACAGAAAAATGGCGGCTTGTGGCATGTGCAATGAAGGGATTGTGACAGCTTTAAAATAATGAATAATGAAAATTTTCTGCATGGTACTCCTTGAAATGCAGACGATGATAAACTGAGGTACCAATTTCTTCAGCCTAAGTTGTTCGTTGGTCCTAGGAACGAATTTACTTACTCTGATCTGAAAATCTGCAGAAAATTTAAGCCCTTTCTCAGATTTAACAGTCTGCATAAACAAAGGAGTCGTACAGAGCATTTACATTCCCAAATCAAAACAAAGTTGCAAATGTTTATAAAGTTCAATACATGTGCACACATCCTGACCTATGGTTGCCCATACGTAGCAATATTCAACAAATTGAATATTTATGTTCAATTGTGAACAATTGTGATATGTTCAACAAATCCAACATGGTTTATTGTAAATGTTTAATGACTCTTATGTGTGCAACAACTCATATATGTTTAACCGTCCATATTTATATTTAACGACTCCTCACAAAACATAATCATGCAAAAATATTATAGACACTACTTTCTGAAAGCTCAAAGAAGGCGAAATAGACATGTGTATTGCATTTCAAGTAAGAAAAAAGCAGATCAGATATTTTGAAAATATTTCGTTGCTTGTATATTATTCATTGAACATATATGACTGGTTGAACATATAAATGACTGGTTGAACATATAATATCACAATCGTTGAACAAATGACTCGAATATAATGACTCGTTGAATATTGCTATATATGAGAAACCATACCTGACAGGCATAAAACTGTTTTGGCTTACTATATCCTATTACAGACTAATTCTCCTAAAAGATGTTGGTCTTTTTTATTGGCATTTGTCTGAGGGGGGGGGGGGGGGGGTAAACATCTTTGCCGATAAAAAATAAAAATTCAGATGTAGTTTTGTATATGGGATGACTCACAAATCAAAATGTGTATGCTGAACACCAATCTGACATATTTTGAAAATTCATGTTTTACGGTATAATATTTAAACTTCGAAGTATTTCACTTCCTTTTCGATTTGTGAGTCACCCCTAATTGTTTGGCTATTCTCTCTTCATCATATTTTAATTTTTATGTATTTTGGTTTTAGTACAGAATTGGATACAATAATTGTTCATTTCGGCATTCAAGCAGTTTATTGAGGTATTTTTTTATCCTATAAAATTTTGCCAGAAATTAAAGTGGTTATGTTTTTATCGCCTCATTTTTAGTATTTTAACTTTCTCTAAACTGTAACAGTGTCAATTGTATTTTCCAGTATATGATGTTGTCATCAATTTAATCGATTTTCTATTTCTTTTAGGTGATAAGTGGTGTCTGAGAAACGCTCAGAAGTACTGAAAAACTAATACTCAAAGCTCAAAACTTGAATACTGAAAACTTGAAACTTGAATACTGAAAACTAAAAAGCTCAAATACTCAAATACCCGTACTTGTTGTTTTGAACCTGAAATATATAATTGAATTGATTAAAATATAATTTTTCATATTTGCGCAGCGTTTTCATTTATACCCTTCGTATAAATAATTGACGTTCCATTCTGCATAGTTTGTTCTTTTGTGATCCCAAGCATGGTTTGCGCAAGTTGTAATCTCGGTTGGGTTGTATACACGTGCGAGGATATTTGCCAGTTCGATTACTCTGTGTTTCGATTGCAAAAGTCTGCCTCAAAATGCCTAATATTTCATTCAGCAACTTTTTTCCGGAATAAAGACAGACTCCTTTTAGATGGTGATGTGGAATCTAGTCCTGGGCCTGTTGATAAAGTAATCCTTGGGTCGTTTAATCAAGCAGACGAACGTTTCGGGGATTCTGCTGGCATACAATGTACATGTAATGCTTTAATAGGTGTCTGTTGGTCAAAGATTAGGCGAATTACTATTTGGAAAACACCTGATCTCGGCAATATACTCGAAATAGGAAACACAACTTTTAGCAAACTAGCGAAAAATCGTTGCCCATGTCTGAACGAACTTCCGGAATGTGTTGAAATCTTTAAAACATTTTTGTCAGTAACATGTTTGAATACAAACATCGGTATACTTGATGCTACTGATATCAGTTTTCTGCGCGTAGAAGATAATTTTGACAGCGGAGATGGGGTGTTGATGCTTGTAAATGGGTTCACATTCGCAATCTTGTGGTCTAAACGTGACTATTTTCTGTTTGACTCGCATGTGCACAACGAAAGCGGGAACATGTCAAATTTAGGTAATTCAGCTTTGCTAAAATTTTAAAAGGCTGAACATTTGACAAGTTACATACTAGACACATACGCTGGTACGCACGCAAGGAGATATGAAATGGAATTTATAAGGGTAAATGTGAGCGATGAAGATGTTGCTCATATTGAGGACCGAGGACCGAGATTGCTAGCTTTTGTTTCAATGTTCATTCCAAAATGCATCTTATAAAACTTCTGTTGACGTTTTTTTTTACTTTCCTGCTCGCTTGAAAGCAACATAAGCAGGCACGAGGAACCTGCGTACCCACATCTCCAACAGACGGACCTAGGAAAAACGGAAACCTCACAAGAGCTTATGAGTGGCGGAAATTGTTAAAGCCGGTCGGCTTCTTGTTACATTCTTCAAACAAGTTGTATCTTCAAAAGGTTGCACAGAAAAAATATCATTTTCCAGCTCTTTAGATGTGCCGGTAGGCTGATCGGGCGCCTCATCGCAAGAGTTATTTTCGGGTTAAATGGGGCTAAATGAACATTTAGCTCATGTTAATTGTGGTGACTGCAGTAATGTCTCTGGTGCCTCGTACTTACTAATGTTCTTAGGATCACATATAAGGGAACTTTACTTGAAACAATATTGGCCAATACAGGATAGGAGACTTGCCTCGCCTACCTGCTTTAAGATGCCTCGCTTATTAGGACAGGCCTATAAATACCTGTACATTATCCATTTCAAGTTTGGCTCTGTAAACAACCAGTAAGAGCTAAAGATTACCCTAGGCTTACAGTTGGATACCTACAAGTATCTACCTACTTAAAGCAACAATCTCAAGCAGCAGTTGGGAAGCCAAACCTATCTATCTAGTCATCATCCTTCTATCTATATTGGATTATATTGCACAGGGGGCGTCAGGTGAAAAGCTTTGGATACTTCATTAAAAGAGACATTGCATGTAGCCAGGTCAGTTATTTTCATACTATTTACCACCTATTTATGTTAGGAGAATTAAGGCAATGTCACTTTTGGGATATACGAGGCAAAGGCCATGTCTTGCAACTGTGGGCCCTGGGATAGCATTAATGGCACACTTCTTTCTGAACAATCTGGTTAGCACAGTAAGGCATTTTGGAATAGTAAGCTTAGTTATCCAAATTAGTTATGCAATTCTAGTAGCCATTATGGATTTTATGCAAGTAAGGTAGGTTCAACTTTGGACCCTGTATTTTTATTTTATCATCTTTTTACAATTGTTAATACTAAGTAATAGTAGTAAGGACTACAAAGGCCAACATTGTGAGTCGTGATATGTAGGTAGGATTGCCTGTTGGATCCTTATTTAACGGGCAAACTTATGCGTTGTTGTGGCTCATCTTGATTAATTAATAAAGATACTTGGGTTCAAATTCAGCAAAACTTAGAAACATTTAAGAAACAGTACCAGACTGAATTGCTAAGGAACATAATTCTCAGAGAAATGAAACTTTCAACAAACATTCTTTTTAACTAAATAGCTTAAAATCAATCCAAGTCAAAGATGTTGCCATTATGATGGTTTCTCAAGTCAAAAAGGAGTTTAGCTCCCAAGATACTTAATCTAAACAATAGTTAGAAATTTCAAGAAACATTTCAGGCAACATTAATAAACATCGATGATGAATGCAAATTTTGTGTCCAATCAGGCTACTCTTGTGCCTATAGGTGCATGACTTTTTGTCAATTTAGAACAGATTTATTGAGTGTTTAGAAATCAGGAAATAACCTTATTGGCAGGGCCCTGAACGTTGCGTGATTAGGGGTATGAAAATACACAGGCTTTCCATGTAATTCTATTTGTATTAGCAAACATCCATGGTAGCAAGAAGGTTTTCTTTAAAATTAAGGAAATTCATATTAACTTTATTATGCTTTACCAAAATTTGTGTGATCAGGTCCTTCTTTTGCTGGACTTTATAGCGTTTACTCAATTGTGAGAATAATAAATACAAATTTTGTTTTGCAATCATCACCCAATTTTGTTACAATCATATAAATTAGATCAACCGAGTGTTTGGAAATCAGGAAATAATTTTTAGACATGGTTCTAGATGCAGAGTAAGTCGGGGTATAAATATATGGTCAGACTTTCCATTTCCGGGAATTCTATTATCCATGTGAAAGGGGTTCTCTAAAAGAAAGGGAATGTATATTAAACATTTTATCATTTTGACATAACACCTTTGATGCTTCTTTTACCAAAATTGTTAGATAAGGCTATTCTTGTGCCATGACTTGTGACGTTCATGGTATTATAAAAATAATAACTACAAATTTAATAAAATCTCACATTTATTTTAATTGATATATACATGTTTTGAACTATACTCTAATGTCATCTTTAGTCTAAATATTTTACATAAAGCTTGTATAGTATATATATAAGTACAAGGAATACACAAAAGCTAAATTTACAAACAATTTTACGTAAGTATTGATAATAAGTCATGTGACAAACAAAATGAAACAAAATGATATTGTTCGGCAGTTGTCAAACTCTTGCTTATAATTATTCTTGTTTATAATCCCACACCACTTCATCCAGCAACGTCAGAACTCTTACTGGCCGATTGAAATTTAACTCAGCGCTTTTAGCAAACACCAGAATAACTTAATAGCTCTGGTTTCCATGCATACAAGAGTCTGCTATAATTGTCAACACCTTTATGGCTAACCTAAAAGACGTGCCTAAGTTAACACCTTTATTTCCACTTCAGGAATTAACTTTCAACTCTTTGCTACCCACCTTGCGTCAATGACAAAATATAAAACCATTAAGGTTTATCTCGCTGGAGTCCAATATGAGAGCGTTATTAAGGGTCATAACAAATATGAATAGACTATGCGTGGTATGCAAGGAAGTTTGATAAGGCTATTTTGCATTACTTAGGATTAATGGCATTTTTGGCCTATTGCGAGTATCAGAGTACATCTTTCCTACCAAACACAAATGGTATATATTTTAGTTTAAAGGACAATAATCGATCCACTTTGAGCCGGCTTTAAGATCCATTTAGCCAGGATTTGTGGACACCTTTGTCCCATGAATGCATTTGCTCATTACTTGTCATTTTGCTTTGCAGAATAAACCAGGGACCAGGGTGCACCCTGGTCCCTGGTTTATTCTGCAAAGCAGTGAATTTGTGACCTGGAAATATGTCAGTGCCACGCTTAATGTATTCCTAAAAATGCAGTGCTAAGGTTGGTCTAGCGACTGTTATTGCAGATATATTCACTTAAGTCAAAAGGTTTTAGAAAACTGTTGTACTAATATTGCCAATGTTAATAAGATCACTAGGCTATGGAATGTGAGGGCTCTCTAGTGTGTTTGGTCAAATTTGTTCACATATTTAATTTTTCTTGATATTATTTAACGCTAACAGTTTCTTTATTCAAATTAATCCACAAGTGTTTATTGCAATTTTAATGACTGTACCTTCTGAAAGCTATGTAGAAATGCCTACTTTTGTTTCCATATTTTGGCCTTCTAAGAGTATCAGAGTATGTTTGTCCATCAAAAACAACATTTGATTCAAAAACTCACCTATCTCCATCTGATTTTTGCCTCTCTTCGTGTAATGGTACCCTTAACACGATAATTAAAAGCTCCAAGACTGACCCCTTTCGGAAAACATTTAAAATTCGTTTTCGGTGAATTGGCGGTAGCATGTGCCCAGTGGCAGCGTTCTCCCAGTATCTTGTGTACAGAGGTACCCATTGTGGTCCCTGGTTTGTCCTATCCACGGGAGAATTCGTCACAAGGAAATTGGTTTGTGCTTTTCTAAAAATTAGTGTTACAGACAGCCTTGACCTCAATACACATAGTTTCAGAATTGGTGGGGCATCGGCAGCAGCGTCCTGTGGGATACCAGATTCCGCAATTAAGATTATGGGAAGATGGTCCAGTGATTGTTACCGGCGATATATACATCTCTCAGACAGAGTTCTTAAGAATTGGTGTTTAAACATATAGCTAACCTAAAAGACGTGCCCAAGTTGTGGGACATACGTTTCGTATAACATTTATAACACTTAACATTTTGTAGTTGACTTGCACTTTTTGTGTATATATCGTTGTGGATTATATGGAAACATAGTTTTCTCACCTAGATACTTAGATTTTCCTGTGTTATGCCTGTGCCAATTTGGGGACAATTTGGGGATGTCGGGCTTCCAAGTCAGCCAAAAATTTGGACAGATACACGTGTGTGGCCTGTTGATTATATCATTACTTGATATTATTACTGTATGCTATTATTAATTTATAATATTATTATTTTTTTCGTCCAACCCATGCTAGCATGGAAAACAGACGTTAAGCCGAGAATGATGATGATGATTTATATTGAAGAATAGAAGAGAATAATGAGATATGAGGAAGTAATGCCGTGGGAGACATTCACAATTGCAGTGCAGCCAAGATGTACATGTCATAGTGAATGTGTCATACCATTAAAGTGCATTATGACGAAGAGAATAATGAGACATGCTGTGGGAGACATTCAAGCTTGTCGTACCATTGAAGTGTATATAATGAAATGCAGTGGAAGACATTCAAGCTTGTAGTTCCATTGAAGTGCATTATGATGAAATTATGATGAAATGCTGTGGTAGACATTCAAGCTTGTCGGACCATTGAAGTGCATTATGATGAAATGCCGTGGGAGACACTCACAATGGAGTGCGGCCTAGATATACATGTCATTGTGAGTGTGTCATACCATTGAAGTGCATTATGATGAAGAGAATAACGAGATATGCCGTGGGAGACACTCACAACGGAGTGCAACCAAGATGTACAGGCCATCCTGTGTAAATATTAACTAATAAATAAATAAATAAATAAATCATCATCATCATTCTCGGCTTAACAACCGTTTTCCATGCTAGCATGGGTTGGACGGGGTATATTAATGACCCTCTTCTAATCTGATCTAGACTGTGTTAGATCTAAACTCAACTTCCGCTGTATCAAGTCTGTCCTTATAACCTCCTGCCAAGTCTTTCTCGGTCTGCCTCTGGGCTTTGCCCCAGGAACTATCAAGTCTCTACACTTTCTTACCCAATTATCCTCCTCCATTCTTTCCAAGTGCCCCAGCCAATTCAATCTTCTTATCTGGATAACATCTTTAATTCTACGGATACCTAGCCTGCTTCTTAGCTCATCTGAACTCTTTCTGTCTCTCAGACTGGCGTTACACATCCACCTAACCATTCTCATATCATTCCTTTCTAAACGGTCAAGATCTTCCTGCTTCACTGCCCATGTCTCACTACCGTACAACATAACACTTCTTACACAGGCCTCATACAACCTACCTTTTACCTCAATTGACAAGACTCTGCTGGTCAACAAAGGAAGTAACTCTCTGAACTTTTTCCAAGCAAAACCTATCCTGCAAGTAACACTTCTTCCAACACCCCCTTCACTGCCCAACATATCACCTAAGTAACAGAAGTTCTCAACTATCTCTAACGAGCCACTGTTGTACATCATTAAAGCTGGAAATACTTCATTCTCTATAATCTCACCTTTGCAACGCTTGCATACAAACTGAATGTCAGCTCTTAACCTTCCACGAATACTACTGCACTTCTTATGTACCCAATGCTTGCAAGTCTGACAAAAAATTGAGTTACTACCAACCCCTTTCCTGCAAACTCCACAAGGCCACTTTCCAACTACAAGGTCACACTTGGCTGCAATGCTACTAATCATGACTTTAGACTTTGCTGTGTTCACCCTTAGCCCTTTCTCTTCTAGTCCTTTCTTCCACTTCTCAAACTTTTCAACTAATTCTTCCATCGACTCTGCTACGAGAACCAAATCATCTGCATACAATAACTCCCATGGACAACCTGTTCTGAACTCCATCGACAGCGCTTCTAAGACTAGAACAAACAACAAAGGACTAAGTACAGAACCCTGATGTGCACCAACATTTACACTAAATTCATCACTAAGTGAATCGTTAATCCTGACACGACTTCTAGCATTGCTGTACATAGACTGTACCATCGTAACTAGCCACTCTTCCACACCTAATTTTCTCATAGCCCACCAAATAACTTTACGTGGCACTCTATCAAAAGCTTTCTCTAAATCTACAAAGGCAAAATAGAGATTCTTTCTCTTTCCTAAATACTTTTCCTGAAGCTGTCTGAGTAAAAATATTGCATCTGTAGTGCCACGCCCTGGAACAAAACCAAATTGCATCTTATCTATATCAACTCTTTCTCTAAGTAACTTATCAATCACTCTTTCAATAACTTTCATTACTTGATCAACCAACTTCAAACCTCTATAGTTACCTCTTTCTAATGCATCACCCTTGCCCTTGAAACAATTCACTATTACACTCGACTGCCACTCACTCGGAATAGCACCATCCTTTATAATCTGATTAGCAAGACTTGTAATAAGCTCAACTCCAATATATCCAGATGCTTTTACCATCTTTGCAACAATACCTGATACTCCTGCAGCCTTGCCAATCTTCAATTTACTAATAGCCTCCACTACCCATTCTGTCTTGATCTGCATAGCTGGCCCTTCTACAACATCATCATCAGACAAATTATACTCATCCCAATCAAACTCAGTGTTAAGCAACCTCTGATAATAATTCTTCCAAGCTACCCTTTTCTCCTCCACTGAGCTAGCCAAAACACCTTCATCATTACGTATACACTTCTCACCCACAACATCTTGATTAGTCTTCTTCATTTGCTTTGCTATCTTGAATACCTCGTTGCGCTGGTCTTCCCTTCTTAACACATTTGCAAATCTGTTTCTCTCTTCTTCTGATTTTGCCTTATACACTGCTGTACGAGCACGGCGCTTAGCTTCTAAGTAAATATTTTTACTACCACCTGACTTCCACTCTTTCCAAAGTTTCCTCTTTTCCTTTATACACTGGTCAACCTCATTATTCCACCACCAGGTCTGTCTATGTCTAGCTGGTCCTTTCGTCCACCCACAGGTATCATCAGAAGCTTCTAGAAGACAATTCTTCAAAGTAGTCCAAGTACTTTCAACATTGTCACTATCACATTGACCATTGTGGGCTAACTGCTGAACTTTTGCACTAAATTGTCTTGCTACAATCTCTTCCTTCAGCTTCCAGACTTTACGACGGGGCCTGTATAAATAAATAAATCATTGTGAGTGTCTCATACCATTTAAGTGCATATGCTGGGGTTATTACTGTTTTTGTATCTGCACATGTATCTGTCCTGCCTGTTATTGTTTAATCTTATTGCCTGGCATCCCGATCCATGCCCCAAATATACAATTGCGTTCCAATGCGAAGGATGTTGTATAAATTTATTTCATAATACAATGTTCTCTTCTTTTATGATGTGTTATTACTGAGGAACCCGGACAATTAAATATTGGTTTAAAAAAGTAGTGTCATCTAAAAAGAAAGAAATAATTTAAAAATTGTATTTTTTGCCACGAAATAAAATGTTTATTAACAGGGACTTACCACTTAATTCTATTATTTCGGCGCTTTCTACACTTCCGCTTAGTACTATTTCCACCATGTCGCCAACTTTATATGCTTTATTCTTTATATGTTTTGTTGCCAATACCATCACAGTTTTATCTCGTTTAAAGTAAAATAAACCAGACCGATAAGTTTTCAATAATTTTCTAGCAGACATTTTTGCAAATCGTTTATTCAGATCAACCAAATAAAAATATGACAAAATGGTGAAAACGTCAAATATGCTGGACAAAAATGTATTTTTTGAACAATTGATTTTGGCCATCCGTGATTGGTTTAAAAATTTCGCGACTATAATCGATATTCACTTTTATTGACACTGCGCTCCCTAGAGTGTATAATCTTGTCATTATTTTAAAATACATTCCAGCAGGTTTTAACTTGTGATTAGCATGTCATTAGCGAATCCTTTAGAAACAATGACTGTGCCGCTCGATTGTTTAAAAAAAAGAGTAAGGTAACACTCTTTTTTAATACGGTAAACCTTTTCTCGAAATCACAAAATAATTGTACGCCCCTCCCCCGCTTCGCGCAAAAGCACATTAGTTCTCTATCAATTTGTTACAGTTTTTTAAAACGCTCTATTAAAAATAACTTTTTTTCACCTGTTAAAATGTGCTAAAACACATTGGTAAAAATTTAGAAATAAGAAACGTGTCAACACCATAAGTATTATTTTAAAAAAAATAATGTTTAATGGAAATTTACAAAAAAACATGTGTCTTTTTATATATATAAGAAATTTCAGCCTTGATGTTTCTTAATTTTAGAGAGCCTGACCCCTGTTTTATACCTGTCAATTATCTTTTTTTTTCAATTTTCTTAATATTTTTCAAGTTAGCAGTTGCATGTATCTATAATCGTATCTATAATCGTGTTTCTTATCAAAAAGAAAAAAAGTCAACCTTTATTTTTTTTAAAATATATAGTTTATTAGGGCTCGTCTCAAAATGTTCGTACGTAGTTCGTATAATTTGTATCAAAAACTTTGTATCGATTTATTAAATCTTTCCTAT
Source organism: Hydractinia echinata (assembly GCA_030067915.1). NCBI lineage: Eukaryota > Metazoa > Cnidaria > Hydrozoa > Anthoathecata > Hydractiniidae > Hydractinia > Hydractinia echinata. The sequence continues at coordinate 83,018 of JASGCC010000255.1, forward strand.
CATTTTATTTTTAATACGAACTTTTTCGTATCATCAAAATTAAAAGTTCGTATAAAGTTCGTATCATTTAAAATAAAGTTTGTATGTAGTTCGTATCATTTCAAAGAAGTTCGTATAAAAATTTGCTTATACGAAGTTCGTTTATTAGCTATAATTGGACTATTATCTATAGTCTTTTATATTGAAATTTTTACAACAATTATAAAGTTCGTTTCGTTATACGAACTTCGTTTATTTTAATTAGACTTATTATCTAAGGTCTTTAGGGATCGTCTCCACGGCATCGTAGAAAGCGAAAATATTGCCGTAGATCGTAGAAAAATCATGAAAACAGGATCGTAGAAAGCTAAGAGATCACCGTAGATCGTTTAAAAATCCTGAAAATGGCATCGTAGAAGCTAAGAGATCGCCGTAGATCGTTTAAAAATCCTGAAACTGGCATCGTAGAAGCTAAGAGATCGCCGTAGATCGTTTAAAAATCATGAAAACGGGATCGTAGAAAACGAAAAGATCGCTGTAGATCGTTTAAAAATCATGAAAACGGGATCGTAGAAAGCGAAAAGATCGCCGTAGATCGTTTAAAAATCATGAAAACGGGATCGTAGAAAAGCTAAGAGATCGCCGTAGATCGTTTAAAAATCATGAAAATGGCATCGTAGAAGCTAAGAGATCGCCGTAGATCGTATAAAAATCATGAAAACAGGATCGTAGAAAACAAAAAGATCGCCGTAGATCGTTTAAAAATCATAAAACGGGATCGTAGAAGCTAAGAGAAGGTAGATTGTGTAAATTGAACCTATGAATACGCAATTTTGCTAGTCTTTTCAAAGAAGTCAACCTCGTATATTTTACTTCTTTTATTTCTGGTTTCGTATTGAAATAATTATGCGCAATTACGCCGGTACTTTTGAAGTTCGTTTCAAGATGGTATAGCAATTTACTTCGTTCAAAGTTCGTATCATTTCATTTTGTATGATAAAAAAAATTTGTTTAAGTTCGCATCATGTATTAAAAAAGTTTGTATAAACTTGGTTTATATTTTTTATTTTAAACGAAGCACTTCGTATGACATTCGTTTAACGAAACGATGTACTTCGTAGCGTTCGTATAATTATACGAAAAAAACATACAAACATTTTGAGACGATCCCTTAGTCAAAATACAAAAATAAATTAATTAAAAAAAACATCCTCTAGCGTGATAATACAATTTTTATAAAGAAAAACTCTATCAATTGCTAAAACAATATATAAGATGTGTCGTTTGGACGTAGTTTTAAAAGTTTTAAAAACTTTTACCAAGAAATACAATCATATCAATGACGGAAAAATATATCAAGCAAGAGCAAAAAACATTATGCTTCGTTGAATGGGATAAAAGCTGAAAGAAACAAATTAACTTTTATGAAACATATTTTTTTTGAAAAGAAACAATTAAATTATAATTGCTATACAATAACAAGAAATCGTGGAGCTCGCTAAAATGATCGTGGGACACACGATCCTTTGTGAAGATAATGATATTAGCGTGGAGGCCACGATGCAATGTTAGAATTTTTGTTAGCATGCACCACGCTTGTTACACGAACACGATGTTAACAAACCTTTTGACAGTACTGTATCAAGGATGGCATTGCCGTCCTTGTTCCTGTGTTTATATTCTTTGTTGAAAACTGAACTAACAACTTATACTCACCTTGAAAAGAAAAAAAAAAATTATCGAATAATTATTCCCACAACACTGCAATATATATATACTTATTTCATTGCCTGGGCAAAAACTCCCCCACATAAATATTATTTAAAATTTGAAAACACACTTAAAAAGTTAAAAAAATGCCTACGAAAAAAGTTGTACCAAGCTGGGGTTACAAATGCCTCGGTTTTGAGAGTGATGATAATTTTAATGTGACAAAAATATTGCGCACTGTTTGTAGACAATATTATGAAATTGTTAACGTGACCCATGGAAATAAGAGAGTAGCAAAAATATCTTCGGAGACATTCGTAAAGCGATTAAGTGCGCTACTTGCATTTTTTGTGTTAGCTGGGATCCTTGATTTTGGATTAGTGTTCCAATGAACGGTAACATTGTGGTTTATTGTGCAGCTCCACTAGCGTTGTGATTGACTTCTATGACAATGTTATAGCTATATATATCATTTTCGGCTGCTCTATTTTTCTCCGATAAACGTATAACAACGGCAGCATGAGTATAAGATTTTGATGTGATCTTTAAAATTATTCTTTTTCAGTACAGATGTATATATATATATACCTATTAAACGCAAAATTATTTTCCTTTTATGTTTAAAAGTACGATGTGACATTTGCTGCCAGGAGAATCTGAAGTAAAATATATAAAATATTGTCAATTGTCAGAGACATTAAATTCACTCTGTTTCTTTCCATTTTTAATTCAGAAAATAAACAACTTAAAGTATTGCTAGCTAACCTGCCATTTAGAAGCTGCAGCATCGATTAAGTCTTGGGTAGATCTAATACTATGTCCTTCTTGAAGTAATTTATTCTTGATTTCATTAGCATATAACAAATAACCATTGGGTTTCCCTTTCTGGTTTTTCTTTGAAGGCATTTTCGTTTCAATTTGATAAAAATTGACTAAATCTAGCTAATCCTGAAGACTCATGATGAAGCTTTACTAAGTTCCATTTCTTTGCTCCATATTCCCGAATCCCGAATTATAATTCGGGAATATGGGGGAAAGAAGTGGAATCCGATGCATGGTACCTAGACCTTTGGATAAAAATACGGGCCATAATTTTATCAATTTAGAAAGTAAATAGATCTCAGATCATTTGATTTTATTATTTAGCAATATTTCTCAATGTTGGAACTAAAAGATATAAACAAGAATAATATATATTAACTAATGTCAATGAATGTTCTCTATCTCCCCCCAGTCATTGCTGTAAGGGATGACGAATATAACATGTTGCGCAAGCGTTCAAGCACAAAGTTCATGTCTGGAAGTCTTTGAGGTAGCTTAGAGGTTGACGAACGCGATTCGATCTTCTCAGCGTAGGAGCTGGCGCACTATCATTGGCTGGTGTTACCTGGTTGGTGAAACCGGTGGTGGTGACGGTTGGCGCGTGTGTGGGGTTGGAGAAGGTAACTGAGCGTTGGGTGATGATGTCTGCTGCAGTGAAGGGGAGGAAGGGGTTTGCGATGGTGCATCTTTTGGGATGTCGAGGAGTCGTCGAGCGTTGGGCGAAATTGGTGCAGGTATCTTGTCAGCAAAGTGCGGAGTTTGATGAACAGGAATGTAGTGTCGAAGGAATTTGCGATTGCGGAGGGTGACACGTCTGGAACCGTCAACGCGTACAACATATTGGTCGTGTTGCTTAACCTCCACGATAAATCCTGTTTTATCCCATTTCTTTGAATGTGGACCAATTTGGTTCTGCAATCTCACTCGGTCACCAACGCGAAGAGGGGGTAGTCGCTTGGTGTGTTGCTCCAAACGTTCAGCAATCTTCATGTGACGTTGGCGGAGCGCATTTTCCCGGTCTTGTAGGACGTTCTGCCAGGTCGGTGTGGACGACCAAAGAGACACATGGCAGGTGAGAGTTTGGTGTCCTGATTGGGGGTGTTTCGGTACTGCAACATTGCTCGCTGAAATGCTTCGGTGTCAAGTTCTCCATTCGGACCAGAGTTGTCGGTGAGCATACGTTTGACGGCGATGTTGGATTCCCCAGCTTTTCAGAAACGTTTCGCTGGATGATGCAGTGAATTCTGGGCACCTTCTTTCGATTCTTCGACGATAGGCCAGTTTGAGTACCGATCAACACAAACGAGGTAGTAGTGGCCTTTATGGTAGAAGAAGTCGCCACAGAGGTATTGGAACGGATATTCCGGGTAGGTAAGCGGTGTTGGTGGCGCAGATGGTTGTGATGGGGCCATGCGACTACAGTGATTGCAATCATTACGTTGTTTGATGATATCCTTAGAGATGCCCGGCCAAAAGATGGAGGAATCAGCTCGGCCGTCATGGAGGTGACACCATGGTGTGCTGCATGCAAGGCTGTCAGGACGGTTTGTCGCAGCTGCTTGGGAATGATGATTCTATCTTTGTAGAGGGCTACTCCATCGATGGTGGAGAGGTGATCTTCGAAATTGATGAAACGGTTGAATAGACAGTGGAAGTGGGTTCTTGTCAGATGGCATACCAGAATCAATGAAGTCGACGAGTTGCTTCATGTCTGGGTCGCTGGCGGATAGCAGACGCACTGGTCAGGGAAAGGGTCACCAGTCGGATATCTTGATGTTGCATCAGAGATCCGATGTTTCAATCCTGGTATGTGGTGCATAGAGAATCGGTAGCGTAGTGTGAGCTCCTTGAGGTTTTCGAGTCGGTTGTTGGGTATGTCAGCCAAGGAACGGTTTTTGAATAGACCCAGAAGTGGCTTATGGTCCACGGCAACAATCAGGTCTTTACAACCGAGGACGAAGTGTCTTGCTCTGCCAAGGGAGTATGCGACGACTAAGGCTTCTCCTTCCACAGGTGCGTACCGTGATTCTGCTGGGTTGGTGAAACGACTACCAACTAAGACAACCTGCCAGCCCTCCTTGCAACAGTGTGGTTTTTTGCTTGGACAGGAACACTGTTTTTGATATAACAAAAATCCTACACCTGCTTTAGACCAATCAGTTGCGAGGCAGGTAGGCTTTTCCTTGTCGAATATCTTCACACCTCTCTCAACTTCACTTACGATGTGGAGTTTGGACTTTGCAAATGCACGTTGGAGGGCGTCGGTCCAGCAGAATGGTGTCTTTGGTTTCAACAGTTCGCGAAATGGTAACATTGTTTCTGACATACTAAATGCATATGCGACTTGATTGACAAGCCCGAACCAGGAACGAACGTCTGTGATGTTTTTTGGGGTCGGGAAGTCTGTGATGGCCTGAAGCATGGAAGGTGCGGGTCGTACACTGTCGAGGGTAATTTCGAATCCAGCAAACTCAACAGTGTCCTCGCCAAATTTAAATTTTGAAGGGTTTTGAATTATCCCATTCTTTCCACAAGTGTCCAACCACCTGCAGGCTTGGAAGAAACCGGTTTCAAGATCATCAGACCATAGTAATGAATCGTCAATTACTTTGATCTTATCTGGAAAGTCTGACACAATCTCGTCAAATCTGCGTGAGTAACCATCACCTGATGCGATGTAGCCTTGTGGAAGGGTGATATTACGATACCTTCCCCAAGGGGTGATGAAAGTCGTAAGGTGCCGGTCTTCTTCTCGCAGTGGTACACTATGGTATCCATTCCAGGCATCTGACACAGTTTTCTTTTTGTTTGTCGGTACGGAGCGTACTTGGTGGAATGGCGACTGTGTATGGTGTGTCTCTCTTGAAGCATGGCCATTGAGAGGTTGGAGATCGACGGTTCGTCTAGGGTTGCCATTTTTCTTTGCGCAAACAACCATCCGATGACACCACGTAACTGGCTCTCCCACTGGAACTGGCTCAATCACACCTAGTCGTACATCGCGGTCCAAATCAGCCTTGACAGTGTCCTGCCAATGAATGGGAACAGGTATGGGGGAATGATGTGCTACGGGCTCTGCCTTCGGGTCGATCATAAGCTTCATGGGAGGTCCTGCCATGAGTGTTAGTGGTTGATGTTCGCAAGTGTTGAACGTACTGCTGCCATAGTACTCAAGTAGGAAGTTCTTGAGCTTTCCTCGGTTCTCTTCTGTAGCAAGAAAAGGAAGCTCGGTAGGCAAGGGTGGTGGGAGGTTCCTTCTGGGGCAACCGCACTCCGCTTGGATGTCCTGGGGGATGGCAATTGACACTGAACCTGTTGATTCACCGATCGCAGGAAAGGAGTCTGAAATAAGACCCAAATTAATACACGCACCTCTGCTCAGGAAGAACTTGTCCGATTCGTTGGTGACGTAGACAAATTGTTTTGTCACCTTTGCGGTTCCATCCTCGCTCCTGCCTGACACTTTGAGTATGATTGCACCAAGGACTTTGATGGATTGGTTGTTGGCTGAATTAAGCTTCATGGTTCTTGGAAGAAGATCTTTCTTGTTTAGTCCCAAGCGTTGAATGTGCTTGAAGCTGATGAGGCAGCTTTGGCAGCCGGTATCTGCTATCGCTTGGACGTGAAATGGTTTCGATTCGAAGGCGATTGCTTTGAAACCAAGTTGGAGGTAGTCTTCTTCAGCAACTTGGATCAACAACGGGATGAATGGCTGCGATCGCGATGATTGTTTCTTCCATGTGTTGGTGGATTGGTCGTGACGGTGATGAGCGACTGGCGATTTTGAGCTGGCATCAGAGGAGACTGCGCACAGAGCATTGAACACAGTGTTGGATTCCTGAATTGATGCGGTTTCAGACTGTTTCTTCTCAGCACGTTTTGGCTTGTCCTTGCTTCTGCACATATGGTCAAAATGGTGTGGTCGTTGACAATAACCGCATGTGTGATTGAATACAGGGCAAGAGTTCTTCCTTGATTGGGTGGTGGCATTGGTACCATGGCCGGAGGTGCCACAATAAGAGCATTTAAATTGATTCTTATCAGTTTTTTCAGCTGGTGATTGTCTATTGTCTATTGTCTTTCTTGTTCCTCGAGTAACTACTCCTAATGGCTGCTGCTTGGTTGTCCAACAAACGGTTAGCTGATCTCTTTCCTGCCTCTTTTGTTTCGACAAAGTGAAAGACTTCTTCGAGAGTCATGTCCTCGTTTGTGTGACCGAGAAGTTCCAGTTGGATGTCGGGATCGGCAATACCACGACATAAGACGTCACGCAGGATTTGCTCGGTATAGTCTACGGTAACTTCACAATCGTCACTTGGGCAGTCGATAACGTATTTGCACACCGCAGCTTGTCCACGGAGACGGGCACCGAAGGCACGAATGATCCTGATGCATATTGTTGAGGGTCACTCGAGCGACCATTACGTTCTCCTCGCGTACTGCAAGTGATTTGATGGCGGCAAGGATGGCATCTTCTGTCTTGTCTGTCAACGGTCCGACAGACGACCTGAACAGATCCTTGCTTAGTTGTTCTTCGCAGCACTTTTTATTATTTTTTTATTATTAAATTTATTTCAAGTTGACTATACAAAAAGGTAGCTAATAAAAAGTAGCTAATTAAGGTCAACCAAGTACAATAAAAACAGCACTCAATCAACTGAACGATCACTTCTCTACCAGTAACACGTGTGGCTTCTTTGTACTCTTCCCAACGGGTTAGAAAGTATGTCCAGTCTTCAGACATGCTGGACAATCCAATTGTTGGGCGTTTCACTTTTTCCACCTTTGCTGTGCCAGAAGCCGCTGCCCCAGTGCTGTTGTGTAACGTAGCATGGGTGGTAAGTAGAGCTGCAACAATGACAGCTTCTGTGTCTGGAGTAGCATAGGTGCATCCAGGGACGGGGCAGTTGACAGACGGCATATTCAAACCAAAAGTTCCAACATAAATAGATCTCAGATCATTTGATTTTATTATTTAGCAATATTTCTCAATGTTGGAACTAAAAGATAGAAAGAAACCCACGAACAAACTTGACAAAAGTAATATCTATTTAAAACAATTTTTGAGCCAGTTATAAGTATTTTTTTCGTATAATTTCTCAAAAATCTTTCTGGTTTTAACCCAACGACCTTTCTTTTTACGCCAGCCACTTCGCTACGGAAAAGTCTAAAAACAACCCACGCGGTATTTTCGGGGTGTTTCCCCGAAAATAGACTAAAAATTTCTATTAGACTAAAAATTTCCTGTCCGATCCCCTAACACCGATATTTTATCGAAAAACACTTTAACACTTTTTTCTAAGATTTTGAACCAAAACAATTGTATCATTCTTGAGAAATCATAGATAACTAGTCGGTGGCCCGTGGAAAAATCCACGTGTTACCCGTTTTTTTATACCGCATTGCGTGCGTCTCACTACAAAAGGCGATGTCCAATAGCCATTAAAAATAATGTATTGCATGACAAAAAAGTAATTTCTCCTTTTCAAAATAAGCAATTTATATGAGATTTTGATGCCTTTGGCAGAGATTTTCCTGCTTCTTAATTTCTGACTTCTCTTACGAGCCAACCTTGTCCCCAGGACTCTTCTACGCCATATCATATGGGGCAACCTCGTCCCCAGGCCCATTTTTCTCTTTCTGACAATCTCGGACGGCGAGAAGAAATGACCCTGGGCCACACTGGTCAGTTCTGCTATCTGATTGGTTTCTCAAGCTTCGTTAATTATGAAGATAAATTAATTTATGCGTAAAAAATTGAATAATAACAGAAAAACAATAATGGCGGCTAAGTTTATGTGCGAAAAGGGACGCTGGAATGTTATGTTCTATAGCTATATGCTGGACTGAATTTATTTTTGTGAAAAATAAAATATTTGGCATTGTTAGTATAGCTTAAGGATACGGTAACCCCCTGAGGCACATACTCAGCATATTTAAAATATCTCCTCTGCTCGCTATATTAACCCTAACAAATATATATATTCTGAAAGCCAAATAAATTATCTCTAGAGTGATGATAAAATATTTCCATAAAAAAAATCCAAAAAGGAGAAAAAAAATTATATACAAAAATTCACCCTTCCAGTTCATTTTGTCGAACACTCCCCTCAGCAAAAATTTTTTTTCGATGAAAAAAATATGATTGCGAAGCTCTTATTCAGCTCTAAAAAACTTTGCTTTTTTTACTCAAAACAACACGTGGTTCCAAAAATATAGCATATTTTGTGTTGCAATAGCTGTTTTATAACTGATTTATCTATTTTTAAGCATGATAGATCAATAACTCGATATTTACTCACTTTCTGCGTTAGAAAAAGCAAAGTTTTGTAGCCAAAGATATAATTGTCGCAACAAACTTGTTTTCGTACAATTTCGACAAGATGGAGGCGAGTGTTCGACAAAAATATATACCGTTACGACTAAAAATTTTATTTCGAGAAAAAGCAAATCAAAGACCTTTGCTTTTACCTGCAAGAATCATGGTTACACCCACTTAAACGTTATGAATAATTAATAACTCATGAATATTTTATTTAAAATTAAAGGTAAAGTGTTTTCGTAGAACTATGGGTCTAGTTATTGTTAAACAGACAACAGGATAACATAACATAATAGGATAAAAACGAAAAAAATAAAGAAATAACTTATAAAAGTATAGATGATAAATAATAATATATTTGTATAGATTATTAAAGTGTGAATGTTTCCTATGTTATATGTAGAGATGCAATTTTTTATTCGTTCTGCAAAACTCTCTTTAATTATTATACAGATTAAGTATATTTGAGGAATTTTAAACTTTGAGCACACTATTGAAAACTCTAAAAGATAAAAAGGATTTTTTCTCATTTTATCCCTCTTAACAATAAATATTTTTGATTCTTTTTTTAAAAATATCAGGAAAATATGCCAAAGAATCAAAATTAAAAAAAATAATTTTTAAAAAAAAAATGACTCTGAAGGGGGTTACCGTATCCTTAAAGTGCAAAAAAAATTAAATAGCTTTTAGTTGTACTTTCAGAGACTGCTAAAGTAAGCTTCTGTTTTTTTAGCAGTGCAGTTGAGGATGAGGTAGCTACTAGGCTAGAGCTAGAAAGCTAGCTATGCTAGCTTTTGTGCACAGGGTGTAGTAAAAAACAACACAATGTAGGTTTGCTTGAAGACATGTTTAGCAGCTATCTAGCTAGCTCAAATACAACACAAGGTATATACAGGTATACATAACTAATCCTATTTCTCCCGAACAGACCTTCTTTTACACTCTAGCTAATATTCTTTCTAAAGGAGGCAGAACACATAAACAAAAAAATAAAATCATATGCTGTTGATTTGGTTGAAAAAGGTTAAAAAACTGGATTAAGAAGTTAATTAACCAAATAGTACGTTTAATTAATCTGTACGTACCTTCTAATTAGTCTGTATTGTCTTAATCGGTTACAGATTAAATAACAATCGATTACAGATTAAATAACAATTTTCTTTGACTGCATGAAATGTAACATCCTATGTTTTATGGCTTTTAATCTCTTAGTAAAGCAACAAACATAAAATTATTGAAAAAGTCAATTGGTTTGACCGTAGTGGCCATTTAGTTGTAAATGAGTTTCCAGGGACCCGTTTCGTGAAAAACCAAAAGTGCAATATGATGAAAAAGACAGATGAAAAAGAAAGATATTGAGTTAAAACTTGTTAGGAGATGCTTTTAGGCTGGTCTGATGGGATTAGCATAAAAAATGATTCTGTAATAGCTATACTTTCCGAATTTCCGAATTTAGGCATTTAAAGCAGGGCGATAAGATTTTTTTTAAAGACAATTATAAATTTTAAACCTAACAATAACAAGTTAGCTAAAAAATTTTTGACAATACGATTTTATTTAGGTGTATATGCACGTTACAACAATAACAGACAAAAGGAGCCAGTTATTATATACGTCTAAATGTATATATCTGATCTGTATCTAACACATGGTTACGTTGATGACGTTTGATGACTCAATACTAGTATAATATATAGCTACACGCCACCATAATGCCGGCGTGATAAAGCCTCAACTTAGAGGTTTACGTCAGCAATAAGTCGCCCGCAAGACAAAAATGGAATTAGAAAGACTGCATGTTCCTAAAAAAATACTAAAACTTAACTAGCTAGCTATAGCTAGCTAGGCATCTTCAGAAATTCTAATCACAAAACCCTCTGATAATTCACTTTTAACTATAATATAAAATAAAGATAGCTAAAAATCATAACTACCTTGGTTTGCACATGTTTACCATAACCTTTGTAGCTACAAAAGTACGTATTGGCCCTTTGCTAGCTAGCTAGCTATAGATGGCTGAAAACTTTAAAATAAATATATATTTAAAATTTGTATGTAGCCAAAAAAAAGCGAAGGCAACACTGCAATCATAATTTCTCGAAGCAAAAACTCAAAACACTTTAGCTAACTTGTTTCTGATTAAAAATAAAACTCTATCCATGATTTCGATCCAAGATTGTTTTGCATAAATTATAGCAATACGGTGTTCTCGGCTGTCCGCATGCAATTCTTAACAAAATGACCAAATTTTGAATAAATTAAAAATCAGCACGAATCGTGCTGATTTTAACCAGCCTGGCCCAGGGTCATTTCTTCGCGCCGTCTCGGATATAAAAAAAGCGAAAAATTGCCCTGGGAGCGAGGTTGCATAAGGGGACCATGTTGCTAACGTAACGAATTGTTTCATGCGCATGCAACGGGACTTTCATTCCATGCGCCTAAAAATGTTGCGCGTATAGCCACCACAAAAACCAACAAAGTTTTTTTACAATAGAAACAAGAAGATGAATCTGGAAACGTGATAGAAGGCTTCTGGCGGAAAAAGTACCATCCAAAAGTTGAAATTTTTCTTACTGACTACGGGTTTCTCTAATTCAATGATGTAATCGTAATCTCGGTTTCAAAATGAGGCCCGTATGGACAGATTTGTAAACAAGATGGCGGCAAGCGAGGTGGATTTGCAAATTCTGGAAGTTATCAAGAAGCCTGCCAAAATTAGAAATATTTCTGAGACGCCTATGGATCAAAATAATCATAAATTGTTGTTACAAAACATAGATGTTGATGTCGAAGTTAAATTGAACGCTGAAGAAGAGTTATCTTGGGGTAAATCCCTGGATTTTTTGCCATTATTTACTAGACGAGAAATTGATCAACATGTCAGCAAATGTGGTAAATTAAAGAAATTACACATAAAAAAGACATTAGAAAGAGGGCTCAAATTTAAGGAGGAAAGATACATTTCTTTGGAAAGTTTATTTACAGCTCGGACATTGAAATATTTTTTAGCTAAGGCTCATTGTAGGGCTAGTATGAAAAAAGTCCATAGAGTTGTGGAAGTAAAATTAAATCGACGAAATGGTGAGGTGGAACATGCAAAATGCAACTGTCCAGCAGGCATGAGTGGCTACTGCAATCATGTCATGGCTCTATTGCTAGAATTAGCTGAATATTCCCTCAATAATTTAAAGCGAGTTCCAACAGAAAAAGCCTGCACTAGTGTTTTAAGGAAATGGGGTGTTCCAGGAAATAAAGAGACAGTTAAATACCCAGTTATGAAAACTGTTCTCCATAGCAGTGTTATGAAAAAAGGTATATCACCTACAATTTATGAAGCTAGACTAAATTACAATGCTTTAAACAACATACACGCTATCAAAAAGTTACAAGCTGATCTACAAGCACTCAACAAAAATATTGGATATGCACATGTGATACCTAGCACTACTACTTTTGATTCTGAAGTGACAGGTTGGTTCCCCACTTTCATATCAACTTTTGCCTGTTGAAAGGGATTTCATTGTACTTGGAAAAATTCCTGAAAAAGCTGACACATCAACAGTCTCAAATCTTCCTGCTAAATTTTTAAAAGGAATAACAGATTCCTGGAATTATTCAGAGGATGAGTTAAAATTCTTAGAAAAAATCACTTTGACCCAAGACGAAAGTATAAAATTGCATAGCCAAACAGTCAAACAAAGAGAATGTCCTCAATGGTTCGAAGAAAGAAAATATAGAATAACATCATCTAATGGTCATAAAATTTACATGCGAAAAAGAAACTTTGAAACACTTGTAAATCAGCTAACAAAAAAATATCAAAATCTTCCACCTAATGTGAATGAAATGTTAAATCATGGGATAGTGAACGAAGAAGTTGCAAAGGAAAAATTTGTATGTGTTGCAAATTATCGGTTACGCCAAAATGTCAAAATTGAAGATACCGGTCTTTTAGTGCAACCATGTCTACCGTGGTTTGGCGCAAGTCCTGATGGCCTGGTCCATACAAAATCAGGCATTTATTTGATGGAAGTCAAGTGTCCATACTCAAAAAGAAATATTGTTCCTAGTGACTTATTGAATGATAAAACATTTTATATTGGTTCATCAGAAACTGGTGAACTATTTTTGAAGAAAGATCATGCCTTCGGTTACTATACACAGGTTCAGATTGCTATGGGCTTAGCTGGATTATCACAGTGTTTATTTATAGGTAACATGGTGTTTGTAGTGCGAAAATAAACTGCTTTGTATTGTCAGGCTTGAAGGCTTTTGACAAAACAGCTATTTGGGTAACAATCTTTAAAACATTTTGGCATGTTTGGATGAAGCTTTTCTAAATTCGACCAAGTCGGTATAGCGCCAAGTTTAAGATAAGTAAAGTTGGACCAGGTTATTAAATATCTTGAAACAGTTGACGTTGGAGTATTGAACAGCCATGATGTGAATGTCAATGAAAACCCTAGTCTCAACCATGTTAAGAACATAAACAGTTGATCAATAGCCGGCATTTTAGGTCTTGGACCAGGCTTGGATTCAGGTGTAAGAAACGAAGGAGATGACAATAAATCTTCTGGCAAATTTTCTTCAACTTTTTTACTCTCTGGGTAGTGATACTTAACGTTCTCACAAGCTTAGCCTGGATCCAAATAATTAAACAATATCTCAAACTTTTCTTTCTTCAGTCCAGTGAATGATTTGAAAAGATTGCTGTTGTCTTTGATGTTATCATAAGTAAACAATCGACTTTTTAAATTTTTGTTTATTAATTTCAATTCTTCATTTTCCAATGTCAGTTGCTTGCATTTCTCATTGCATAAATTTAATTTTTGTTCCATTAATAATTTTTCTGAACTCAGTGTGTCACAGTTTGTACATTTTTCCTCTGCCTCTATTGTTAAAATATCTTGGCCATCATGGTCATCATCCAAATCTTCATTTTCACTGTCAGTGGCTGAGAATAATCTCAAACGCTTACATGGGGATTTTCTTGTCTTTTTCATTTGTGGTGTTTCAAATGAAAATACACTAGGAACTGTTCCTGGTTTTAATGTCTTTATTCCCCTTCCAAGACTCACTCGAATTTCCTCTGGTTTGAAATGAAATTCACAGACTTTGGTGTACTTATTAATTTGAAAATTATCAGCACCACCTCTTCTTCTATATTTGTGAATTTCTTTGCACCAAGCTCTGTGTAGTTCGTGCTTGGTGTCTTTATTTGGAAACGAAAACAGTCCAATATTTGTCTTTTGTTTCTTTTTATCGTAGAAAGAACTTCCACATTCTGGAACACAGCAATACATAGAACGTCCTCCAGATATCACTTTTTCAGGAACAGTTGTTTGTGAAGTGGAACAAGACATTTTTTTTCCTGTTGTGGCTTGTAAACAAGTTCAACTTTAAAAAATACAGCTATCACGTACTGTCGCTGCGCTGTTGTTTTTGTTGTGTCCATACGGGCCTCGTTTTGAATTCGATGTAAAGATTACATCATCGAATTAGAGAAACCCGTATTAGCTTTTCCTAAATTATTTCCAAGTGGCAGGTTTTCTTATAAAGTTACGAGAGATGTGCCTCTCAGTCCAGGCATTAAAAAAGGTTTCAGGAAATCTTACTGCTAGTATGCTTGGTAATTATGAAGAAGATGACCAGGGCTATACATTTATAAATCATGTGAAAGGCACACCCGTATTTTGGAAGCGTTTTCTCTGGGAAGTGTTAGCAATGATCAGACAATTAGGTTGCCCATCATTTTTTTTAACTCTATTATGTGCTGATTTATACTGGGAAGAACTTATATTTTTAATTTCTGAATTAAATAATCTTGGTTTATCAAAAAGTGATGCTCGTGCTATGTCTTATCTACAGCGTTGTGAAATTTTGAATAATGATCTAGTTTTTATATCCAGGTATTATCAATATAGCGATTCATCTTCTTGTTACTATTTGCTGAAATTTTGTTATTACCTGTTATTACCTGGGGGTCCACTTGGTGACGTTATACACTATGCTATAAGAGTAGAGTTTCATTCAGAGGGTCACCACACATACATTAATTTATTTGGACTTTAAATGCACCCACCTTATCTGAAAATAATGTTGAATTTAATTCTGTAATATAAACATCAATATCAAGTTAAACTGAAGACCCAGAATTGCATAGTTTAGTTAAGCTTACCAAAATACACCAACGTTCAAGATCGCGTAAAAAGTATAAAAATATTGACTGTCGTTACGGTTTTGAACAATATTTTACTGACCAAACAATTATTGCTAAACCTTTGCCTGAAAGTGTGCCTTTAGAAATAAAATCAGATATTTTGTCAAAGCGTAATGCTTGCCTATCTGTTTTAGGGTGTAGAAATGAATCAATATATTATTGATTCATATTTACCCCCTGAAACATCTAATTATGTTACAAACATAAAAAAAATTCTCGACAGTTTAGAAATAGTGCAGAATGAATACTTTCTTGCTCTATCTGTATCAAGCTCAGATGAAATTCATTTAAAAAGACCTCCAAATTCCAACCTCGATCCCAGGGCCTGTAGCGTTTTTTTGATATGAGGATGAAACGCGTACGAGGCCCTGGTACAACAGACTTACTCAACCAATGAGATTGCGTGTACGGCTTTTTAAAATTATGTTAAAAAGATAATTAATGCAGAAGTTTATTTTGCAAGCACTGCATTTTATCAACAACATATCAACAACAAATATGGCGATGAGCATTACGAAGATTTTTATGGTTAGCTAGCTACTTGTTTATGAAGAAAATATTTATCAATTCACGTTATTTTTGATTTTCCTTGCTTTGTTTACAAATTTATCAAAGCTGTTTAAAAATTTTAAACATTACTTTTGTTTTCTCACTAGTGGTGAAAAAGGCATCTGATCACTAAACGAAACTAACAGCCACTTCTTACCTTTTTTTGTTGGGAAACACTACCTATATGTTTAAAAAACTGCAAATCTTATTTTTGTTTTCATATGCTAAAAAGTAAAAAAATCTTGGTACAGATGCAATTGTTGTGTGTATGCTGACTAACTGGCTAGATGCTGTTGGTTTGAAGATGTACAAACAATTACAACAAAGACAAGTAATTTTTCTTAAATATTCTACGTGTCAAGGATATCTTTTAACAAACTTTCGGGTCAAAAATACTAGCTAGAGTAAATAAAATAAAATTAGGAAATAAATTAGGAAATAAAGTATAGCTAGCTGTATAAATAAAAAGAAATATATATATATAAAAAAAAAACCAACTAAATATATTTTTAGGCAATGACAAAGACAATATCACATAACATGAAGTTTATGTTGGGTGTGTCGAAGTATGTAGGTTGAGTGCTGATTTAATCAACGTTTCGAAAGTATTGGAACCTCAAAACAACTTAAAAAAAATACAAGATATTGTGGGTATAGCAATTTTCCAAACTGATAATATTAATGATATAATCTGTCGTAAATGTAAAATGCATTCTTTGTACAAGCGAAAAGTTTGAATTGATATGCTATTAGGGAGACAACCTTTTAAACAAAAAGTGAATTAATTTCTAAATGTTGGCATAAAAACAAATTTAATCTCTTAACATACAATTTAAAAAACTGATGTGCATATGTAATAAGGAGAACGTTGCGTTGCACTACACTGCATGGTACGCATTTTATAACAAATTTTATAACGAACTTTATTGTAAACACTTGTTTTGTTAAGGATTGTCGTGTAAACAACGTGAAACTTTAAGCACAAAACAAAATAGTTGTTCTTCTCAACAGCACATACTATAGCTACATGTTATATAGCATTTTACAGTTAACATTACATTATCAGAGAAATTATGAATAATATTTTACTTTTTCAAAGTATTTGTCATTTAGCTATATAAATAAGGTACAAACAAAGCAGTAAGCCTAATCACCAACACAAGCTTTGACATTTTTTTATTTCTATTTTCATTAAAAACCTTTCTCTCTGACTTAAAATTGCCTCTGCATGGCAAAATTTAAATGACCATCCAATACAAATGATGACAAGACATCTTGTATTTTATCTGTTACACAGAGATCCTCAAACAACATCTGTACAGCATTCTCCTGAAAATTTAAATCACGTAGTCTTTCCTACTTCTTTGAGAAAATTCACTTGATCTTTAATAAGTGCATTTAACAAGTGACTACAATGACAATACACCTCTTAACAGTATTGAAAAAAGGAATAAACAGAGTGAATTTAATAAGGCTTTGACAATGGGCGTTAGGAATATTTCTCATTTTCTGAAGAAATAATTAGTCTCATGGCATGAAAATTTAGTATGTTATTGCCAATAACCCTACTTAAAACTTATGTGAAAGATTTTGTAATTTTTCTTACAAAAAATATTTCACTTCTCATCATGGTGGTCAGAGCCTTCTTAATTCATAACAGTTTACTTCTCTTTTCAATTCTCATTAAGACCATTGTAACAAAAGAGAGATTCATTTAAATAATGGTTAACTGAAACTGTGAACTCGTGTATCCAACATTTTTCGTCTTTGTTTCTGATGACATCTGGTTAGCCAGCTAGAGCTGTTTGTTTAGATAATCACGTAATTAGGACGGTATACGCTAACAGTTGAAAAATTAAAGATTTTCCATATTCTTTAGGAAACACTTCGATGACGTCCTTTCCTCATACTAAGCATTTGACTTGTACTAAGCATTTGACTTGTTAAGATCAAAAAAATTTCGGCTCTCGAAGATCTCTGAATTTTCTCCAACCTTGCCAAGTCACCACTAGTCCATCTCTTTTTTATCTGCAGCTGATGTAAATTATTCTATAATATCTTTGCTGTAGATTTTACTATACGTATCATACACCACAAAACGACTAGAAAGCCACTAAGGGTTGTATTATTCTGGAATTTTAAGGTGTAGCCATAGGTTGCTTCTAGCTAGCTAGCTACAAAAAATCCAGTAAAACACTTTTACAAACTCCCGCCACTAAAACACCATCTTTGATCGAAAACGTCACGCATACATTACTTTTCTCTGCATGCTTAATTTTGGGCGAATTTCAGTCTGTTGTACCAGGGCCTCGTACGCGTTTCATCCTCATATCAAAAAAACGCTACAGGCCCTGGGATCGAGGTTGCTCCAAATTCTTGTTTTGTAAACAACTACAATCCAACATTATTAAAAGCGTGGCAAGCGAATATTTATTAGCAAGTGGTACACCATTAGGTTGGGTCATTATTTTCTGAAATCTAAAACAGAATCATTTTGAGGGAATGAAACTTATTATTAGAACACTGGACACGCTTTTAATTATTAATGGCAGCAATAAATTTTTGCTTGCGTCAGCACATTTTCTGTGACGTCATCGGAAGCTTGAAATTTGTTAAAAATGCCACTATCTGCTTAAAATTTAATTACTTTTGTTCCAGAGCGAATTTTTGCATTCTGTTTAAAGTTTCTGAAAGCTAAATAAAAGTTATTTAGCATATTTTCCGGTTTTTACGTGGATTGCATAAAAAATTGCCAAAAATTGCCCGAAAATCCGGGTTTATCCGATTTTCGGGTACAATCCGAAAAAATCGGGAAATCGGATTAATCACGTGTCCAGATAATGCGAAATGATTCTTCTTAATAAAACAAAGTTGTGTTGCAAGTTTCAAGTTCTAAGGATAATCCTAACAGGAGTTATTAAATTTTCCCTATTATAAGGAGGGGTTGTTTCGAGTAATGGCCAATATCAAAGCCTCTGAAATGTATGGGACCTAAAAATTTGGCATGCAGGTGTCTAATAGATAAATATTAAAACTCAGTAAGTTTTATAGCCATATAACATAGCAATAAGGAGTTATTAAAAAAAAACCGTCAGGGGGGGCGGAATCCGCCCCCCCCCCCCCCCCGGACCGAATAGAACCACGACCTTTTGCAATATCTCGTAATTGTTTTACGGTGTGTCTATGCATTCTCTTTATTGTATGGATTTTTATTTTGTCCGTGAATTTCATCTGCTCAACTAACACAGCTATTCACATCTTTACCGCGCATGCGTTGATTGACGTCATCACTAGGGAATTCCCCCTACTATGTGTGCTAGAAATTTTTACTCATTTGCTGTATGATGGGGAATTTACCTTGATATGCATGACTCAACACGGTAGGGACTTACCCTTGAACTATATGGATAGGCATGGTATACTAGGGAATTTACATTGATATGCATGACTAAGTATAGCATAATAGGGATTTGTTGGGTTTGACCGCCTAAGAACTTGATGTGCGTGCGCGTTGATATGCCTGTGCTAGAAGGAACATTTCTCTATCTCTTTATTTCCTACTTTAAATTATAATTTTAAGGTCATTTGCTTCACTGAAACCTGGTGAAAGGAAAGGGATATAGAGCAAGACTCTAACTTTCAAATTCCAGGATATACTTCAGTACATCAGCCACGTGCTGGTAAAAATCATGGTGGAGGTGTATGTGTCTTTATTCATAATTCACTAAACTATAAAACAATTGAGAACTTGAGTATTAACAATGGGGATTGTGAGTCATTAAGCATTGAGATAATGAGCAAAGAAAAAAACATAATTGTTACCACAATCAGGGGCGGATTCAGAGTTTTTGAAGACTTAGTCAGGATTAGGGCTTGATTTTACCAGCTGGGGGTCTTTCGCTAATTCGAGCTTTGCGGGTACAAAAATCGCCGAAAATTGTCTTTCGATTCATCTAGTTATCATTAAAATTGACGAAAAGAAACGCTAAGCTATTAGAAAATCTCCTAAGAACATTTTTTATAAGAAACAACTCTCCGTCTTACACGTTTTTTTATAATAAACCTAGGCATTTGGTTGAGTCTGGAGTTTCTTAAAATTTCGATAATTTGAGCCTGAAATGTTTCTTAATTTTCCTTATTTGACCCTAAAAAGTTTCTTAAAAATGTAGAACTTAAACTGTTTATCAATCAAAAACAACATTAACAGGGATTAACTACAATAAAGTGAGACAATTGTGAATGTATTTCAATATTTATAAACTCTTGCTGTTTCTGCCAATATCAGGCTTCATCAGCATGACTAGGTGAATCAAATGATTACACCAGCCATGGACAGCACAAAAAACACAAACATAAAGTTAGCCTTCGGTTGCTCATTGTATACCGATTTAACAGCATCTATGTTAGGCATGATTTCCTTATGGATGTACATGAGCGCAATTCCATTTAAACGATCCTGAACCATGGTGCTCCTAGTGTAGTCTTAAAGTCTACGTAAAGAAGAAAAGGAACGTTCACATTCACAGGATGTGCCGTTAAATTGGCTAAAATTCTTAATGCTACCTTGATGGTTTCAAAGCCATCAAATTTGACAGCTTTTAACGCTTTAATAACATTGTCTGGTATGCAACCATCATAATCAGACCAATATTGTTGCCATAACTTTATTTCACCCTCTATAGTGCGAGACGATTTGGAAAATCATTCCTGTAAAATTCAGCAAATTATTATTAATTTTTCTTTTTATTACTGTTGAAGAAGAAGAAGAAGAAGAAGAAGAAGTATTTATTCTACAGTAATAGCATACATAAGGTAGAAGTCAAATAAATAAATATCAATTTACAAAGAAATTAGGCTATCACTGTAAGGAGACCAGCATTATTAGCCTACGGCTATGACAAGATGCTGGCCACCCTTAATATACAAAAACAAAACAAAACAAAACAACAAAACAACAACAAAACAACTTGACAAGGCAAGTATTAACAAAAAAGGCGACCATGTCTTGGGGGTACAGTTGTTGATTGCTTCTGCTTTAACTGCCTCCTCGGGAGAAAGAGTCATGTCACAAACAATATGGGACAGGGAAAATCTGAATAAACTTTTTTTAGATAGCTATATATAAAAATAAATATCCTATGTCTCCAGTTATTGAGTGGACCTTATTTTTAACCAACATCTGTGAAAATAACATTAGCCAGGCTTACTGACTGTGGTTTAAAAATAGTAGTTGAGTTCACCTTGTGGGTGCCTTAACTAGTTTATTTTCTATGTGAGGGTAGTTTTGGAAGTATTTATAACTCACATTTTACACATTTGTGATTTCAGAATTAGGATACTAATTAGACTTGGTGGGGAAAGTTGGACTTTAAACTTTCCTTGGAATGTTCTTGCTTATTTGTGTCTATCGTTTAAACAGTTCAAAGATCATTTAATAACACACTTAACAAAGGCTAACCGTACAGGTAAACACGTTTACATAGTTGGTGATTTAAATTTAAACATTCTGCATTATAATTTTAACACATGCGTCAAAGAATTTGTGGATACTAGCAAAATGGACATAATTTTTTCGGCGACTTCAAATAAAATTTCGGCGACATCAAAGGAAAATGACGATATCCACTTTGCCTGTCACAGACACACGGAACTGGCGTATTATTATATAGACTAATCGATAAGGCCCGTGGAAAAATCCACTTAGGAAAAAGGCCAATGAAAAATAGGTTGCTTTAGATGTTTTGCTGACGTCAGTAGTGCATATACAAAAAAAAAATGTTCTTAAAATCTTACATCAAATGTCAAATCGCATTAAATCCTCCACACAAATCTTACACAAAATAAAAAAGAACAGCTTGCAAGGTGTAAAATATAGTTGATAAAAAGTTACAACAACGACACTCACAACATCGACACTCACAACACCAATACTCACAAAACCGACAGTAAGAACACCGACAGTTACAACACCGACAGTCACAACACGGATAATAACAATCTCAGAAATTAAGCATCTCAAATATGTACATCTTATAAGTGATTATGTTGAAAACCCTCAGTATTTTATTCTGAAATGTCAAAAAGGAGGCCTGCAAGAGTTAGCACAAATCAACAAATATAAGTTATTTTACACATTTTAAATATTGTCTTTCCCTTAAAAGCCTATACAAAAATATGAAAAGCCATAGTTTCGAAAACATCAAATTTAAATCTAGTAAAATCAGTCATTTCGGTTGGATACCATCCTCTCCCACAAAAATTTACACAAAATGTAAAAATCAACCAAAAATTTTATTCAACCAAAAATTTTATTTTTTAGTATGATGATCCATACTTCCTTTACCAACAATTCTAAACCTAAATGTAAAGAAATCAATAAGCAAAGAATAAACTTGAATCAACAAACATTGTATACGGTTCATAAACAAAAGTTTACACAAAATGTAAAACAGATCGGTTTTTGAGAAACACATCTAAATCAACAAAAATAAGTTCATTCAGCATGTCGTATATTGCCATTACCCATTAATCTTCCACAAAAAGGTTATGAAACACATCAAATTTAAAAAAAATCAGTCATTTCAGTGCACACAGTCCTCGCGTTTAGATTACAAAATATAAAAAACAAAAACAGTTTCAGTCAGAACATTATAAGTAATTTTTTTATCATCAGCAAACATTTATCCCTACAAAATTTTGTAAAATTCTCAAGAAAAACAAAAACGTGAAACCATGGAATTTTCTTCCAGCAAAAATTACATCACATACAGTTAGTTCTCCCAAACAATAGTTTATAATACGAAATATAAAGACAAAGTTGTTTATATAGTCTGAAGATGTACGTAATGTACGAAAAGCTTAACAAATAAATACTTTTTAACTTTCAAACTCGTTTTATTTTTTTCTTAATTAGTAAACTATGGCTGTTATTTTTACCGATAAAGACATCAGCTTTACAACAGCTAACAGTGAAGTCTGATTCTACAAAGATTTGTTCTTTCAGTATAAATATTGCATGTGGTCTATTTCCACAAAAGTTTACACAAAATTTCAAAAAACAGCATTTTGCAACACGAACAATATGAACTGACAACCATAAACCCACATATATAAATTTCCAATCAAATGTCAAAAAACCCTGTAAAAAAACCTGGCATTTTACATGTAGGCTGACAAAAGTTTAACAGGATGAGGAAACAAAACAATAACAACTTTAAATTCTATAAAATTCGTTCCACTTGTCATATTGTGGTCCCCTTGTAAAGTTTACAGGAAATGTGAAAAAATTATTCTCTGTGGGCATAAAAATGTGTCACAGTATCCTAAAAGTTCAAGAAAGATTTTGTAGCTAGCTTGTTACATCATAATTCGTGTTCAAAAAAGAAGAGAAGTTTGACTACTAAGGTAGCTATAAATACCTAAAAAAGAGGAATAACAACAAAACTCATAGATTAGAGCTAGCTATGGGATGGAGCCTTGAAGCTAACATTAGCTAGCTAGCTAAACAAAACAGTACCTAAGACACCCAGTTAAATAAACTTAAGCTGGGGAGACTTAGCTAAGTCTATAGCTAGCTATTTATGCTTAGTAAAACATATATAAAGGAAAACAATAGCAATGTAAAAATTATGACATTTGCAGTTAGTTCAACAAACCAAAACTTTCTATTTCGCTGGCACATTTGTTTGGTAGCCAGCTAACAGCTTTATGCAGCATTTTGAATTTTAGGACAAATACATTAGTTACGCACCAGGGGAGACATTAATTATGCAAAAAAAAGTAAACAAATGCTAGCTTTTTTATAAAAAACGCGGTAAAACATAAAACTTGAAGCTTTTAAGTGACTTTTTCCTGGCAAATGCGAGTCTGCCTGACACGTAACTCTAGCGACATAAAAACATAACGTCTAAAAATATAAAAGTTCTTACTATATGTGAATCCAAATCGACTTTAAACCCAAGCTTTTATTTTCTACTTCTAACTTTTCTTTACTACTTCTACTTCTCCACTTTGACTTTTCTTGCTTTTAATATCTGCACTTTTTGGTGACTAAGGGATCGTCGAAAATAAGACATTTTTTAACCGCTTCTTCAGTTCGCCTTTTGTGTCGAGAACTTTGTCGAGAAATTTTTATGTTTGTTTGTTTTTACGCTAACGGAACTTTTTATTCGAATGCCGTCCCGTTCGAAAGTACGTATTTGAACGAACCATACTGCTTATTTTCTATCACGTGGTTTCTAACGGTTGCGAGACAAATGTAAACAAAACAAAAAAACTCGAAAAACTCACGCATTCGGGTGGTAAAAAATATTGTGTTTGCAAAATTGACAGACAGACACACGGAACTGGCTTATTATTTTAAGAGACTAGTCGATAAAGCCCGTGGAAAAATCCACTGAGGCAGGATAAAAATGAAAAAGAAGCGTCATTTGAATTTTGATGACGTCAGCAACCCATCCACCAAAAAATAAAATAAGAACCATGTTTTCACGTTGCCTCTATTGTGTAGAACTTAAACTGCTGATCAAGAAAATGTAAATGATCATGTGCTTTTGATGAGCGGTTAATGAGATATAAGGGTTTAAAAATTTTGCTGACGTCAGCAATGGCCCGTTAAAACCCACATTTTTTTTTAGAAATTTGTATACCTGATGCCTTCATTGTATAGATCTTGAAACGCTGACCAAGAAAATGTATAGGATCGTGTACTTTTGACAAACGGTTGCAGAGATATTAGGGTTTGAAGGTTTTTTGGTGACGTCATCAACCTGACCATTTCGAAACGGATTCGGGGACCCAGGTTTGGGAAACTTACCCAAATTGGTCCCAGGTGGTCCCTAGTTACCTACGCGGTGCAAAATCATTGACGTCACCACCTCGTTTCCAAGTTATTTGGCCTAAAAGTTTTAAGTGCACTGTAATGGCTTCATTAATTTAATATACCTTCCTTTGACGTTAATATTATTTTAACGTTAAAAGTTCGGTAAATTACAGAACAATTTTATGGGCGATGTTTTACAGATTTTATCAAAGAAAATGGTGAAGAATATAATCCACTTTGCAAAAGTCACAGACAGACAGAACTGGCGTATTATTATATAGACTAGTAGATTAGGCCCGTGGAAAAATCCACTTAGGCAGAAAAACAATTGAAAAGTTCTGTCATTTGAATTTTGATGACATCAGCAAATATTTCAGTATATTGAATATGCCTTTTACTAAAAAAAATAATCTGAAAATGCATAAAAAGAAAGTATATACAGTACTGTGAAAAGGTTTGTTAACATCGTGTTCGTGTAACGAGCGTGGTGCACACGAACCACGATAAAATCGTGGTCTTTATGTATAACAAACATTCAAACATTCTATCGTGGCCACCACGCTAATATTATTATCTCCACGAAGGATCGTGTGTCCCACGATTATTTTCGCGAGCTCCACGATTTTTATAGCCAGTATAATTTAATTTTTTTCTTTTAAAAAAAGTCTTTCATTAAAGTTAATTTGTTTGTTTCAGGTTTTATCAAGTTAAAAAAGCATATTCGTAGTTTTTGCTTGGTGTATACTTTTTCGTCATGGACGCGATTGTATTTTTACGAAATGTCATTTGTCTAGAAAAGTTAAATTTGTCTGCGCCGATAGAAATGCTTTTTTAGATTGCATTTTAAAAGTTTAAAAACGAAAAGCGGCGATAGAAATTTTTTTTTAGATCGCATTTTAAAAGTTTAAAAACGAAAAGCGGCGATAGAAATGTTTTTTAAGATCGCATTTTAAAAGTTTATAAACGAAAAGCGGCGATAGAAATGTTTTTTTAGATCGCATTTTAAAAGTTTATAAACGAAAAGCGGCGATAGAAATGTTTTTTTAGATCGCATTTTAAAAGTTTAAAAACGAATAGCGGCGATAGAAATGCTCTTTTAGATCGCATTTTAAAAGTTTATAAGCGAAAGGCGACGATAGAAATGTTTTTTTAGATAGCATTTTAAAAGTTTATAAACGAAAAGCGGCGATAGAAATGTTTTTTTAGATCGCATTTTAAAAGCTTAAAAACGAATAGCGGCGATAGAAATGCTCTTTTAGATCACATTTTAAAAGTTTATAAGCGAAAAGCGGCGATAGAAATGTTTTTTTTAGATCGCATTTTAAAAGTTTATAAACGAAAAGCGGCGATAGAAATGTTTTTTAAGATCGCATTTTAAAAGTTTAAAAACGAAAAACGGCGATAGAAATGTTTTTTTAGATCGCATTTTAAAAGTTTAAAAACGCAAAGCGGCGATAGAAATGTTTTTTTAGATCGCATTTTAAAAGTTTAAAAACGAAAAGCGGCGATAGAAATTTTTTTTTAGATCGCATTTTAAAAGTTTAAAAACGAATAGCGGCGATAGAAATGTTTTTTAAGATCGCATTTTAAAAGTTTATAAACGAAAAGCGGCGATAGAAATGTTTTTTTAGATCGCATTTTAAAAGTTTATAAACGAAAAGCGGCGATAGAAATGTTTTTTTAGATCGCATTTTAAAAGCTTAAAAACGAATAGCGGCGATAGAAATGCTCTTTTAGATCACATTTTAAAAGTTTATAAGCGAAAAGCGGCGATAGAAATGTTTTTTTTAGATCGCATTTTAAAAGTTTATAAACGAAAAGCGGCGATAGAAATGTTTTTTAAGATCGCATTTTAAAAGTTTAAAAACGAAAAACGGCGATAGAAATGTTTTTTTAGATCGCATTTTAAAAGTTTATAAACGAAAAGCGGCGATAGAAATGTTTTTTTACATCGCATTTTGATTCACGAACGATTAAAATCTATTATGTAGCTAGCTTTATGACAACGAATTAAAGTGTTAATTTATTTTTTTGCCGTCGGTTTTTGATTTAATTGATAAACTAATACGGTCTTTGTTGTTTTACAATAGAAGTTATCTATCGTGGACACCACGGTGTAATGTTTAATTTTTGTTCGTGTAGTCCACGAAACATGATCGTGAGGTCCACGATTGTTAAAAAAATACGCATCGTGGGCTATCGTGGTTCGTGCGTAACACGAAATAAACACGAACCACGATGTTAACAAACCTTTTCACAGTACGTCATAATTTAACAAAAAAGTTCTTAAAATCTAACACAAAATATCAAATGTCAAATCGCATGAAATCCTCCCAACAAAACTTCAGACAAAATATGAAAAACAACGGCGTGCAAGGTGTAAAATCTAGTTAGTAGAAAGTTACAACATTGACAGTCACAACCCAGACAGTTACGACAACAATAATAATAATGTCAGAAATAACACATCTCAAATATGTATACATCTTATTATGTGATTATGTTGAAAACCTTCAATATTTTAATCTGAAATGTCGAAAAGAAAGGCTTGCAACAGTAAGCACAGATCTATGAAATAAGTTCTTTATGCATTTTAAACATTGTCTTTTCCCTAAATGCTTATACAACAATACAACCTGAACAATATCCAAAACAATACCAAAAAACAAAAAGTTAAACTTTGAAAAATCATTTATTCGGTTGCATACCATCCTCTCCCGCAAAAATATGCACAAAATGTAAAAATTAACCGGTTAACAAAACAATTTTTTTGTCTAATGATCCGTACTGACTTTACCAAACATTTTAAACTGAAATGTCGAAAAAGCAATGAGCAAGGAGTAAATTTCAAATCAACAAAAATCATTATTTTGAAAACATTATATATATATATATGGTCCTTCCTCACAAAAGTTTACAATAAATGTAGAACACAAAGGTTTATGAGGAGCAAATTCGTGCTCAAATAAGATCCCTAAGTTTGACTACTAAGGTGGATATAAAATAGCTAAAAGAGGAATAACAACATTAATCATCAGTTAGCTAGCTAGGTTTAGATATGGAGCTTGAAGGTAACATTAGATAAGACAGATACCCAGTTAAATATAGTTAAATTTATTAAGACGCATATAGCCAGCTAGCTATTTATGCTTAGTAAAACACATATAAAGAGAAACATATATAAAAAATATCATAAATATAAAAATTATGACATTTGCAGTAAGTTCAACAAACCAAAAGTTTCGCTAGCACATTTGTTTGATAGCCAGTTAACAGCTTTATGTAGCATTTTGAATTTTAGGACAAATACATTAGTTACGCACCAGGGGAAACATTAATTATGCAAAAAAGTGTAAAAAAATATGCTAGATTTTTTATAAAAAACGCGGTAAAATATAAAATATAAAGAATTTGAAGCTTTTAAGTGACTTTTTCGTGGCAAATGCGAGTCTGCCTGACACGTAACTCTAGCGACATAAAAACATAACGTCTAAAAATATATAAAAAGTTCTTACTATTTGTGAATCCAAATCTACCCAAACCCAAGCTTTCATTTTCTACTTCTAACTTTTCTTTACTACTTCTAGCTCCACTCTTCACTTTCGAAGTAACTTCTTGTGGCTTCTAACTTTACTTTTGTACTTCTATGTTCACATAAAATATATATAAAGAAGAACAAAGTGTAAAACCAATTGGCAAATTTTTTAGGCTAATTAGTCAAATTAGAAATGCAAAAACAAAGTTTGAGTCATAATTCATGTTAAAACAACAACAATCAATTTAACAGTTCATTTTATGTCAATTTTTGCACTAAATTTGCAACACAAAATACAAATTCTAAATAATTCCTATGGTTTTCCTCAAACGTTTAATCAAAATATAAAAGATGAGAGGTGAACGACAAAATCAAAGTTTGCCGAATTTAATTATTTTGGTATATATATGTCTATTGATATATATATGCCCTTTATAACAATATTTCAATCCAAAATGTGAAAAAGAAAAACAGTTTGCAACAAAATCAGTTATTCTGATGATATTGCATGCACTTTTTCTCCACAAAAGTGTAAAAAAAGAATGGTTGTAGGAAATACTTCTGATTCAACAAAAATCAGTATTTGCATCTTGTACTCATGCGATGCGATTTGGAACGCATCAAATTTATAAATAGAGAGGGATCAGTCATTTCGGTATGTTGTACAGAGTCCTGCCCGGTAAGAATTTATACAAAATATAAAAAAAAAAAACAAGTTTTTTCGGTGTTGTACTCCCTCAAAAAAGTTGAAACTTTTCTTAATTAAGACAAAATGTCATAAACAAAAACATTTTACTCAGAACATCTAGAACAACAAAAATCACTACACTTAAGGTACCAGATTTACTACATGTTAAATAAAAATCGTTTCGTCATATTGCATGTAACCGATGTATATATATATATATATATAAGTTTAGTTACACAAAATGTGAAAAATACATTATTTGCTTAAAAACAGTCCTTAAACTCTTCTTAAATATTATGTAATACTTCTTTAAAAGTTGTTGTGGCTTGTTAATTTAAGCTTAAAATGTCAAGCGAAATAAGTTACAGTCACATTCTTAGCAAAGACCACTAAGATAATAACACTACGGTAGCTAACTTACATGTAAAAAGCAACATAAAACTGAAGCTAACATAAGCTAGCTACAGCAGCTAATAGCTGGTCAGTTGAATATAAACTGGAGACTTAGTTAGGTATAAAGAACATGGCTACATAATTATAAATTCTGAGCTAGGTAGCTATTAGGTTGTTGTTGTTGTGGTTGGCTTTATGATGCTAGCTAACAAACATGTCTCGCATCAATAATATCATCAAAACTGAAAAAAACATAAACAAACCTTACAGAAACCTTTCTATACTTCATTTATATACCATGCCCCTTTTTAAATGCTTTTGTAAAGATTTATTTTGAAGGAAAGAGTAGAAAATGCTTAAAAAGAACAGCCATCTTTTTTGCAAACACAATTTCCGTTACTTTGTGCTAGAACTTCATTTAACAAACCACACAAAACTCGCAACTTTTCACGACAAAGAAGACATATATTTTACGGCAACATCAAAGATTTTTTTCGGCAACATCAAAGGAAAATGAAGAGATCCACTTTGCAAAAGTCACAGACAGACAGACGGAACTGGCTTATTATTATAAGAGACTAGTCGATAAAGCCCGTAGAGAAATCCACTTAGGCAAAAGGTCAATAAAAAGAAAGTTGTTTTAGATGTTTTGCTGACGTCAGCAGTGCAGTGCAGATAAAAAAATTAGCGAAATTTGTTTATTCTTTGTCTGTAATGTGTAGAGGTTGAAACGCTGGTCAAAATAATGTACAGGATCATATGTTATCGACGAACGCCTAAGGAGATATCAGGGGATTAAAAATTTTGCTGACGTCAGCAAAGACCTGTCAAAACCTTAAAAATTTTTTTTAGAAAATTGTATACCTATTGCCTTCATCGTATAGATCTTGAAACGATGAGCAAGAAAATGTATAGGATCATGTACTTTTGATAAACGGTTGCAGAGATAATAGGGTTTGAAGGTTGTTTGATGACGTCACCAACCCGTCCATTCCGAAACGGATTTGGGGACCCAGGTTTGGGAAAATTACCCAAATTGGTCCCAGGTGGTCCCTAGTTACCCACGCGGTGAAAAATCATTGACGTCACCACCTCGTTTCCAAGTTATTTGGCCTCAAAGTTTTAGGTGCACTGTAATGACTTCATTAATTTAATATAGGATATTGACGTTAAAGTAGTGTTATTGACGTCGCGCCGTAACGTCAGAAAATTTAACATTTGAGACATGCATTTTTCGGCAACATCAAAGGAAAATGAACACATCCACTTTGCTTGTCACAGACAGACAGACAGACACACTTAGCGTATTATTATAGAGATAGTCGATAAGGCCCGTGGAAGAATCCACTCAGGCAGAAGATTAGGTTGTTTTGTAGATTTTGCTAACGTCAGCAGTGCATACAAAAAAATTTGGCGAAATGTAGTTTATCTGTTGCCTGTAATGCGTGCAGATTGAGACGCTGATAAAAATAAGTGTTTGCAAATGCATAAGGAGATATATATAAGTGGTTTAAAATTTTAAAATTTTGCTGATGTCAGTAAAGTCCTCTAAAGTACAAATAAAAAATTTCTTTAGAAATTTGCACTGTAAAATCCACTTAGGCAGGAGTACATTGGAAAAGAGAATCGTAACTTGTATTTTGATGACGTGTGCCAGGACCCGTCATACACAATATTTTGTTCCTGAAATTTGTTTACACGTTGCTTCCAATGTGTAGAGCTTGAAACGCTGATCAAAATAATGTATAGAATCACGTACAACACCAACAATAATAATAAAGTCAGAAATGACATCTCAAATATTTACATCTTATAAAGTGATTACGTTTGATTACGTTGAAAACCTTTAATATTTTAATAAAAAGTGTCAAAAACATCAAATTTAATCTGGAAAATCATTTATTCGGTTACATACTATCCTGTTCCCCAAAAATATACACAAAATGTAAAAATTATATAACCGGTTAAGAACACAAAATTTTTTCTTAGTATGATGATCTGTAGTGACCTTTACCAACCATTTTAAACGTAAATGTCAAAAAAGAATACGGAGTATATTTTGAATAAACAAAGATATTATTTTTGGAATATATACGGTCCGTCCTCACAAAAGTTTACACAAAATGTAAAACAGATTGGTTTTTGAGGAGCATATCCAAACCAACGAAAATCAGTTCATTTAGCATGTCCTATATTGCCATTGCCCATAAATCTTCCACATAAAGGTTTATGAAACACATCAAATTATAGAAAAATCAGGCATTTCATCATACAATATAAAAAATAAAGTTTTAGTCAGAACAATTAGTAATTTTTTCAGTATCACCAAACACAGTTATTACTACAATTTTAAAATTCTTAACAAAAACGTGAATTTGTTCTTTCAGTATATATATATATATATTGCATGTGGTCTTTTTCCCACAAAAAGTTTACACAAAATTTAAAAAAACAGCAGTTTGCAACATAAACAAAAACACGAACAACCATACCATCCTCTCATAAATTAAAATAAAGTCATAAACCCACGTAAATTGCCAATAATGTCTACAACCCCCTGTAAATATAACCTGACAAAAGTTTAACAGGATGTCAGAAACAAAACAATAAAAATAACTTAACACACACGCTTTAAATTCTGAAAACAAATATTCCACTTGTCATATTGCTTGGGTCCCCTTGTTAAGTTTACAGGAAATGTGAAAATAATTATACTCTTAAAAAAATACATCCTACTTATCCTGCAAAAGTTCAAGTCTTTGAAAGATTTTGTAGGTAGCTAGCTAGCCAGCTTGTTACATCATAATTCGTGCTCATAAAAGAAGAAAAGTTTGGAAACTAAGGTAGCTAGCTATAGATAATTAAAAAAGAGGAATAACAACATAAGTCATAGGTTAGAGCTAGCCATGATGGGGGGTGGGAAGAGTAGGATCAGGCTAACATTAGCTAGCTAACAGTGTAGCTAAGACACCCCCAGTTAAATATACTTAAACTGGGAATATTTAGCTAAACTAAAGCTAGCTATTTATGCTTAGTAAAACACATATAAAGAGAAACAATAGTAATGTAAAAATAATAACATTACAGTGAGCAGTAAGTTCAACAAACCAAAGTTTTCCGTTTGTTAGTCAGCTAA
Organism: Hydractinia echinata; assembly: GCA_030067915.1. Taxonomy (NCBI): domain Eukaryota; kingdom Metazoa; phylum Cnidaria; class Hydrozoa; order Anthoathecata; family Hydractiniidae; genus Hydractinia; species Hydractinia echinata. Next base: position 115,193 of record JASGCC010000255.1, read on the forward strand.
CAGCTTTATGTAGCATTTTGAATTTTAGGACAAACACATTAGTTACGCGCCAGGGGATACATTAATTATGCAACAAAAACATAAACAAATATGGTGGCTAGGTTGTTTTTTTAAAAAAGCGGTAAAACATAAAACTTAAAGAATTTGAAGCTTTTAAGTGACTTTTTCCTGGCAAATGCGAGTCTGCCTGACACGTAACTCTAGCGACATAAAAACATAACGTCTAAAAATATCAAAGTTCTTACTATATGTGAATCCAAATCGACTTTAAACCCAAGCTTTTATTTTCTACTTCTAACTTTTCTTTACTACTTCTAGCTACACTCTTCACTTTCGAAGCAACTTCTCGTGGCTTCTAACTTTACTTTTGTACTTCTACTTCTCCACTTTGACTTTTCTTGCTTTTAATATCTGCACTTTTTTGTGACTAAGGGATCGTCGAAAATAAGACATTTTTTAACCGCTTCTTCAGTTCGCCTTTTGTGTCGAGAACTTTGTCGAGAAATTTTTATGTTTGTTTGTTTTTACGCTAACGGAACTTTTTATTCGAATGCCGTCCCGTTCGAAAGTACGTATTTGAGCGAATCATACTGCTTATTTTCTATCACGTGGTTTCTAACGGTTGCGAGACAAATGTAAACAAAACAAAAAAACTCGAAAAACTCGCGCATTCGGGTGGTAAAAAATATCGTGTTTGCAAAAGTGACAGACAGACACACGGAACTGGCTTATTATTATAAGAGATAGACTAGTCGATTAGGCCCGTGGAAAAATCCACTCAGACAGAAAAACAATGAAGAACAATATAGAATATTTTAGGAATTTTGATGAAGCATTTTTGATAGTTGGAAAGGCCCGTGGAAAATGACAAAAAAACAGTAAAAATAAGGATAACTTACGAAAAAGAAACTTGGGATTTTGTTTTCCATAAACCTAAAAAATAATAATAAATTATCATGATTATGCTTTCCCATTTTTGTTTACTGTAAAAAAAATAATTCAATGGTTACATATAGACCGTATAATATTGAAATAATGGTAAGTAAGTTACCTGCACTTGATGCTTCTTGAGTCTTTTCAATACCAAACATCTGTGATGCAATTTTAACATGGCATGCCCTGACTTTGAGTTCATGAATTATCTCCTTAAAAAAGGAAATCATCCACTTAACGAAGCGCGCCACGGGAAGGCAAGTCATGGGGCTTTGCGCTTCAACCTAAAAAAGAAGTAAAAGGCTTGTTATTTGAATCAAATAACAAAATATTGTCAAAATAAAAGTACGTAGTGTGTTTTTGTACAAAAGAGAGTTAATAAGGTAAGTTTTGGCCAATATGACCAATTCTAGTATCTTGTGAGCCCCCAATACCAGTGAATGTTGAAGTGAACTAAATGTAATTTGATGTTTGAATACATAATATAGATAACATTAACAGTTTTTTATGAGAACAAAATATATTTGAACATATGGCTTCAGAGGCCCAAAAGTTTGGAGCATGTTAAGAACATTTAGTCTTGACAATATCATAAAGTACTGAAATGGTCCTTTACACTTGACAAAAAAATGACGAAATCAGAAGAAAATTACGATCAACTTAAGAACATTTTGAAAAGTTGAAAGGCCTCGTTTTTAGTTGAGTGTTCTTATAAAAAAAGATGTACTATAATAAATAAAACATTGGTTGAATTAATTTATTTTTTTGTTAACAAAATTATATAACTATTATAATTACTACTAGTCGATAAGGCCCGTGGAGAAATCCACTCAGGCAGAAGGACAATGGAAAAAATAGGTTGTTTTAGATTTTTGCTGACGTCAGCAGTGCATAAACGAAAAAAATTTGGCGAAATTTAGTTGATTTGTTTCCTGTAATGTGCAAAGATTGAAACGCTGATGAGAAAAATGTATATTATCATGTGCTATTGACGAACGGTTAAGAAGATAAAAAGGTTTAAAAATTTTGCTGACGTCAGCAATGGTCCGTCAAAAACCTGAAAATTTTTTTTTGGAAATTTGTATACATGTTGCCTTCATCGCATAGATCTTGAAACGCTGATCAAGAAAATGTATAGGATCATGTACTTTTGATAAATGGTTGCAGAGATATTAGGGTTTAAAGTTTTTTTGATGACGTCATCAACCCGTCCATTCCGAAACGGATTCGGGGACCCAGGTTTGGGAAACTTACCCAAATTGGTCCCAAGTGGTCCCTAGTTAGCCACGCGGTAAAAAATCATTGACGTCACCACCTCGTTTCCAAGTTATTTGGCCTCAAAGTTTTAGGTGCACTATAATGGCTTCATTAATTTAATATAAGATATTGACGTTAAAGTAGTGTTATTGACGTCGCGCCGTAACGTCAGAAATTTTAACATTCGAGACATAACTTTTTCGGCTACATCAAAGGAAAATAAGCATATCCACTTTGCCTGTTACAAACAGACACAGTCTCTGTATTATTATAAGAGACTAGTCGTTAACCCGTGGAACAATCCCCGAGAATTAGCCGACATAATTTTTTCGCGCAATTGTTATGAAATTACTCTGCGGTAGTCATGGTCCCTGGAAATATACACGGAAGCAGGGTTACACTACACTTTTTTTATTTTTTTATAGTATAGTTTATCGAAAGTTTGAATTTTGATGACGTCAGCAACTCATCCACACAAAAAAAATTAGACCTTGTTTCCACGTTGCCTCTATATTGTGTAGAGCTTAAACTGCTGATCAAGAAAATGTATATGATCATGTACTTTTGATGAGCGGTTAATGAGATATCAGGGTTCAAAAATTTTGCTGACGTCAGCAATGGCCCGTCAAAACCCAAAAATTTTTTTTTAGAAATTTGTATACCTGTTGCCTTGATCGTATAGATCTTGAAACGCTGATCAAGAAAATGTATAGGATCATGTACTTTTGACAAACGGTTGCAGAGATATTAGGGTTTGAAGGTTTTTTGATGACGTCATCAACCCGTCCATTCCGAAACGGATTTGGGGACCCAAGGTTTGGGAAAATTACCCAAATTGGTCCTAGGTGGTCCCTAGTTACCTACGCGGTGAAAAATCATTGACGTCACCACCTCGTTTCCAAGTTATTTGGCCTCAAAGTTTTAGGTGCACTGTAATGGCTTCATTAATTTAATATAGGATATTGACGTTAAAGTAGTGTTATTGACGTCGCGCCGTAACGTCAGAAAATTTAACATATTAGACATGCATTTTTCGGCTACATCAAAGGAAAATAAGCATATCAACTTTGCCTGTTACAGACACACAGACACACTTAGCGTATTATTATATAGACTAGTCGATAAGGCCCGTGGAAAAATCCACTTAGGCAAAAGCCCAATGAAAAAATAGGTTGCTTTAGATGTTTTGCTGACGTCAGCAGTGCATATAGAAAAAAAAAATGTTCTTAAAATCTTACACCAAATATCAAATGTCAAATAGCATTAAATCCTCCACACAAATCTTACACAAAATAAAAAAGAACAGCATGCAAGGTGCAAAATCTAGTTGCTAAAAAGTTACAACATAGACACTCACAACATCAACACTCACAACACCATCTAAACCGACAGTAAGAATACCGACAGTTACAACACCGACAGTCACAACACGGATAATAACAATGTTAGAAATAACGCATCTCAAATATGTACATCTTATAAGTGATTATGTTGAAAACCCTCAGTATTTTATTCTGAAATGTCAAAAAGGAGGTCTGCAAAGAGTTAGCACAAATCAACAAAAATAAGTTCTTTACACATTTTAAATATTGTCTTTCCCTTAAGGATACGGTAACCCCCTGAGACACATACTCAGTATATTTAAAATATCTCCTCTGCTCGCTATATTAACCCTAACAAATATATATATTCTGAAAGCCAAATAAATTATCTCTAGAGTGATGATAAAATATTTCCATAAAAAAAATCCAAAAAGGAGAAAAAAAATTATATAAAAAATTCACCCTTCCAGTTCATTTTGTCGAACACTCCCCTCAGTAAAATTTTTGTTCGTTGAAAAAAATATGATTGCGAAGCTCTTATTCAGCTCTAAAAAACTTTGCTTTTTTTACTCAAAAGAACACAAATTATGGCATATTTTGTGTTACAATAGCTGTTTTATAACTGATTTATCTATTTTTAAGCATGATAGATCGATAACTCGATATTTCCTCACTTTCTGCGTTAGAAAAAGCAAAGTTCTGTAGCCAAAGATATAATTATCGCAACAAACTTGTTTTCGTACAATTTCGACAAGATGGAGGGGAGTGTTCGACAAAAATATATACCGTTACGACTGAAAATTTTATTTCGAGAAAAAGCAAATCAAAGATCTTTGCTTTTACCTGCAAAAATCATGAGGAAGAAATGTTACACCCACTTAAACGTTATGAATAATTAATAACTCATGAATATTTTATTTAATATTAAAGGTAAAGTATTTTCGCAGAACTTTGGGTCTTGTTATTGTTAAACAGACAACAGGATAACATAACATACCAAGATAAAAACGAAAAAAATAAATAAATAAATTAAAAAGGCATAGATAATAACTAATAATAATTTTGTATAGATTATTAAAGTGTGAACGGTTCCTATGTTATATGTAGAGATGTAATTTTTTATTCGTTCTGCATAACTCTCTTTAATTATCATACAGATTAAATATATTTAAGGAATTTTAAACTTAGAGCACACTATTGCAAACACTAAAAGATAAAATAGATTTTTCCTCATTTTATCCCTCTTAACAATAAATATTTTTGATTCTTTTTTTAAAAATATCAGGAAAATATGCCAAAGAATCAAAATTAAAAAAAATAATTTTTTTAAAAAAAATGACCCTAAAGGGGGTTACCGTATCCTTAAAAGCTTATACAAAAATATGAAAAAGCCATAGTTTGGAAAACATCAAATTTAAATCTAGAAAAATCAGTCACTTCGGTTGCATACCATCCTCTCCCGCAAAGTTACACAAAATGTAAAAATCAACCAGTTAAGAACACAAAAAATTTCTTTTTTAGTATGATGATCCATACTGCCCTTTACCAACAATTTTAAACCTAAATGTCAACAAACATTGTATATATACGGTTCATAAATTTTGCAACACGAACAATATGAACTGACAAATTTCTTTTTTAATCCACATATAAACCCACGTATATAAATTTCCAATCAAATGTCAAAAACCCCTGTAAAAAAACCTGGCATTTTACATGTAGGCTGACAAAAGTTTAACAGGATGAGGAAACATAACTATAAAAAATAACTTAACACACACACTTTAAATTCTATAAAATTCGTTCCACTTGTCATATTGTGGTCCCCTTGTAAGGTTTACAGGAAATGTGAAAAAATTATTCTCTATGGGCATAAAAATGTGTCACAGTATCCTAAAAGTTCAAGAAAGATTTTGTAGCTAGCTTGTTACATCATAATTCGTGTTCAAAAAAGAAGAGAAGTTTGACTACTAAGGTAGCTATAAATACCTAAAAAAAGAGGAATAACAACAAAAGTCATAGATTAGAGCTAGCTATGGGATGGAGCCTTGAAGCTAACATTAGCTAGCTACCTAACAAAACAGTACCTAAGACAACCAGTTAAATATACTTAAGCTGGGGAGACTTAGCTACGTCTATAGCTAGCTATTTATGCCTTAGTACAACACATATAAAGGAAAACAATAGCAATGTAAAAATTATGACATTTGCAGTTAGTTCAACAAACCAAAACTTTCCATTTCGCTGGCACATTTGTTTGGTAGCCAGCTAACAGCTTTATGCAGCATTTTGAATTTTAGGACATTAATTATGCAAACCATTGTAAACAAATGCTGGCTTTTTTATAAAAAACGCGGTAAAATATAAATTTGAAGCTCCAATGGATTTTTTTTGAGAATGCGATTCTTTTTGACAATTTTAAGTGTGTTACATATAAAAACGGAACGTCTAAGAATATAGAAGTTCTTACTTTTTCTCAATTCCAATTCACTTGAAACTCTAGCATTCATTTTGTACTTCTAACTTTACTTTACTACTTCCTAGCTCCACTCTTCACTTCCGAAGTAACTTCTTGTCTTGTGGCTTTCAACTTTATTTTTCTACTTCTACTTCTTTACTTAGAATTTACTTCTAACTTTACTTTACTACTTCCTAGCTCCGCTCTTCACTTTATTTTTCTACTTCTAATTCTTTACTTAGAGTTTTCTTTCTCTGAATAACTTTTTTCAAGACGAAGGGACCTTTCTTTTGTGTTTTTTTCCGTGTCGAGGGACACCATTTTTGGAAAGTTAGCCGTTAAATTTATTTCAGCAAATCAAAGTAAACCCGCTAACAAAATAGACATATTTTTTTCGGTAACATCAAAGATTTTTACGGCGACATCAAAGGAAAATGACGATATCAACTTTGCCTGTCACAGAGACACGGAACTGGCGTATTATTATATAGACTAGTCGATAAGGCCCGTGGAAAAATCCACTTAGGAAAAAGGCCAATGAAAAAATAGGTTGCTTTAGATATTTTGCTGCCGCCAGCAGTGCATATACAAAAAAAAGTGTTCTTAAAATTTTACACCAAATATCAAATGTCAAATCGCATTAAATCCTCCACACAAATCATACACAAAATAAAAAAGAACAGCATGCAAGGTGCAAAATCTAGTTGATAAAAAGTTACAACAACGACACTCACAACATCGACACTCACAACACCAATACTCACAAAACCGACAGTAAGAACACCGACAGTTACAACACTGACAGTCACAACACGGATAATAACAATGTCAGAAATAACAATGTCAGAAATAACGCGTCTCAAATATGTACATCTTATAAGTGATTATGTTGAAAACCCTCAGTATTTTATTGAGTCTAGGAAATGTTCGAGTTACAAAACCGGGAAGTTAGGAAGTTGCGAGTTGGGGAGTTAGGGAGTTACAAATTTCTACGGTAAACCGAGTTACATGTCCGGCGAAAACTTGAGGTCAATATTTTACCGTATCAGCTATTCGCAAATACTCGGGCCTCTGCGCCCTGTAGCAAACCGCGTGGAGCCAATAATTTACGAAAGATTATTATAGATAAAAAAACGTTACTTTTTTTTCTGTAATTATCACAATCAGGAGAGTTGGTATCATCATCCGATATGGTTATAAAAGTATTCTGTAGAAATTATAGGATTTAAAAGTATTGTAATTAAAAGTTTTATATGCCTCAATTGAGTTAATAAAATTACGTACCTTTAAGGAGGGCGTTTGTGTTTCTTTCGTTAAATCAATGAACGACATCTCTAGTCAGAAAGCTGAAGCAAAAGAGGAAAAACGTGGGAAATGCAAATTGTTTCGTATTTCATTTTCCTACCCGAAATACAGTGGTGATAGAAATCTGTTCCTTATCTTTGTGCAATACCCCTTTATATGCACCAGTTTTTTTTGAAAAAAAAATAACTATAAAATTAAAAAAGTTTGGGACAGAAACCGCCCCTAAGTGGCTGTAGAAACTAGAAACCCGCAATAACCGCTGCTAGGTTGGGTGGAAAACAAAGAAATAGAATCTTAAGAGATCATTAGAAACGAAATGCGGACCCTTGTGAAAGTGGCCAGTGAGAAATGACGCCGCTGTTCCAATTAAAAAGAAATTTAATGATTGAAAAACCATTGAAATAAAAGCGAACCCCTGCGAAAGCGGTCAGTTAAAACCAACTAAATATTTATGAAAAAAATCTGAGATTCGGTAAGTCGAGTTTATAACCGCTGCGCTTTTCGTTTTTGAGATATTTTTCCGGTGTTTCGGCGACAGAGAATTTTACAAAAATTAAAATGGTAGATTTAACTCCCCAACTACCCTTCCGTAACTCCCCAACTTACTGAATTTGTAACTCCCCGATTACCGGTACTCTATTTTATTCTGAAATGTCAAAAAGTTGGCCTGCAAGAGTTACACATTTTAAATATTGTCTTTCCCTTAAAAGCTTATACAAAAATATGAAAAAGCCATAGTTTGGAAAACATCAAATTTAAATCTACAAAAATCAGTCATTTCAGTTGCATACCATCCTCTCCCACAAAAAATTTACACAAAATGTAAAAATCAACCAGTTAAGAAGACAAAATTTTTTCTTTTTTAGTATGATGATCCGTACTGCCCTTTACCAACAATTTTGAACCTAAATGTCAAAAAATCAATAAGCAAAGAATAAACTTGAATAAAAAAAGCTCATTATTTTGGAAACATTGTATACGGTTCGTAAACAAAAGTTTACACAAAATGTAAAACAGATCTGTTTTTGAGAAACACATCTAAATCAACAAAAATAAGTTCATTCAGCATGTCGTATATTGCCATTACCCATTAATCTTCCACAAAAAGGTTATGAAACACATCAAAATTTAAAAAAATCAGTGATTTCAGTGCATACAGTCCACCCGTTTAGATTACAAAATATAAAAAACAAAAACAGTTTCAGTCAGAACATTAAGTAATTTTGTTATCATCAGCAAACATTTATATATCCCTACAAAATTTTGTAAAATTCTCAAGAAAAACAAAAACGTGAAACCATGGAATTTTCTTCCACCAAAAATGACATCACATACAGTTAGTTCTCCCCAACAATAGTTTATATTACGAAATATAAAGACATCAGCTTATACAACAGCTCAAAGTGAAGTCCGATTCTACAAAAATTTGTTCTTTCAGTATATATTGCATGTGGTTTATTTCCACAAAAATTTCCACAAAATTTTAAAAAACAGCATTTTGCAACACAAACAATATAAACTGACTTAATCATACCATCCTCTCATAATTTTTTTTAACCCAAAGTCATCATAAACCCACGTAAATTTCCAATCGAATGTAAAAAAACCCTGTAAAAAAACCTGGCATGTTACATGTAGGCTGACAAAAGTTTAACGGGATGTCAGAAACAAAACAATACAAATAACTTAACACACACACTTTAAATTCTATAAAATTCGTTCCACTTGTCATATTGTGGTCCCCTTTGTAAAGTTCACAGGTAATGTGAAAAAATTATACTCTATGGGCATAACAATGAGTCACACCATCCTAAAAGTTCAAGAAAGATTTTGTAGCTAGCTTGTTACATCATAATTCGTGTTCAAAAAAGAAGAGATAGGTTAGAGAGCTAGCTAAGCTTGGGATGGGAGCCTTAAAGCTAACATTAGCTATCAGATAACAGTAGCTAAGACACCCAGTTAAATATACTTAAACTGGGGAGACTTAACTGGGTCTATAGCTAGCTATTCATGCTTAGTAAAAGACATTATAAAGAGAAACAATAGTAATGTGAAACAAACCAAAGTTTTCTGTTTGTCCAGCAAATTAGTTTGTTAGCCAGCTAACAGCTTTATCTAGCATTTTGAATTTTAGTACAAATACATTAGTTACGCACCAGGGGATACATTAATTATGCAAAAAAATTGTAAACAAATATGGCTAGCTTTTTTATTTTTAAAAAAACGCGGTAAAAACTTTAAGAATTTGGAGCTTTAAGTGACTTTTTCCTGGCAAATGCGAGTCTGCCTGACACGTAACTCTAGCGACATAAAAACATAACGTCTAAAAATATCAAAGTTCTTACTATATGTGAATCCAAATCGACTTTAAACCCAAGCTTTTAATTTCTACTTCTAACTTTTCTCTACTACTTCTAGCTGCACTCTTCACTTTCGAAGCAACTTCTCGTGGCTTCTAACTTTACTTTTGTACTTCTACTTCTCGACTTTTCTTGCTTTTAATATCTGCACTTTTGTGTGACTAAGGGATCGTCGAAAATAAGACATTTTTTAACCGCTTCTTCAGTTCGCCTTTTGTGTCGAGAACTTTGTCGAGAAATTTTTATGTTTGTTTGTTTTTACGCTAACGGAACTTTTTATTCGAATGCCGTCCCGTTCGAAAGTACGTATTTCAGCGAACCATACTGCTTATTTTCTATCACGTGGTTTCTAACGGTTGCGAGACAAATGTAAACAAAACAAAAAAACTCGAAAAACGCGCGCATTCGGGTGGTAAAAAATATCGTGTTTGCAAAAGTGACAGACAGACACACGGAACTGGCTTATTATTATAAGAGATAGTCGATAAGGCCCGAGGAGAAATCCACTTAGGCAGGGGAACAATGAAAAAGAGAACCATCACTTGAATTTTGATGACATCTGCAAGGGCCCGTCAATACACAAAAAATATTTTTTAGGAAATTTATTTATCCCTTGCCTCTATTGTGTAGAGATCGAAACTCTGATCAAAATAATGTATAGAATCATGTACTCTTGATGAACAGTTAAGAAGATTGTAAAGGTTTAGAAATTTTGCTGACGTCAGCAAGAACCTGCCAAAATATAAAGATTATTTTTTTAAAAATTTGTTTACCCGTTGCATTCGTCGTATAGATCTTGAAACGCTGTGCAAGAAAATGTATAGGATCATGTGTCTTTGACAAACGGTTGCAGAGATATTGGGGTTTAAAGCTTTTTTGATGACGTCACCAACCCGTCCATTCCGAAACGGATTCGGGGACCCAGGTTTGGGAAACTTACCCAAATTGGTCCCAGGTGGTCCCTAGTTACCCACGCGGTGAAAAATCATTGACGTCACCACCTCGTTTCCAAGTTATTTGGCCTCAAAGTTTTAGGTGCATTGCAATGGCTTCATTAATTTAATATAAGATATTGACGTTAAAGTAGTATTATTGACGTCGCGCCGTAACGTCAGAAAATTTAACATATTAGACATGCATTTTTCGGCAACATCAAAGGAAAATGAAGACATCCACTTTGCCTGTTACAGAGACAAAGAACTGGCGTATTATTATATAGACTAGTCGATAAGGCCCGTGGAAAAATCCACTTAGGCAAAAGCCCAATGAAAAAATAGGTTGCTTTAGATGTTTTGATGACGTCAGCAGTGCATATACAAAAAAAAATGTTCTTAAAATCTTACACCAAATATCAAATGTCAAATAGCATTAAATCCTCCACACAAATCTTACACAAAATAAAAAAGAACAGCATGCAAGGTGCAAAATCTAGTTGATAAAAAGTTACAACAACGACACTCACAAAATCAACACTCACAACACCGACTAAACCGACAGTAAGAATACCGACAGTTACAACACCGACAGTCACAACACGGATAATAACAATGTTATAAATAACGCATCTTATAAGTGATTATGTTGAAAACCCTCAGTATTTTATTCTGAAATGTCAAAAAGGAGGCCTGCAAGAGTTAGCACAAATCAACAAAAATAAGTTCTTTACACATTTTAAATATTGTCTTTCCCTTAAAAGCTTATACAAAAATTTAAAAAAAACAAAGTTTGGAAAACATCAAATTTAAATCTAGAAAAATCAGTCACTTCGGTTGCATACCATCCTCTCCCGCAAAGTTACACAAAATGTAAAAATCAACCAGTTAAGAACACAAAAATTTTCTTTTTTAGTATGATGATCCATACTGCCCTTTACCAACAATTTTAAACCTAAATGTCAAAAAATCAATAAGCAAAGAATAAACTTGAATCAACAAACATTGTATATATACGGTTCATAAACAAAGGTTTACACAAAATGTAAAACAGATCGGTTTTTGAGAAACACATCTAAATCAACAAAAATAAGTTCATTCAGCATGTCGTATATTGCCATTACCCATTAATCTTCCACAAAAAGGTTATGAAACACATCAAAATTTAAAAAAATCAGTGATTTCAGTGCATACAGTCCATCCGTTTAGATTACAAAATATAAAAACAAAAACAGTTTCAGTCAGAACATTAAGTAATTTTTTTATCATCAGCAAACATTTATCCCTACAAAATTATTTATGCCTTAGTACAACACATATAAAGGAAAACAATAGCAATGTAAAAATTATGACATTTGCAGTTAGTTCAACAAACCAAAACTTTCCATTTCGCCAGCTAACAGCTTTATGCAGCATTTTGAATTTTAGCACATTAATTATGCAAACAATTGCTGGCTTTTTTATAAAAAAAGCGGTAAAATATAAAAATTAAAGAATTTGAAGCTCCAATGGATTTTTTTTGAGAATGCGATTCTTTTTTGCTACATATAAAAACGGAACGTCTAAAAATATAAAAGTTCTTACTTTTTCTCAATTCCAATTCACTTGAAACTCTAGCATTCATTTTGTAATTCTAACTTTACTTTACTACTTCCTAGCTCCACTCTTCACTTCCGAAGTAACTTCTTGTCTTGTGGCTTTCAACTTTATTTTTCTACTTCTACTTCTTTACTTAGAATTTACTTCTAACTTTACTTTACTACTTCCTAGCTCCACTCTTCACTTCCGAAGTAACTTCTTGTGGCTTTCAACTTTTTCTTTACTTAGAGTTTTCTTTCTCTGAATCACTTTTTGCACTTTTTTCAAGACGAAGGGACCTTTCTTTTGTGTTTTTTTCCGTGTCGAGGGACACCATTTTTGGAAAGTTAGCCGTTAAATTTATTTCAGCAAATCAAATTGAGTCGTTTTCATCACGTGACGTAAACAAAGTAAACCCGCTAACAAAATAGACATATTTTTTTCGGTAACATCAAAGATTTTTACGGCGACATCAAAGGAAAATGACGATATCAACTTTGCCTGTCACAGAGACACGGAACTGGCGTATTATTATATAGACTAGTCGATAATAAAAATAAATTATTAATAAAATAAACCACTGAACAGACAAACAAAAAAACGAACCTCTGAGGTATCGATTACCAAAAAAACTGAATAATAACACATTGGATGAAATTGATAAAAGTAGAGTATACAGTGATCAATAATTATCGTACAGGGTGGAATAATGGTGCAGGGGACAAAAATAGAAACAAAACCTATTTTTACAAAGCCAGTGTTTGTAAGCATTGCTTAGATAAAAATAATAAGTATTATTAGATACCTCAGAGTAAAAAAACTAAACACATACACGAACATATAATCCAGTTAATTAATATCATTTATTTGTTGTTTGTAATAGTACAGTTATTGTACTGAGTTTGGACAGTGTATGTGGGTCGATGTCTGTGCTTTCGTCTTTTGTTTTTACTCTTTTGCCAAGAAAAATTTGGCAAATCCTGACCCCCATGTGCTCTCCACCACTTAAAGGATTTATTGGACAGGGGGCCAGGATGTTGCTTTCTGAACTCCACGTAAGCAGTATACGTCAAAACTAAAAAAAAAGATAAAACAAAATAGGATATAATATAAAAAAATAAAAATAGCCACTATTTATTATGCACATATCCGTACCTTCTGATTTTTTTTTGTGTTATCTAAAAGTAATAATATTTCTGTTATAATAATCTGGGAGGAAAAAAAGTATTAAAGAAATTGAAGAGTGAGGTGAGTACAACAAAATATACCGTGTACCCCTTTAACTTCACCTTCTAAAAACAGAAAAATTTAAGAGCAATAAAAAATATTAATCGCATTATTTTCCTCATGCTGTATAAGAAAATATTAAGATGTAAAAAAGTATACCTTGTCTTTTTTCAACTTGTCCACCTTCTAAAGAAAATGAAAAACTGTTAATAATAAGAAGTACTAATCACAATAAAAAATGGATACTTCCTTTGTGTTTGTGTGATCATGGGTGTGTAAGTATATGAAATGTTTGTGCTGGCTGTTATTATACTCTAAATAATAATGATGTGTATAAAAATAAGCGCGATAACAAAATTAAGTTTGGTTAAATAAGACTATGCCAAATACCTGATCTTTCCTTCTCTGGAGTTTTTAATAAATTATCTTCTACTACTTCCATTATTATTTTAAAACTAAAAGAGAATGTTAAGAATAAAATGTATATTTTACGACAGTAATGGTTCGGTGGCAACTGTTGTGACAATACCATTTGTGGTCGAATAGGAAGAATAATGTAAAAATAAGATCAATGTGAATTCAATTTAAAATGCGCCTTGGCTTTCAGTTCATGATAGCATATGTAACGCAGCTATTTTTTTACATAAAGTTTTTGTGTGAGTTAGTATTGGTTGAATTTTTTAATTCAATTTTTCTGGCAAAATCCTTTTATTCACACAACGAAGAAGAGCATCCCTCAAAAACTTCAAACAGGTTTTTTATTCATGAATTTCAGTAGAATTAAACCCAGAAGGATAGTTAAAGCTTGACTTAACCTTATATATGAATTTAAGTTGAATTAAACCGAGACGGATAGTTAAAGCTTGACTTAACCTTATTCATGAATTTCAGTTGAATTAAACCCAGACGGATAGTTAAAGCTTGACTTAACCTTATTTATGAATTTAAGTTGAATTAAACCCAGACGGATAGTTAAAGCTTGACTTAACCCTATTCTGTTTAGGGTATGAGTAATCATTGTAATTTTTGAACTTATACATATTATTTTTAAAGTTGTAGAACACATCATGCCTATCACACAATAAGTTATAGCAGCCTTATTTTAATGTTTCCTCATGTTCAAAAGGTTAAAAAAATCAGTAAAGTCACAATCATTTCATATCGCAAAAGTGTTTCACAAAATTTTGCACAGCCCTAAACCGCAATAATTGATGTTGCAAAATGTATGAGAAAGCGGACTTAAGAAATAATTTATGTTGCAAATTTATTTTCTTAATCCTTAGTTCATGATAAATCATTTTTAAATTGATGCGTCCATATGCTAATCACTTAACAAAGTGCACCACGTGAAGGTAAGCCATAGGATTTTGCACTTCACCTAAAAGAAAAAGAGATGCATGTGCAACACAACATTTAAATAAAATGCATCACTACTGTACTTTTAGGATTCACAACATAGTTTTGGCATACAATAAGTTTGAAAAAGCCAAAATAAAGATCCGCAAAAGAGTAGTATCATCAGCTTTTTGTAAGGGTTGTAGCACTTTTCCCAAATTCACTGTTTTTAAATGTAAATACGAAATTACTATCCTGTTCAGTACAGTCAAAAGATATTACTATTTTGTTTTCCAAGACTTTCCTTATCAGATATAAACCTCCCCCTCTGACTTTAGGATACTGCCGAACCCTAATTATTCTGATGAGCCTTATAAATGTATAAGACATGGGTGCACCGAATAGGAACATTTACCCCCATCAACAGTGCACGCTACTCTCATGTTGGCAGTACATTTCGCACAACACGGCGGATAGATATAAAGAGCAAATTATCTATTTTGTTTATTAGTCAAATTTGCATTATATACTACAACACAATTGTTCAATAAATTATGTAAGAACCTGACGGTAAACCACATTTTGAGTATAACATTCACTATTAAAACACCCTTGCCTGGGTGAGGGAACAACACTTACTCGAACATCACCAAATGCTCTTGCACTAGAAAAAGCAACATACAGCTGACCATGAGAAAAACATGGCCTGCGCAACAATATTCCAACCTTTTCAAAGGTTTGACCTTGTGCCTTGTTTATTGTCATAGCATAAGACAGCCTTAGTGGAAGCTGTCTGCGACGTAAAACAAAAGGCATACCTGTATCCGAAGGTGCAAGTTCCACCCTTGGAATAAGTACCCTATCTCCTATGGCATTGCCAGTGAGTACTTCAGCATCGACACAGTTGTCATGAAGCCGTCTTATAATTAGGCGAGTGCCATTACATAAACCATTATTTATGTTTATGTTTCTTAATAACATAACAATGGCACCAGTTTTTAATTTAAGACAATGAGGAGGCATACCTGAAGGTGTGATACTAAATTAAAAATTCTACTGGATATTGATTCCGTTCCTCCTCATCATCACACACAACATCATCTGCACTAAAATAATCTTTTTCTTCACCAGGCAACAGCGCCAACACCTGATTGTTAATAATAAGTGAGTCATCATTTGTGGGTGTTAGTACCACAGATGATGCCATAATTTCTGGTGAAAGATCCCTAAACAAAGTATCAACAATACATTCATTTTGTATCACACATTGGGATGGCACTTCAATTGCACCTTGAAGCTCCCGAACAGGTAATACACCTTTCCCAAGTTGCAGAAGGCATGCGGCAAATTGTTGTTCTCCTGGCCTTGTTCTCATGTTTCGAAGTAATCGAAATTCTTTAACTAAGTGCCATAATGGAGAACTTTTTAAACACATGTCCACAATTTCAGTTGGTTTTCCTTTTCTGACAACAGGCAGTAACTGTGAAAAATCACCACCTAAAAGAACAACTTTACCTCCAAATGGAAGCTCATTATTACAAATATCTTGTAGAAGACGATCTATTGCATGAAAAGCATGCTTAGGAATTATGGAAGTTTCGTCAAGTAAAAAGAGACTCTTTTGTTGTAATTCTGCAGCATAAGTAGAAACCGGGGTTATGCTGCATGTACTGTTCTCTACAATGGGAACAGGTAACCGGAATAGTCTATGAATGGTGGTACCCTTTTCCAAAAGTGTTGCTGCTATGCCAGTAAACGCAGCAGTTCCAACTTGGAAACCTCTACTTGTAAGTTCAGAAATAAGGTAATTATAAGTAAAGGTTTTACCACTACCACCGGCACCTTCTAAATAAAACAGACGGTTGTTTTGGGCTGCATTGTTAGCAACGTTTACAACAGCTTCTATGACTGCATTAGTCAGCGCAGTCTGTTCGTCAGTAAGTTGAGCCCTTAGTTGAGAAGCTCTTTCAGCCTCCATAGCTAAATCAACGTTTTCAGTTGGGGGTAATTCATCTAAGTGAGGAAGATTATAATCAGTAAGAGATTTACCAAATTGCCTAAGTACAGAATTAATATCTTGAAGCAGCCTGTACTCAGCCTGCTCCTCATTCATTTGGCGTATATAATCTTCATACATTGCATCCTTGTACCTTGTTCACAAAGTAAAAGGATCAGAACGTTCACAGTGAGTAAGTATCAACGCAAACAGTGGCCTCAATTGTCGAGGCATCTGAAAGTTAACAGCTTCCTGCAAAATATTGTTCCATTCGGTATCATCTTGCAGGAGTCCACGCAATAAACAGGCGTCACGAAATGCTTCAGCAACATTGCCATTGACAGTTCGTAAATCTTCAAAAGAAGTTGCACCAGGTGTATGCAATAGTAACATACGCAAATAAAAAGGCTCACCTGCGCGAGGACTTACACTATACATTCTGGATACAATTTTACCATGACCACGTTGTCTTGGCTTCCAAACTTTGTTCTTATTGAAAACAAAATGAAGAGGAATATCTGGATACATATATTGGCGAGCATCACGATTCTCTGCATTTAACACAAACCAAGCTGTTAATTTTGTAGCCTGATCTGCAGCTCTGTCCAAAGCCTCTTCAGCCTGTCCTTGCTGAAAATAAACAATATGGCTATTTGGCAAGTGCACTGGCAATCTATGGACAACATGAGATTGTTGGTGCATGTTAAATTCAAAAAGACGCCATACTGCTTCCGGTGCACTGACATACCGCGCATCGAAAAATTTCTGCACCTCATCATGATCAATACGTTCATTGATCTCAATGTTGGCACAATCATGACCTTTATAAATATATTTATAGAGGTATTTAACAGATTTATCCGACATGCACGCCTCCAAGTTTATATGTGCATTGTATTTCTTGGAAAGCCATGGATTATATGGAACAATCCAGCGATTATCGATGTCAACATTATTAACATTGATATGTATACCATTATCACGACGTCTATATAATGGATATCCGTTGACTTCAGCTACGGTAGATGCTAAGAGGTTCTTTGGAAAACCTTTAGTGCAAACACCATCTTCCATACATCTGGAATTAGGATTCAGATGTCCACATGGTCCATGAATCATACACGATCGTACAATTTCAAACAGCTCAGGGTGTTCCTGTTGATTAGGAATTTCTGCTGAAATAACACTGTCTATGTCATCTGCATCCCTAAGTTTGTCATTGGGATCTAAATGAATTAACAAATGACAATGAGGCAAACCCCTCTTTTGAAATTCTATAACATACACATGTGCTATAGTCTTACCTAGAACTCCCATTTCAGTAACATCTTTAAGGAGTTCATTTAGTTTCAATTTAAAAACTCGAGAAACTAAATCAGGCCTATCATGTGCACGTACAGCAACATGAGGTATCCTATTATGCCAACCTGGTTCACCCCTTGGAAAAAAACCTGAAAAAAAAGAGGATACACCATTGGCTCCAAGTTTGCAGACATTGTGGAAATATTCTGCAAATCACCTCCACGCGGATAGATAACAACATCCCTGTTTCCAGGAGGTGCTCCATCTTGCCCAACAAATACTGCGGCAACTTCATCATGATGTGGCAAGTTGTAGCGCCTTCGGTCATTGCCAACTCTCAGGTACATACGTACTTCAGATGGAGCACGGTTTTGTGCTGCTGCTTGATTTAATTCTTCAGCTTCAACTCCACCCATGTACATATAGGCAGCAGCAAACGGGCTTACTCTGTCCATGACATCTTGAACAGTTTGCATCACATCTTCACGACAGCCATTATTTTCTTGGCGTGCCATTCTTTCGTTAAGTGCCCTACCTGCTTCATAAATATAAACAGGGGTTTGTCCTTCAGGAGGGTGAAGGCCCCCAACACGATGCCATATTTGACCATAGATACGAAAGCATGGTGGTCCACGCCAGGTGGGGGGCGATGGTTTGCTCCAAAAGAAGCAAATGCAACGGCACTATTATATTTACGTATATTTGCCTGAAGGTTTTTTGCCTGAACAGTATCTGTATTTGTTAATAAATCCCTAAGCTGCAGAGGGTAAGGAGACAGATTATCTAATGCAACCTTACCAGTGTGACAACATTTAAAACAATTTTCATTTTCAAACTTTAAAGCTTGACAATACTCACATTTTTTGTCCATCACACCTAAATAAAAGACATTAGGCAATACATGTTGACGTGTAACATTATAGTATGGGGCATTTCTGCGAGTACGAACCGCAACATTTCGTTGTGCATTTGCTCGTCTTCTATTTGCAACTTGCTCAACATTTTGCCTTTGTCGAGCAACAGCTTGCCTTTCAGCATCTCGAGCACTTCTATTGGCAGCCTGATCAGGATTTTCTAAACAACGTGCAGCAGCTTGCCACTCAGCATTTTGAGCACGCCTATTGGCAGCTTGCTCATTACTTTCAGCATTACGAATTTCTGCCTGCCTTATAGCATCACTATGATGTCTGCTGTTAACTTGGTCAACAGTTTCAGTACAACGCAAAGATGCAACACGATGTGCAACTCTATGTCTAGCTAAAGACACATCATCATTAATTGATGCACGTGGTATGACATTATGCGCTTCATGTGGTAATTCACCAAATTGAGGAATATCTGGCATTTGGCCCATAATGAGACCTACTAGCCTCTGATTATTTCCTGGGCGTAGCAAGACAAACCTATCAGCATTATTGAAAAGCCTAAAACCACGTACAGGGTTGTTATTGTTATTACTACTCTCTAATGGGTTTGACATTATTGGAGAAAAATACAACCTTAACAATACAACCTAGTAGCTATTTACCACAAATCCTAAAAAATAAAATAAGAAAGCAGTTAAATTTTGCCGAGTAGCTATTACCGAATATCTTACTGCAAAAGTTTTAAAGATAAGTTTGAAATTGCTTACTTCTCACACTGTACTGTCCTCACCACTAACCTTGCTCGTTTCGTCTTTAACCCTTGACAAAAAAGTCAAAGAAAATTATAAACTGGTTAGCTAGCCAGCTATATTGAAAAATTATAGGAAATCTAATTGTAGTAAAAAAATATGTTACTTACTTAAAACTGCTTTTAAAAATGAATACAGCTAAAGCTAGCTAGCTATACTTGATTATCTTCTTGATTCTCTCTGACTGCAGAATTTAAAACAACCTTCTAACCTTCTTTTAACGTATCACAACATATAAATTATGTTTTTCTTTGATATTAAATGTATATATATCGCAAGCAACCTACTTCTTTCCTTCACCTTCCTGAATTTCAAAAAATTACGGCTGCTTTGGTCGTCAAGGGAAACTTGGATTTTCCGACAAATAGAATTGATGTGTTTTAAGCACAATTTTTAAACCCTTATATCTCCTTAGGCGTTCCTCGAAAACATATCATCCATACATTATTTTGATCAGCGTTTCAAGATCTACACAATAGAGAACAAGTTCTAAATTATTTTTTGTGGATGAGTTGCTGACGTCATCAAAATTCAACTGACCCTTTTTTTTAATTTTAATTCTGTCTGAGTGGATTTTTCCACGGGCCTTATCGACTAGTCTATATAATAATACCCGTGTGCGTCTGTCTGTCACGCAAAATGGTACCGTAAGTAGCGAGACGCGCTTAAGTGGTATAAATCCACGGGCCATCGACTAGTACTAAGTAAAAGCCCTATTACTTCAGTAAAAATTGAAATAATGACTTGAAACTTAGTATTATATGTTTTTAGACCAGTTTGATGAAATGAACCCAAAAAATTTGTTTACTACTATCATAGTTTCTGAGTTCCTGAATTTAGCCATTTTTGGAGATGTAGATAAACTGTTTTTGACAGCATATCAATTTTGACAAGCCATGTGTACAGAAAACATTCAAAGTGATTCTCAGGATTAAAAATAATTCAAACAGATAAAATGTGTCCCAGGCTTAAGACCAAATACCTTATCCAGCTCAGAGAAAGTGGGAATGTGCTTCTAAAGCACAGTGCCAAATACATAATCTAAATTTTATGCCGTATAAATACAAAGTGGTTAGAAAGTTATTTTTTTGTCCACCTGGATCTGCAACACGTTTACTTGCACTAATCGCTCAGCCTGGTGCCACTCACAATTAATTTTTGAATATCCACAGGAACTTATTATGCAAAATGAAAAATGCTAAACAACTGTATTTGCTTTGCAGAAGTAACAATAGGCTTCATCAAAAGTCCTGTGAATGTTGGTTTATGAAAAATATACTATACCTTTAATGCTATAAGCGCTCCACTGGATTTGTAACACATTACACTAAGTGTCCTCCGTGTGACACAGTTTACCCTTTACTAAGTCTTAACCTGGACAGAGACTTTAGGTCTTCCCGCTCCAAGCGAATATTACTTCTGGCTATACTTTCCCAAATTTTGTTATTTCACAAAAGAAACCTGAAAATCTACAAAAATTTATTTATGAAAAATAGGTTCCCGTTCGATAAAAGAAACCTGAACATTTGCAGAAATTTATTTATGAAATATAGGTTTCTGTTTGTCGTGACAACATATTTAACCAACGTGCAATGCCTTGCATACCTAACTAGCTATATACTCAAGTCTTGACTGTTCACTGTTATGGGAGGTCCAAATAGCTAGCTAGCTATCTTTATTTAAAATGACAGAATGCCTTGAAAAATCTTTTGTGTAGCTAGCTACATAAAAATAATATATTTAGCTCTTGTACTTTATCACTTAATTATTTAATAACAAATGCTGGCATGGTACTAGCTATAGGTAGCTTAAAATCACAAAATAAATATTATCCAGATGTGACCATCCCTCATCATCAGACTTCAGAAAGGCGTTTCTGTTCTTTACTTCTCACTGTGGGGTACCTCAAATCCTTGTAAATCCAATGAAAAAAAATTACTTAAGACTTCCTCTTCTTTCCCTTGCACTACTCATGGCATTTCTTTGCATGTCTTCAGTTCCAAGCCCAACCGCGTCTCGTTCACAAGTTTCAGCGCTAGCCAATATGATGGACAACGTCGAGGAACCCTGGGTAATTTTGAAAAAATGTGGTTTTGCCTTATGATTTTCAGATTTTTGCTGCTGATATCAGCATATTTTAGCCCTCGAGTGCCACACCTCCGTATATATAGGAGTTAATTATCTTTAAAATTTTTACAGTAGATAGTACATTTGTAAAAGAAAAAATGTATCAATTTTTGATGGTTTATTTCTAGAAATGACGTAATGATGACGTCATAGCTCAAAAATTACTACAATTCGCTCTAAAAGCGCAAGAAAGTATACAACAACCAGTAAACAATTTTATAAACTGCAATCTTAACGTTAAACAAAGTTCATTAAAGTGTAAGAAATGTTGGACAAGGGTGTAAATTTGCAGACCAGTTAGAAAGAATGACGTCATAGTTGAAAAAATCTTTCAAATTGATGAAAATGCAAAAAAAGTTCACAGGAACATAATAAAACACCACAAATTAGTAACTATTCAAAAATTATACAAACACTCTTAAGGAGTACAAAATATCTGACAAGAGTGTAATTTGCAGACCAGATACAAAAAAAGACGTCATAGCTAAAAAAATCTTTTAAATTGATGAAAACGCAAAAAAAATTCACAGGAACATAATAAAACACCACAAATTAGTAACTATTCAAAATTTTTACAAAAACTCTTGAAGAGTGTAATTTGCTGACCAGATAGTAAAAATGATGCTGTAGCTCAAAATAATATAAAATCTATGTATAAAAGCAAAACAATCTCTTATAATAATAAGCCAGTTCCGTGTGTCTGTCTGTCACTTTTGCAAACACGATATTTTTTACCACCCGAATGCGCGAGTTTTTCGAGTTTTTTTGTTTTGTTTACATTTGTCTCGCAACCGTTAGAAACCACGTGATAGAAAATAAGGAGTATGATTCGCTCAAATACGTACTTTCGAATGTGTAAAGAGCTTATTTTCATAGATATGTGCCTTCTCTTGCAAGCCTTTCTTTTTGACACTTCAGATTAAAATATTGAAGGTTTTCAACATAATCACATAAGATGTATTATATTCATATTTGAGATAGCACATGATACTATACATTTTTCTCATCAGCGTTTCAAGCTCTGCATATATATAGGAAACGGATAAACAAATTTCGCCAATTTTTTTTGTTGCTAACGTCAGCAAATGAACTAAACAACCTATTTTTCATTGCCCTTCTGCCTAAGTGGATTTCTCCACGGGCTTTATCGACTAGTCTCTTTAATAATAGCCGTATTCCGTCTGTCTGTTTGTGCGCGAGAAAAAAGTCGTGTTTCAAAAACACGAAATGCGATATATAATTTATTTTGACTTTTTCGTGATTTTACAAAAGCTTTCGTTTAATTTAAAAATTC
Source organism: Hydractinia echinata (assembly GCA_030067915.1). Classification (NCBI taxonomy): domain Eukaryota; kingdom Metazoa; phylum Cnidaria; class Hydrozoa; order Anthoathecata; family Hydractiniidae; genus Hydractinia; species Hydractinia echinata. The sequence continues at coordinate 138,294 of JASGCC010000255.1, forward strand.
TTATACAAAAGTCATGGGTAATTAGCTTTTATTGTTCCCTCGATGCAGTTTCTTTGTTATGAATACGTGCACGGTCAAAGTTACGGACAATTAACATTGCGTTGTCTATTTCGTTAACAGTTTTAATTATTCGCGTCTTTTTAAAAAAATTATAAAAAAAAAGTTTTATGATAAGAAGAGAACAGCAAATTTTAAGAAGATTTTGTAAGTATATTTTGTGTTTGTTCTTAACATGAATTCTAATTTTATTTCGTAAATTTTATTTCACCTTTAACAATTTACAATTTTTTTAAGAGTTTTTGTGTGAAGCTGGGTGTGCTTATTTTTTTGCTGAAATTGTTTTATTATGTGTAAGCAAAAAGTGTAAGAAAATGTCTAATTTAGCTATTTAAACGCTATTTACAAGAGGAGCCTCTTTCTTAACACCAAACGAATTATTGTTAAATATATGAATTTTACAAGAAAGTGGCGTAACACTACTTTCCATAAACTATGGTCTGAAAAAAGAGAAATGTGTAGCTTATACTGGTTCCGTGCCTATAAGTGTATTTTTCAGGGACTGTGGCTACCGCAGTGTAATTTTATTACAGGTTCGCGAAATAATTACGGCGGCGAATTCCCGTGGATTGTCCCACGGGCTTAGTCTCTTTAATTGCGCCCCGCCGAAGGGGCGCACATTTAGTGGACCGCGGGTATATAGTGTTTGTGTTGTGTATGGCAGAATTTTTTTTTCCACTCTCTACTTCGCGGGGGACTTCTGCTCGATCTTCCAACCCCCGGCTCTGATATAACACAACCTATGTGTTTGATACCACCAAGACAAAAAAACACTCATCGAGCAAATCTTTTTTTGTCTCGGTGTCCTTGTTGTCTCTAAAGATTTGAATGCGATAAAAAATGTTAATCGAGATTCTTTTGTTATGCTAATATGGAGCTTTGTAATATGAGGCTTCGTTTGCCTCGTTTAATGTGCTTAAATGTCGCTGCAGCCCACGTGAATTTATCTTCAAGAATAGATTTGTTTTTGTCTGAACCACGTTGTTGCTAAAACCTGTTAACGGTAAGTAAGTGGAAGGATTACTTACTAATACTTACTAATTAAACTTAGGACGGTTCCTGGCGTTGATCCAAAGGTCGCAATTTAGGGATGCATCGAAATTTATAACTGGGAAGTTTTCTTGTGCCGTTGATACATTTTTTGAATTTTTTATTAATGCTGTATGTCAATACTTGCCTTCTTGTGAAGAAGGATGTTACATGTTAAGGTTGTTATCTGATGTTAAGGTACATTATGATCTCAATTATCTCTAAAGATTTCGTGTATATACGGCCATGACTAAAACTGCTTATATTTTGTTGGTCTTGCCTTCCTGATCTGGCTTGTCGTAGTAGCTTTACTGATGTAGCTAGGGAGCTAAATACTATTTTTTAAATTCCTCTAAAATTACTTTTACTAGCTATATATCAAGCTAGCCAGCTAGCTAGCTACACAAAATAGTGCTTTAATTACCTTTAAAAAACCTTTGTCCTGCTTTGCATAATTTTATCAACAAGGGTCCTGATAAGCCGCATACGCCGTAAAAAGTTAGGGCGAGTCCGGCGTTTCGAAAAAATTCAAGTATTGGCTCGAAAAAACTCGCATAACCTAAAAGATGCCCGAAAAAAGCGCCTTCTTCCAACTGTCGTCCGCATTGTATGTTACAAGGAATTGCATTTCATGAATGCTCCGGGTGAGTTGGGAGAGTTCGGGAAAGTGCGTGCAGTTTCAGAGGACAACCAATAATTTCATTCAAAAAGCCGCCAAACTCACCCTTTTATATGCGGGCGTTTGCAGCTTATCGGCACCCTCTTTTTATCATGAGGGGCTGGATACCCGACTCCTGTTCTTTTGAGAAAAATGGGGCTAAAATAACTTCCGAAGGAACCTTTGTGAGGCTATTGCTATCAGGTAAAAAGATATTCGTCACAGGATTTTTTATATCTTCTGCAGAAAAGTTGTCGAAGCCGGACAAAAATTTATTGTTGCTTGCACTGAACAGTCAAGGTTAACTAATAATTAGCCAATAACATGATAGTTAGCCGTTGCAGTATAACTATACGCTACCCACAGTATAATTGTTGTTACAGGCTTCTTTGTGTTCTTAACTTTTCATGTTTTTTCTTAAAATCAGAATAGTGTCTTGTTAAAAAACATGACATACTGCTACAGTAACACTATTATCTTCTTGGGACAAGCGTTTCTTGTTCCTATTTTTGGTTTTAATTGAAGTACAACTTTATGTGGATCTATATAAATATAGATGGCTGTGGGGAGATCGATAACGAAGAAATGTGTGGAAATTTAAGTCAAAAAAATTTTTATCGTATAATTAGCTGTATGAGCGGCTAATTATACTGTACGCACCCTATATAAAATTATTCTGCATCGGCTAACCATTCTGTTTCTGGCTAATTATCAGTTCTCCTTGAGTGCCTAATAGCCGGATATTTTGTTGAAAAAAATGGACCCTAATTTCTTGACCTTACCTAAAGTATCACAATATATTTTTCTAAGATTTCTTAGAAAAGACTTGATTTTAAAAATGTCATGAAAAGAACATCAATTTATTAAATTTGACAAATTTATTAATTGTGCGTTTACCCTTTTTTGTTTCAACTTGTTGAGTTCAATTCGAAATTTCAAAAGTTAGATATGTTCAACTTTTTGAATTTGTCAAACAAAACAATGACCAATAAATTTCCGCAAAATCAAAAAAGGATAATAAACGATCAAATTTATTCAATAAATCGATTTCGACAAAATAAATCCTGTATTGTCCACAGGTTTGAAAATCATGTATCGCCTGCTTAAAATGTTACTTGTTTAACAATGATATCGAAAGCCAGCTTGACTAAATTTATGTACATATATTGATATAATATACCTTGTGCATCACATGGCATTGATTTGTTTCTTTTTAATAAATTCTCACTTCAAATCAAAAAGGGAGACAATAATTACACAACCTGGTATTAATTCAGTTCCTGGTAAAATTGTATTCTTGTTTCTTATTTTTAAATGTTCTTTCTTTTTCAGATCAACTGTTATCAAACCATGCACCATCAACATTTTCGAAAAATCTTCAACGAGAGAGTAAATTTTAAAGGATTTTATTGGTAAATTATTGAGTAATAATTCATTGAAATTGAACTTGTTCAGAAGTTGTTATATTCGAATCGTCAAGTTCATACATAACAATCTGTATCCTAGAATTTCAAGAATTTTTCAGATCAGTTATAAAAATATCCAGTTAAAGTTTTTAGAATATATTACTATATATGTAAAAAAATTATTTCTTAATTTTTATTTATTACGTTGTATTATAGGTTAGTGACAATAATAATTGAGAATTAGGATACTTATGCTTTGTTTACCCATTGTTCTCCGTTTTCAAAGTCTATACTTCAAATTTTAGAATCTTCCAGGCTAATGACGGAAATCTTCAAGCCGCAGGGCTTCTTATTCATAATTTTTCCCCTGGGAAATAAGCTTATCCACACAGTTACATGAAACATCCACCATTTTCCATTTTAAATTTCGATCCCGTTCTAAATTCGTATCTTTTAAATCGTTATTAGCAATTCGGGGCGCATTAGTGGTAACTATGGCTAGTAATAGCCGTATTCCGTCTGTCTGTGTGTCCGCGAAAGGCGCGTCCTGTTACGGAAACACGAAATGCGATATATAGAGGACACGCAATCCTGTGGATTTTTCACGGGTTAACGGCTAGTCTCTTTTATAATGGCCGTATTCCGTCTGTCTGTTCAAAAGGGTTACCGATACTTTGATCTTTCCGCGAGTTTTTAGAAACCAGGGGTTTGTTTAATCGAAAACTTATAATTAATTGAACTAAACTCAATAAATTAATTTATTTCCTGAATTAATTTAATGACTTTGATTTATTACCATCATCAAGAAAAATAAATTAAGTGAACAAAATGAATGAATTATTTTAATACGCCATTTTTGAAAATAATTACCCCCGTGATCTCATTTGCCGATTTCGCTCAGGAGCCACAGAAAACAAATAGGACAGTTTTACTGACAGTTTAACTGACTTTGTTTTGACCGCTCGCACGTACTATACCAATCAAAAAGCTTGATTCTTCGAAAAACCAATCCAACATTTTCGCGGCCTGGACATGCCAACGAAGAAACATGAGGATCGAAATATGATGGTCATTTTAGTTTTGAAAGTGGTCGTGGTCAGTAGCGCTCGGTTTGTTGATCTGTTTGACATTTTTGTGTTCTAAAAGCTTTTTACTTTGGAAATATTTGTTTTCTGTATGTTTTTAATGCTAAGATAAATATATTGTCACGTTTTTTAACCATGTACAAATCTTGAACGCACCATTTTTAGGATTTTTGGCTAGGAACGAAGATTTTGAAGGCTAGCTAGCTAGAACCTTACTTTTTACTATTCTGTTTGATATAAGAGCTTTTTATCCTACCCAACATTTATTTTTATGTTGAGGATGTAGCCATTTACCTAGCTCCTATATTTGGCTAAAAAGTGAAAGTATAAAAATTCAGTTTGGCTACAACAATATTCTTAAGCAATAATTCTTATGCTAAATGCAGTTAGTTAGGTAGCTACATCTGTTATTATTTTCCTGAAAATTTTTTCTGCAAATAAAATGGCTGAACAATTGCTTTAGCTGGAGGGGTATCACAACGGGCTCTTTCCTGTGTTTTCATTTAAACCGAAGTTGCGATGAAGTTTTTTTGGAAGAGTATTACGCCTGTTCAACTCTGTTTAACTGTACTAAGCGGTTAGCCCAGTGTTAACAACAGACTCTTTTTGTAAAAGGTTGTTATGCCTATGCGCATGTGCAACACGGTTTACCTGTACTAAGAATTTAGCCCACTGACAATTATATTTTGAACTTTCTCGGGAATCACACCTGTACGGATGTGCAACACTGTTTACCTGGACTAACCGCTCAACCCTGTTTTAGCAATGGACTGTTTCTTGTGTTTTTATTTAAACAGAACCAGCAAGAAAGTTTTTTCAAAAGGGTATTATTACCCTATACGCCTGTACAACACTGTTTAACTGTACTAAGCGATCAGCCCGGTGTCATGATTAATTTTTTAACTTTCACAAAATCTTATTCCGCAAAATAAAATATATAATATTGACTGATTGTTTTTGCTATGATGGAGTAACAACGCTTTGTAAACTCTGTTTTTATTTCAGCTATCATTGCGGGAAAGTTATTTTTATTAAATTAATATACAGTCGCAACACTATAATGGTGTATGCGCACAGTCGCAACACTATAATGGTGTATGCGCTTCACTTGATTTACGACATACTGTATACCAGTACTAAAGCGCTTCACCTGATCGTGTGGCACAGTTTACGGCTCTTCTTAAGCGCTCCACAGGTGTTCCACGCCGGGTCACACCTTGACTTGTGGCTTACCCCGGCGTTTCGACGCCGGGTTTCCCGGCTAGTCTCTATTATAATAGCCGTATTTTGTCTGTCTCTGCGCGCAACATGGCGTCGCAAGTAGCGAGACCCGCGGAAAATCCCCGCGGCCCTGCAGCTTTATTTCGGATCCCCGGCAGACCCCGTTTTTTACCGGCCTTGCTTTACCGCTCACGCGTGATAGACCAATCACGAGGCTCCATTTGCACTAAGGACCAATCGAAGTGCTTCGCGGCCTCAATATGCCGACGGAAGGAAACATGCTTACCCCTACGATACGAAGTCCATTTTGGTTTGGAAGTGATGTTGTGAGGTTTGTAGGTCTCCTTTCAATCCTTTTCTCTCTAAATACTTTGTATCTATAGGAATATTTATTTTCTGTGTGTTTTCACATGTTAAGGTTAATATTTCATCACGTTTTCTAGCCATGTATAAATCTTAAACAAACCAATTTTAAGTTTTTAGCTAGCTAAAAACGTAGATTTTGAAACAACATGCTTAAGGCAGCTGGCTATAGCTAGCTTTATTTATTGTTATTTATTTTTATGTTGAAGTTGTATCTACCTACCTAGCTAGCTAGCTACCTTCTTTTAGCTACCTCTGGCTAAAAAGTGGAATTAGCCAAATGCAGTTTGGCTGCTACACAATTCTTAATTCTTATGTTAAGCAGTTAGGCAGCTACCAATTTTATTACTGCTATGAAAACTTGTGCTGCAAAATAAAATTGCCGACAATTTTTTTAACTGAACATGATAACGACAGGCGGAATTTTTTTTAACCAAAGTTGCGATAAGTTTTTTTAAAAATTGTGTTACACCTATATACTCATGTGCAACACGGTTTACCTGTACTAAGCGCTAAGTCCAGTGTCACGATTAATTTGTTACTGTTTACTGAAACTTATTACGCAAAATAAAATAATATTGACTAATTGTTTTTGCTATGACGGGGTAACAACGGGTTGTAAACTGTGCTTGTATTTTGGCTAAAGTTGCAGTAAAGTTATATTTTCCAAAATACATTACAACCGAAACACTATAATGTTGTGTGCACTTTACTCGATTCACAACATATATACTGCATACCTGTACTAAAGCGCTCCACCTAAATGTGGACACTTTTTGCCGTTTTTATTATGCGCTCCACTTGGCCTTCACCGCTATGCCGCACAGTTTCACGACATACTGTATACCTGTACTAAAGCGCTCCACCTGACCGTGTTGCACAGTTTGCGGTTCTTATTAAGCGCTCCTTAGGGCGTTCAACAACAGTGACTTGTGGCTTAGCCCGGCGTTTCGACGCCGGGTCTCCCGGCTAGTCTCTATAATAATAGCCGTCGTCTGTCTGTCTCTGCGCAACATGGCGGCGCAAGTAGCGAGACCCGCGGAAATTCCCCGCCGCCCTGCAGCTTTATTTCGGATCCTGGCAGACCCCATTTTTTTACCGGCCTTGCTTTGAACGCACACGCGTAATAGACCAATCACGGGACTGGATTTTCACTAATGACCAATCCAAGTGCTTCGCGGCCTCAACATGCCGACGGGGGGAACAATCTACCCTTACGAAGGCCATTTTGGTTTGGCAGTGATGGCGTGAAGTTTGTCGATCTGCTTTCAATCCTTTATTCTTCTGAGTACTTTCTATCCTATAGGATTATTTAGTTTCTGTATGTTTTCACATCTAAAGGTGAATATTTTATCACGTTTTCTAGCCATGTATAAATCTTAAACAAACCGATTTTAAGTTTTTGGCTAGGTAGCTATAAACGTAGATTTCGAGGCAGCTAGCTATAGCTATCTTTATTTATTCCTATTTTTTTTAAATTTTTATTCAGTTTGGTATATTGTTATTTATTTATATGTTGAAGTTGGGTCTAGCAATACCTAGCTAGCTCCTTTTTTAGCTACCTCTGGCTAAAAAGTGAAAGTAGCTAAATGCAGTTTGGCTGCAACACAATTCTTAATTCTTATGCCAAATGCAGTTAGGCAGCTACCAATTTTATTACTGCTAAATTTCTGAAAATTGCTGAGTATTTTTTTAACTGAACATGATAATGACAGGCGGTTTTCTGAAATTTTTTTAACCGAAGCTGCGATAAATTTTTAAAAAAAATGATGTTACGCCTATACTCATGTGCGACACAGTTTACCTGTATTAACCGCTCAGTCCAGTGTTAACAATGGGCTGTTTCATGTGTTTCTGTTTAACCGAAGTTGCGATACTGTTTACCTGGACTAACCGCTAAGCCCTGTGTTACCAATGGACTGTTTCTTGTGTTTTTATTTCCACAGGGTCTGCAAGAAAGTTTTTTTCAAAAGGGTATTATCCCTATACGCCTGTACAACACCGTTTAACTGGACTAAGCACTCAGCCCGGTGTCACGATTAATTTTTTAACTTTCACAAAAACTTATTCCGCAAAATAAAATAATATTGACCAATTGTTTTTGCTATGACAGGGTAACAACGATTTGTAAACTCTATTTTTATTTCAACTATCATTGCGGGAAAGTTAATTTTTAAAGATTATGTTACAGTCGCAACACTAAAATGGTGTATGCGCACAGTCGCAACACTATAATGGTGTATGCGCTTCACTTAATTTACCACATACTGCATACCTGTACTAAAGAACTCCACCTTATTGTGTGGCACAGTTTACGGCTCTTATTAAGCGCTCCACAGACCTATACTAAGCGCTCAGTCCAATGTTAACAACGGGCTGTTTCCTCTGTTTCTGTTTAACCGAAGTTGGAATAAAATTTCTTGCGGAAAAGGTGATTACACCTATTGTTTTACCTGTACACTAAGCACTCAGCCTGGAGTAACACTTTTGAACTTTCACCGGGAACATTCTTCGAAAAATAAAAAAGGTTGACCGACTGTTTTTGCTATGATGGGGTAACAACAGGTTGTAAACTGTGCTTTTTTATGGCTAAAGTTGCAGTAAAGTTATATTTTCAAAAATACATTACAACTGAAACACTATAATGTTGTGTGCGCTTTACTCGATTCACGACATACTGCATACCTCCTAAAGCGCTCCACCTAAATGTGTGACATTGTTTGCGGTTCTTATTAGGCGCTCCACTGGGCCTTCCAACGCTAGGCCGCACAGTTTTAGGAAATACTGTATACCCGTACTAAAGCGCTCCACCTGACCGTGTAGCACAGTTTGCGGTTCTTATTAAGCGCTCCTTAGGGCGTTCAACAACAGTTACTTGTGGCTTAACCCGGCGTTTCGACGCCGGGTTTCCCGGCTAGTCTCTTTAATAATAGCCGTATTTTGTCTGTAGGCGAGTCCCGTGGCGGAAACACGAAATGCGATATATAAAGGACGGGCGACCCCGTGGATGTTTCCACGGGTTAACGGCTAGTCTCTATTATAATAGCCGTATTCCGTCTGTCTGTTTGTGCGCAACATGGCGTCGCGAGTAGCGAGAGACACGGAAAATCCCCGCAGCCCTGCTGCTTTATTTTGGATCCCCGGCAGACCCCGTTTTTTACAGCTCGGTTTTTACCGCTTACGCGTTATTAACCAATCACGAGGCTCGATTGTCACTAATAACCAATCCAACTTCTTCGCGGCCTCAACATGCCGACGGAGGACCCATGCTTAACTTACGAAGGTCATTTTTGGTTTAACAGTGATGTTGTGAGGTTTGTAGGTCTCCTTTCCATCCTTTTCTCTCTAAATACTTTGTACCTATCGGAATATTTATTTTCTGTGTGTTTGCACATGTTAAGGTTAATATTTCATCCCGTTTTCTAGCTATGTATAAATCTTAAACAAACCAATTTTAAGTTTTTGGCTAGCTACGAAACGTAGATTTTGAAACAACGTGCTTAAGGCAGCTCGCTATAGCTAGCTTTATTTATTCCTATACTTTTAAAGTTTTTATTCAGTTTGGTATATTATTATTTATTTTTATGTTGAAGTTGGGTCTACCTAGCTAGCTCCTCTTTTAGCTACATCCTGCTAAAAAGTGAAAGTAGCCAAATGCAGTTTGGCTGCAAGTGAAAGTAGCCAAATGCAGTTTGGCTGCAACACAATTCTTAACAATTCTTATGCTAAATGCAGTTGGCAGCGGCCACTTTTATTACTGTTTTAAAAATTTATTATGCAAAATAAAATTGCTGAGTAATTTTCTAAACTGAACCGGGTTAATGCCAGGCTGTTCAATTTCTTTTAAAACCGAAGCGATAAGGATTTTTGGAAAATGGTATTACCCCTATGCTCATGTATGACTCGATTCACCTGTTAAGCGCTCAGCCTGGTGTTAACGACGGGCTGTTTCCTGTGTTTTTATTTAAACCGTTGTGATAAATTTTCTTTGGAAAATTTTATTACGCCTATTACTCATGTATGACACAATTTACATGTTAAGTGCTCAGCCTGGTGTTAATGACGGGCTTTTTCCGAGTTTTTATTTAATCCGTTGTGATAAAATGTTTTTACCAGCAATAAACGTTCAACCCGGTGTTAACAACAGGGTGTTTTATGTGTTTTTTTATTTAAATTGAAGTTGTGATAAGTTTTTTTTGGAGAAGGCTATTATGGCTATAACGTATGTGTGACACCATTTACCTGTACTAAGTGCTCAGTCCGGTGTCATGATTAATTTGTTAAGGTTTACTGAAACTTATTCTGCAAAATAAAATAATATTGACTAATTTTTTTTGTTATGACGGGGTAACAACAGGTTGTAAACTGTGTTTTTATTTTGGCTAAATTTGCATCAAAGTTAAATATATATATAAGTTTTAAAAAATACATTACAACCGAAACACTATAATGTTGTGTGAGCTTTACTCGATTCAGGACATATCTACATACCTGTAAGGGTATTATGCGTTCTCGGCCCGCTGTCATAATTAAGTTTTGAACTTTCACGGAAACTTATTCCGCAAAATAAAATAATATTGACCGATTGTTTTTGTTATGTTATTTCAGCTATTGTTGCGGGAAAGTTATTTTTTGAAAAATATGTTACAGTCTCGCAATGGTGTATGCGCTGCACTTGATTTACGACATACTGCATACCTGTACTAAAGCGCTCCACCTGCTTGTGTGACACAGTTTACGGCTCTTATTAAGCGCTCCACCAAGTGTTCAACGCCGGATCACACCTTGACTTGTGGCTTACCCCGGCGTTTCGACGCCGGGTCTCCCGGCTTCTCTATTATAATAGCCGTATTTTGTCTGTCTCTGCGCGCAACATGGCGTCGCAAGTAGCGAGACATACGGAAAATCCCCGCGGCCCTGCAGCTTTATTTCGGATCCACGGCAGACCCCGTTTTTACCGGCTTTGTTTTGATCGCTTACGCGTAATAGGCCAATCACGAGGCTCCATTTTCACTAATGACCAATCCAAGTGCTTCGCGGCCTCAACATACCAACGGAGGAAACATGCTACCCCTAAAGGTCATTTTGGTTTGGAAGTGATGGTTTGAAATTTGTATGTCTCCTTTTGATCCTTTTTTCTTCTGAGTACTTTGTATCCTATAGGATTATTTAGTTTCTGTGTGTTTTCACATGTTAAGTTGAGTATAACATGACGTTTTCTAGCCATGTATAAATCTTAAACAAAACAATTTTAAGTGTTTAGCTAGCTAAAAACGTAGATTTTGAGGCAGCTAGCTATAGCTATCTTTATTTTTATTCCTATTCTTTTAAAGTTTTTTTCAGTTTGGTATATTGTTATTTATTTTTATGTTGAAGTTGGGTCTACCTAGCTAGCTCCTTTTAGCTACCTCTGGCTAAAAAGTGAAAGTAGCTAAATGCAGTTTGGCTGCAACACAATTCTTAATTCTTATGCTAAATGCAGTTAAGCAGCTACCAATTTTATTACTGCTATGAAAGCTTATGCTGAAAAATAAAATTGCTGAGTATATATTTTTTTAACTGAACTTGATAACGACAGGCGGTTTCCTGATTTTTTTTAAACTGAAGTCGCAATAAAATATTTTTAAAAATGGTGTTACGCCTATACTCATGTGCGACACAGTCTACCTGTACTAAGCGCTTAGTCCGGTGTTAACAACGGGCTGTTTCCTGTGTTTCTGTTTAATCGAAGTTGTGATAACGTTTTTTACAGAAAAAAGTACACATTGTTTACCTATACTAAGCGCTCAGCTTAACATTTTTTTGAACTTTTCCCGGGAACATTCCCTGAAAAATAAAGAAGGTTGGCCAGCTGCTTTCGCTATGACGGGGTAACAATGAATTGTAATCTGTGTTTTTATTTTACCCAAGTTGTCGAAAGTTATTTTTTGAATAGTATGTTACACCGGAAACACCATAAAGTTGTGTGCACTTCACTTGATTTTCTACACACTATATGGCTGTACTAAAGCGCTTTACCTGAATGTGTGGCACAGTTGACGGTTCTTATTAATCACTCAATCTGGTGTTTAACGCTGGGTAACACAGCTACTTGTGGCTTAACCCGGCGTTTCAACAGAGTGTATCCTGTGTTTTGTAAACCAAAGCTGCAAATAGGGTCTTAAGCCTAAGCGCATGTGCCGCACGGTTTACCTGTACTAAGCGCTCAGTCCAGTGTCACAATTAATTTGTTAACCTTTACTGAAACTTATTTCGCAAAATAAAATAAAATTGACCAATTGTTTTTCCTATGACAGGGTAACAAATGGTTGTAAATTGTGTTTTTATTTTGGCTAAAGTTGCAGTAGAGTTGTATTTTAAAAATACACTACAGCCGAAACACTATAGTGTTGTGCGCGCTTTTTACTCGATTAACGACATACTGCATTCTTCCACCTGACCGTGTCACATGGTTTGCGGTTCTTATTAAGCGCTTCTTAGGGCGTTCAACAACAGTTACTTTTGGCTTACCCTGGCGTTTCGACGCCGGGTTTCCCGGCTAGTCTCTATTATAATAGCCGTATTTTGTCTGTGTCTGCGCGCAACATGGCGTCGCAAGTAGCGAGACCCGCGGAAAATCCCCGCGGCCCTGCAGCTTTATTTCGGATCCCCGGCAGACCCCGTTTTTTACCGGCCTTGCTTTACCGCTCACGCGTGATAGACCAATCACGAGGCTCCATTTGAACTAAGGACCAATCGAAGTGCTTCGCGGCCTCAATATGCCGACGGAAGGAAACATGCTTACCCCTACGAAGTCCATTTTGGTTTGGAAGTGATGTTGTGAGGTTTGTAGGTCTCCTTTCAATCCTTTTCTCTCTAAATACTTTGTATCTATAGGAATATTTATTTTCTGTGTGTTTTCACATGTTAAGGTTAATATTTCATCACGTTTTCTAGCCATGTATAAATCTTAAACAAACCAATTTTAAGTTTTTAGCTAGCTAAAAACGTAGATTTTGAAACAACATGCTTAAGACAGCTGGCTATAGCTAGCTTTATTTATTCCTATACTTTTAAAGTTTTTATTCAGTTTGGTATATTGTTATTTATTTTTATGTTGAAGTTGTATCTACCTACCTAGCTAGCTAGCTACCTTCTTTTAGCTACCTCTGGCTAAAAAGTGGAATTAGCCAAATGCAGTTTGGCTGCTACACAATTCTTAATTCTTATGTTAAGCAGTTAGGCAGCTACCAATTTTATTACTGCTATGAAAACTTGTGCTGCAAAATAAAGCTAAGTCCAGTGTCACGATTAATTTGTTACTGTTTACTGAAACTTATTACGCAAAATAAAATAATATTGACTAATTGTTTTTGCTATGACGGGGTAACAACGGGTTGTAAACTGTGCTTTTATTTTGACTAAAGTTGCAGTAAAGTTATATTTTCCAAAATACATTACAACCGAAGCACTATAATGTTGTGTGCACTTTACTCGATTCACAACATATATACTGCATACCTGTACTAAAGCGCTCCACCTAAATGTGGACACTGTTTGCCGTTTTTATTATGCGCTCCACTTGGCCTTCACCGCTATGCCGCACAGTTTCACGACATACTGTATACCTGTACTAAAGCGCTCCACCTGACCGTGTTGCACAGTTTGCGGTTCTTATTAAGCGCTCCTTAGGGCGTTCAACAACAGTGACTTGTGGCTTAGCCCGGCGTTTCGACGCCGGGTCTCCCGGCTAGTCTCTTTAATAATAGCCGTATTCTGTCTGTTCAAAATGGTTGCGCGCAGCTTTTTCGGAAAATCCCGGCAAAATCCCGCAGAACCCGATTTTTACGGGACGAAGGAATATGAAATAGACATACGGCCATTTTGAAAGCTGTGGCGTTGAAGTGAAGTTGGTAAGTCTGTTTTTGTCTTTTGAAAGCTGTTTATTTTTGTTTTTTATATGTTTTTACATGTTAAGGTAAATATATTGTTACGTTTTTTAGCCACATACAAATCTTAACTTACCAATTTTAAGAATTTGACTACGAACGTATATATAGATTTCAAGTGAGCTAGCTAACTAGCCTTTTCATTCAGTTTGATACAACAGCTTTTTATCTTAGCCAGTATTATTTCTATTTGCGTTATTTTTTACCAATGTGATTTTACTAAGTTGCAACTGGGGGCTTTCTAGCTAGCTGTTTAGCTACCTCTGGCTAAAAAGTGAAAGTAGCCAAATAAATACAGTTAGCTAGCTAGCTATAGCTACAACAAAATTTTCAAATCTTTCTTACGCCTAATGAAAATGCAGTTTCGTAGCTACACCTTTTTTATTGTCATAAAAGCGTATTCCCAAAAATAAAATTGCTGAAGGATTTTTTAGCTGAATGGGGTACCGACGGGCTGTTTCCTGTGTTGTTATTTAAACCGAAGTTGCGACAAAGTTTTTTAGGAAAAGGGTATTACGCCTGTTCAACTCTGTTCAACTGTACGAAGCACTTAGCCAGATGATAACGACGGACTGTTTTTTTGGAAAAGGGTATTACGTCTACATATATGTGCAACACTGTTTACCTGTACTAAGCGTTTAGCCCGTTGTTAACGACATATGCAACACGGTTTACCTGTATAGCGCTTTTTCCTGTGTTAACAACAGAGTGCATCCTGTGTTTTTATGTAAACCGAAGTTGCGATACAGTTTTTTTGAAAAGGGTATTATTCCTAATGTTTGACACGGTTTACCTATACTAAGCGCTCAGTCCAATGTTAACAACGGGCTGTTTCCTCTGTTTCTGTTTAACCGAAGTTGGAATAAAATTTATTGCGGAAAAGGTGATTACACCTATTGTTTTACCTGTACACTAAGCACTCAGCCTGGAGTAACACTTTTGAACTTTCACCGGGAACATTCTTCGAAAAATAAAAAAGGTTGACCGACTGTTTTTGCTATGATGGGGTAACAACAGGTTGTAAACTGCGCTTTTTTATGGCTAAAGTTGCAGTAAAGTTATATTTTCAAAAATACATTACAACTGAAACACTATAATGTTGTGTGCGCTTTACTCGATTCACGACATACTGCATACCTCCTAAAGCGCTCCACCTAAATGTGTGACATTGTTTGCGGTTCTTATTAGGCGCTCCACTGGGCCTTCCAACGCTAGGCCGCACAGTTTTAGGAAATACTGTATACCCGTACTAAAGCGCTCCACCTGACCGTGTAGCACAGTTTGCGGTTCTTATTAAGCGCTCCTCAGGGCGTTCAACAACAGTTACTTGTGGCTTAACCCGGCGTTTCGACGCCGGGTTTCCCGGCTAGTCTCTTTAATAATAGCCGTATTCCGTCTGTCTGTTTGTGCGCAAGAAAAGCGTTGTGTTACGGGCACACGAAATTGCGCACAGCTCTTTGATCTTTTTGCTACGTTATTTTAATTTTGTCTTTTGCGTAGTTTCACAAAAGTTTAATTTAAAATGTTTTTTATACAAAATTCATGGTTAATTAACTTTTATTGTTCCTTCGATGCAGTTTCTTTGTTATAAGTGACTACACGGGCAAAGTTGCGGACAATTAACATTGCGTTGTCTATTTCATTAAAGACGTTTTATTTATTCGCGCCTTTTTAAGGAAATTAACAAAAACAAGTTTTTGATCGTAGGAGGAGAACAATAAATTTTAGAAAGATTTTGTAAGTGATTTTTTGTTTGTTCTTAACATAAATTTGGAATTTATTTTGTAAATTTTGTTTCATCTTTAACCATTTATATTTTTTATGACAACAATAAAGCTGGATGTGCTTATTTTTTTGCTGAAACTTATTATGTTTTTAACTGAACAAAAAAAGTAAGAAAATGTCAAATTTAGTTTTTTAAAAGCTATTCGCAAGAGAAGCCTCTTTCTTAACCTCAATCAGGTCGTAAAAATGCCCAAATTATTATTAAATATATGAATTTTACGAGAAAGCGGCGTGACACTACTTTCGATAAAATATACTATAAAAAAAAAGAAAAATGTGTAGTTTAAACTGCTTCCGTGCCTATAAGGGTATATTTCCATAGACCATGACTACAGCAGAGTAATTTCATAACAGGTGCGCGAAATAATTTCATATCAGGTGCGCGAAATAATTACGTCGGCTAATTCCCGTGGATTGTTCCACGGGTTAACGACTAGTCTCTATTATAATAGCCGTTGTCTGTCTGTTCGTGCGTCAAAAGCGACTTGTGTTAACCACGCACGAAATACTAGCCCGCTAGCGCAGGGACGAAAACCCGTCGGGCCCCCGCTTGCACAGGGACGGGTTCCCGCTGGTCCAATCAGGAGCGGAGTTTTATATAAATGACCAATCAGAAACTAAAGCTCTTTATATTTCTTAGCAACGGTTTTTACGTTATCGGTCCGAAATTTGGCAAGCAGATTGAACCAACTCATGCTGGAGAAAGAAAAGTTTCTTAACTGTTTGCTTTATTTTTTCTTTCTGGTACTTTTATTTGTATTCTAACAAGATTGCAGTTTCTTTTAAAAGTACTTTCGGGTATTTTTTCTATTTGTTTACATGTTTATTCACCTATACTTTATAGTTAGCTAGCTAGCTAGCCAAGCTACCTATTCAGCCACCTAAAGGTTTGTATTAGTTTTATTTGCCTCTTACTGTCACGTTCTCTAGCCATATATTAATCTTAAACAAAACCAATTTTAAGATTCTGGCTACCAACGTAGATGTTAGCTAACATTTCTGATTTTTGTGTTATCTTCGCCAATCTGATTTTTACTTGGTTGTGACTGGTGGGTTAGCTACCTCTACTTAAAATGTAAAAGTAACCAAATACAGTTGGCTGCAACAGAATTTTTAAGTAATCTTTTTCATACTAAATGCAATTAAGTAGTTAGCTACCACACTGGTGGGTTAGCTATCTCTACTTAAAATGTAAAAGTAACCAAATACAGTTGGCTGCAACAGAATTTTTAAGTAATCTTTTTCATACTAAATGCAATTAAGTAGTTAGCTACCACTTTACTGTAATATAAACAAAAGTCAAAAGTTTATTAATGAGACATGGAGTACCTGTGCTATATGTGCCTATCCCGTGTTGTTAAACGACGGTCTGTTTCCTGTGTTTTTATTTAAACTGAAGTATTTTGAAAAAGGCTATTAAGCTTATAGGTATGTGCGACACATTTTATGTTGTGGTTTACCTGTACTAAGGGGTTAGCCCACTGACAATTTTTGAACTTTCTCTGGAATCACACCTGTACGGATGTGCAACTCTGTTTACCTGGACTAACCGCTTAACCCTGTTTTAGCAATGGACTTTTTCTTCTGTTTTAATTTAAACAGAGTCTGTGAGAAAGTTTTTTTCAAAAGGGTATTATTAACTTTCGCAAAAACACAATAAACACTGTTTACCTGGACTAACCGCTCAGCCCTATGTTAGCAATGGACTGTTTATTCTGTTTTTGTATTAATTTGTATTAATTTGTACTAAGCGTTCAGCTCAGTGTCACGATTAATTTTTTAACTTGCGCAAAAAGTTATTCCGCAAAATGAAATAAAATTGACCGATTGTTTTTGCTATGATGGAGTAACAACACTTTGTAAACTCTGTTTTTATATCAGTTATCGTTGCGGGAAAGTTATTTTTTGAAAAATATGTTACAGTTGCACACTATAATGGTGTATGCGCTTCATTTGATTTACGACATACTGTATACCTGTACTAAAGCGCTCCACCTGATCGTGTGGCACAGTTTACGGCTCTTATTAAGCGCTCCACAGAGTGTTCAATGCCGGATCACACCTTTACATGTGGCTTAACCCGGCGTTTCGACGCCGGGTTTCCCGGCTATCTCTATAATCTATATAATAATACGCTAAGTGTGTCTGTCTGTCTGTGACAGGCAAAGTGGATATCGTCATTTTCCTTTGATGTTGCCGAAAAAAAATCTTTGATGTTGCCGTAAAATATATGTCTTCTTTGTCGTGAAAAGCTGCGAGTTTTGTGTGATTTGTTAAATGAAGTTCTAGCACAAAGTAACGGAAATTGTGTTTGCAAAAAAGATGGCTGTTCTTTTTTAGCATTTGTCTTCTCTTGCCTTCAAAATAAATCTTTACAAAAGCATTTAAAAAGGGGCATGGTATGTAAATGAAGTATAGCAAGGTTTCAAAGGTTTGTTTATGTTTTTTTAAGTCTTGATGATATTATTGATGCGAGGCATGTTTGTTAGCTAGCATCATAAAGCCAACCACACCAACAACAACCTAATAGCTAGCTAGCTCGGAATTTATAAATATGTAGCCATGTTCTTTATACCTAGCTAAGTCTCCAGTTTATATTTAACTGACCAGCTATTAGCTGCTGTAGCTAGCTTATGTTAGCTTCAGTTTTAGGTTGCTTTTTACATGTAAGCTAGCTATCGTAGTTATCTTAGTGGTCTTTGCTAAAAGAATGTGACTAACTTATTTCACTTGACATTTTAAGCTTAAATTAACAAGCCACAACAACTTTTAAAAAAGTATTACATAATATTTAAGAATAGTTTAAGGACTGTTTTTAAGCAAATAATGTATTTTTCACATTTTGTGTATGCAAATAATGTATTTTTAACATTTTGTGTAACTAAACTTATATATACATCGGTTACATGCAATATGACGAAACTATTTTTATTTAAAATGTAGTAATTCTGGTACCTTAAGTGTAGTGATTTTTGTTGTTCTAGATGTTCTGACTAAAATGTTTTTGTTTATGACAATTTGTCTTATTTAAGAAAAGTTTCAACTTTTTTGAGGGAGTACAACACCGAAAAAACTTGTGTTTTTTTATATAATTCTTATTTGACAGAGGTTTTTGACATTATGGGGAAACTTTACGTAGCTTTTTCACATTTTTTGATTTTGTTGCAGTATTTACATGGGTTGTTGTTGATTATTTATTTATTTTTTTGGAAAGGCAGCGGAAGGGTTCACATTTTTTACCCTAAATGTAAAAAATGTACATGAAAGGCTGGGGTAACTTTTCATTTATATATATACATAATGTATATAATATATACAAACTGTTGTGTGTTTTTTGAAATGTTATGTGTTAGGATCATGCAATATACCGAAAGAATTAATTTTTGTAGAATTTTACTTTACACCTTGCAAGCCATTCCAGTTTTTATATTAAAATGAGAAATTCAACTGACATTATATATACAAAATGTAAAATTCCCACAAAATCCATCAAACGTTATTAACCCTGAAAATTTTAAACATTTTCCTGATTCTTTTTTTGACTTGCGAAGTTCTTTTCCTGCAAAGATTTCTAAAAATAAAGTACAGAAATACTTATTTTTAAAATGTAAATTTAATTTCTTCCAATTTATGGTTTTGACATATTCATGTAAGAGTTTGTGGGCAAAGACATAAATCAGCATGCTAAAAGAACTGACGTTTGTTGACGTAGAATTACTAAACACAACTGTTTTTTACATTTAGTGTAAACTTTTGTGCATATGGCCATATTCAATATATACACCAAAAGAGTTAGCTACTTTGTTGATTTTGGTTTTATACTCTTTGTAAGCTATTGTTTTCTTCTTTTTGACGTTTTGGATTCACTTATTGTTGCAGAAGGCATATACAATATGCATATAAAAAAATTGGAATTTTGCAAATTTCTGTTTTACCACTCAATTTTCACATTTTATATAAATTCTTTGGGACAGGATGGTATGAAATAGACCAAAATACCTGATCTTAGTTGTTTTTAATTTACAGGCTGTGCCTTGTGAAACTTTAAGGTGAACATTTTGTGTAAGACAATGGCATGACATATACTGATAGAACTGATTTTTGTTGTTTTAGATGTTATAACTGAAACTTTTTTTTATATATTTATGTTATTTTGTGAGGAAGGACTATACACAGAAGAAGAATTAGATTTTACACATTGCAAGCTGTGTTTTCTATATTTTGTATAAATTCTTACCGGCGAGGACTCTGTACAACATAACGAAATGACTGATCCTTCTCTATTTAAATTTGATGTGTTCCAAATCGCAGTTTTTTTAAAAAAATTGGGGAAATTTACCTGGGTTTTTGACATTTGTGGTTAAAATTTCTCAGCAGAGAATAATATGGTTGCCGTTTATATTGTTTGTGTTGCAAACTGCTGTTTTTTAAATTCTGTGTAAACTTTTGTGGAAAAAGAGCACATGCAAAATACTGAAAGAACAAATTTTTGTACAATTAGACTGTGAGCTGTTGTGTAAGTTGATTTTTTTTATATTTTGTGTTATAAACTTTTTTTAAACTTTAAACTAACTGTAAGTAATGTCAGTTTTGCTGGAAGAAAAGTCCACGGTTTCACGTTTTTGTTTTTGTTAAGAACTTCACAAAATATTGCGGGAATAAATATTTGGCGATGATAAAAAATTACTGAATGTTCAGACTGAAACTGTTTAACTGTTGTGAGGGAGGACCGTATGTATATATATATACTAAAAAAATAATTTGATATTCTACACTTTCCAAGTTGTATTTTTGTATGCACTGAAATGACTGCTTTTTCTGAGTTGAATTTGATGGGTTTCATATCCTTTTTGTGGAAGATTTTATGGGTGAAGACAATATAGAACATGCCAATTGAACTGATTTTTGTTCATATTTTGATTTGCTCCTCAGAAACCTTTGTGTTCTACATTTATTGTAAACTTTTCAATGTTTTCAAAGTAATAAATTTACTCCTTGCTCATTGCTTTTTCGACATTTCAGTTTAAAATGTTTGGTAAAGTCAGTATGGATCATTAGACAAAAAAATTGTTTTGTGCATATTTTTGCGGGAGAGGATGGTATGCAGCCGAATAAATGATTTTTCAAAGTTTAACATTTTGTTTTTTAGTGTTTTGTGTTTGTTTAAGTTTGGCTTTTTGATATTGTTCAGGTTGTATTGTTGTATTAAGCATTTAGGGAAAAGACAATGTTTAAAATGCGTAAACAACTTATTTTCATAGATCTGTGCTTACTGTTGCAAGCCTTTCTTTTCGACACTTCGGATTAAAATATTGAAAGTTTTCAACATAATCACATAATAAGATGTATACATATTTGAGATGTGTTATTTCTGACATTATTATTATTGTTGTCGTAACTGTCTGGGTTGTGACTGTCAATGTTGTCATTTTCTACCAACTAGATTTTACACCTTGCACAACGTTTTTTTTTTTTATATTTTGTCTGAAGTTTTGTTGGGAGGATTTCATGCGATTTGACATTTGATATTTTGTGTTAGATTTTAAGAACGTTTTTGTTAAATTATGACTTATTTTCTTTTTATGCATTTTAAGATTATTTTTTTTGGTAAAAGGCAGTATTCAATATACTGAAACATTTGCTGATGTCATCAAAATTCAAATGACAGAACTTTTCAATTGTTTTTCTGCCTAAGTGGATTTTTCCACGGGCCTAATCGACTAGTAATAGCCGTATTCCGTCTGTCTGTTCGTGCGTCAAAAGCGACTTGTGTTAACCACGCACGAAATACTAGCCCGCTACCGCAGGGACGAAAACCCGTCGGGCCCCCGCTGGCACAGGGACGGGTTCCCGCTGGTCCAATGAAGAGCGGAGGTTTATATAAATGACCAATCAGGAACTAAAGCTCTTTATATTTCTTAGCAACGGTTTTTACGTTATCGGTCCGAAATTTGGCAAGCAGATTGAATTGAACCAACTCATGCTGGAGAAAGAAAAGTTTCTTAACTGTTTGCTTTATTTTTTCTTTCTGATACTTTTATTTGTATTCTAACAAGATTGCAGTTTCTTTTAAAAGTACTTTCGGGTATTTTTTCTATTTGTTTACATGTTTATTCACCTATACTTTATAGTTAGCTAGCTAGCTAGCTAAGCTACCTATTCAGCCACCTAAAGGTTTGTATTAGTTTTATTTGCCTCTTACTGTCACGTTCTCTAGCCATATATTAATCTTAAACAAAACCAATTTTAAGATTCTGGCTACCAACGTAGATGTTAGCTAACATTTCTGATTTTTGTGTTATCTTCGCCAATCTGATTTTTACTTGGTTGTGACTGGGGTGTTAGCTACCTCTAGCTAAAATGTAAAAGTAACCAAACACAGTTGGCTGCAACAGAATTTTTAAGTAATCTTTTTCATACTAAATGCAATTAAGTAGTTAGCTACCACTTTACTGTAATATAAACTTTAGCAAAAGTCAAAAGTTTATTAATGAGACATGGAGTACCTGTGCTATGTGCCTATCCCGTGTTGTTAAACGACGGTCTGTTTCCTGTGTTTTTATTTAAACTGAAGTATTTTGGAAAAGGCTATTAAGCTTATAGGTATGTGCGACACATTTTACCTGTACTAAGCGCTAAGCTCAGTGTTAACAACGGACTGTTTTTTTGGAAAAGGCTGTTACGCCTAGGCGCATGTGCGATATGGTTTACCTGTACTAAGGGGTCAGCCCACTGTGACAATTACTTTTTAAACTTTCTCGGGAATCACGTCTGTACGGGTGTGCAACACTGTTTACCTGGACTAACCGCTCAACCCCGTGTTGGTAATGGACTGTTTCTTGTGTTTTTATTTAAACAGAGTCTGCGAGAAAGTTTTTTCAAAAGGGTATTGTCCCTACACGCCTCTTCAACTCTGTTTAACTGTACTAAACGCTTAGCCCGATGTCACGATTAATTTTTTAACGTTTACTGAAACTTATTCCGCAAAATAAAATAATATTGACTAATTGTTTTTGCTATGACGGAGTAACAACGGTTTGTAAACTCTGTTTTTATTTCAGCTTTTGTTGCGGGAAACTTTTTGAAAAATATGTGACAGTTGCAACACTATAATGGTGTATGCGCTTTACTTGATTTACGGCATACTGCATACCTGTACTAAAGCACCCACCTGACCGTGTGGCCCAGTTTACGACTTTTATTAAGCACTCCTCAGGGCGTTCAACGCATGGTCACACCTTGACTTGTGGCTTACCCCAGCGTTTCCGGCTATAACGTATGTGTGACACCATTTACCTGTACTAAGTGCTCAGTCCGGTGTCATGATTAATTTGTTAAGGTTTACTGAAACTTATGCTGCAAAATAAAATAATATTGACTAATTTTTTTTGTTATGACGGAGTAACAACAGGTTGTAAACTGTGTTTTTATTTTGGCTAAATTTGCATCAAAGTTAAATATATAAGTTTTAAAAAATACATTACAACCGAAACACTATAATGTTGTGTGAGCTTTACTCGATTCAGGACATATTCTACATACCTGTACTGAAGCGCTCCAATTATGGAGTTTTTTTAGCTGGATGAGGTAACAGTTGGATTTTTCCTGTGTTTAACTACGTTTTTGTTGAAAAGGGTATTATGCGTTCTCGGCCCGCTGTCATAATTAAGTTTTGAACTTTCACGGAAACTTATTCCGCAAAATAAAATAATATTGACCGATTGTTTTTGTTATGTTATTTCAGCTATTGTTGCGAGAAAGTTATTTTTTGAAAAATATGTTACAGTCTCGCAATGGTGTATGCGCTGCACTTGATTTACGACATACTACATACCTGTACTAAAGCGCTCCACCTGATTGTGTGACACAGTTTACGGCTCTTATTAAGCGCTCCACCAAGTGTTCGACGCCGGATCACACCTTGACTTGTGGCTTACCCTGGCGTTTCGACGCCGGGTCTCCCGGCTAGTCTATATTATAATACCCGTGTGCGTCTGTCTGTCACGCAAAATGGCTACCGATATCCCTTTGATCTTACGGCGATTTTTAAAAACCAGGGGTTATTTAATCGAAAATCTTATTATTGATTAAAATATATTCAGGAAATTAATTTATTTCCTTAAATAATTTAATTATTTTAATTTACTAACCTTAATTAGAAAAATAAATTAAGTGATTAAAAATGAATGCATTACTTAAATACGCCATTTTTAAAAATAATTACCCCCGTGACCTCAATCGCCAATTTCGCTCGGAAGCCACAGAAAACAAATAGGACAGTTTTACCGACAATTTTATTACTTTGTTTTGACCGCTTGCACGTAGTATACCAATCAAAACGCCTGATTTTTTGAATAACCAATCCAAGATTTTCGCGGCCTAGCGATGCCAGAAGGAACATGATGACGAAGGCCATTTTGGTTTTGAAAGTGGTCGTGGTCAGTGAAGGTTCTAGGTCTGTTTGACCTTTTTTTCCTTTTAAAACCTTTTTATTTTGTAATATTTGTTTTCTATATGTTTTTACATGTTAAGATAAATATATTGTCACGGTTTTTAGCCATGTACAAATCTTAAACGCACCATTTTTCGGATTTTTGGCTAGGAACGAAGATTTTTTACGGATCATTCTACTACAGCCACCTAGCTAGCTACCCTTAGTTATTACTATTCAGTTTGTATAACAGCTTTTTATCCTAGCCAATATTAACGGAAGCCGATAGGTCAAAAAATCTTTTTCGAAATTGTGTGAAAATGTTTTTCAAAATAGTAAAAATGTTATTCGAAATGGTGAAAATGTTATTCGAAATGGTGAAAATGTTTGCCGAAATAGTAAAAATGTTTCCCGAGATGGTGAAAATGTTTCTCTAAATAGAACTGGGGCGAGTTGAGGTCTGGGAAGAAATCTATGGATAAATGTGTCTTGTGTTCATGTACTATATCTGATAAATATTGCGTCAACTGTGGAGCAAAAGTCTCACCCAATGAATATGATTTGATTATTTCGGAATATTTTCGAGAAGGATACCAATATCGAACAATACTTGAATATTTGCACTGTCATCATGGATTAGAAATGTCATTGCGAATATTTTGAAATCACGATTGAAAAACTCTGGGTTTAAAACGCCGAAATTGCTTGACTCATAAGTCGTTGTCTAGAATGGAAAACGCTATGCGAAATGAACTCCAACTCTCCACCAGGACAAGCGGTTACAGGACTATGTGGCTAAGACTTTTTCATGGCTTTTTTGTCCCAAGAGATGTGTAATGATTAAAGTGAACCAACTTACTTGACCCCCCAAGGTTGCATGGAACGTGGGAAACGTAGATTAGTGAAAATGCGTTATAATGTACGAGGACCGAGCGATATTTGGCACGTAGATGGTTACGATAAGTTGAAGCCGTATGAATTACCAATTCATGGTTGCATTGACGGATATAGCCGACAAATCATATGGCTCAGAGCAGTACATTCGAATAACAATACAGAAGTCATTGCACGGTTATTTTTAAATGCCGTCTAAGAAATATGTGGATGTGCTGAGAAAGTGAGGAGTGATTGTGGGAATGAAAATGTAACTCTAGCTACTATTCAATGTTATTTGCGGCGTAATCACGGTGATGAGAATGCAGGTATGCACATATGTACGGTCCTTAAAATAAAGATTAACTTCTCTTTGGGTTACTTCATTTTTAGAGTTAGATAATTGCATTTTCGCCCATGTTATATCCCTAATGACACTTTCTCCAGTAATAACTACTAGGAAGTTTAAAGGAGCGAGAAATCGTTTTTCCGTTAAAGTCGGTTTTCCAATATGTAGCGAAGCGGTCGTTTATTTTGATACTCTGTATTCTGATTGATTAGCGTCCTGAATCTGCGGCGCAAAAGTAAAAACTTGTTTCAACAATAGTTCGCCTGGGTGGGGCTGTGTGCACTGGGTGAAAAGGGGCAAGTCTCTAACTCTGTAATTTTGCTAAAATAGCTAATTTATTTTTAATTCCAAATACCAATTCGGTTGTATTTTCTGGAGATTAAAGAGATGAGGTCTTGTACCTCGTTACCAAGCCTTTTTTACGCCTTGCGGTCATAGCCTTTCGCTGTGTTCTTGTGTTCTTGTGGTCGATACAAGATATAAAATACCCTGGAAACGAGGTTAGGGTCATGTTATTTTGAGAAATATTTTCTCTTTTTTCGGGAAACATTTTTACCATTACGAAAAAGATTTTTTTCCTTTTTGGAAGAGATTTTCACTATTTTGAAAAATATTTTCATAATTTTGAACAAGATTTTCACCATTTTGAAAAAGATTTTCACCATTTTGAAAGAGATTTTCACTTATTTCGGGAAAGATTTTTTGCACCTATCGGCTTCCGTACACTTATGTTAAAGTTGTTAAAGAGCTAGCTCCTTTAGCTACCTCTGGATATGCACTGTGTTTGGCCTGCAACACAATTCTTAATTCTTATGCTAAATAAATGCAGTTAGGCAGCTACCACTTTTATTACTGTTATGAAAACTTACGCTGCAAAATAAAATTGCTCAGTATTTTAACTGAACAGGATAACGGCGGGCGGTTTCCTGAATTTTTTTTAACCGAAGTCTCAATAAAGTTTTTTAAAAATTGTGTTACGTCTATACTCATCTCTGCGACACTGTTTACCTGTACTAACCGCTCAGTCCAGTGTTAGCAAGGAGCTGTTTCCTGTTTTTCTGTTTAACCGAAGTTGCGATAACGTATTTTTTTGTAAAAGACTATTACACCTAGCTATATGGATGTGTCACATTGTTTACCTGTACTAAGCACTCAGCTTGGAGTAACATTTCTTTTGAACTTTCACCAGGAACATTCTCCGAAAAATAAAAAAGGTTGACCAGCTGTTTATGCTATGACGGGGTAACAACGAATTGCAATCTGTGTTTTTATTTCAGCTTAAAATGTGGAATTTTTGAAAAAATTATTACACCAGCAACACCATGAATTGTGCGCACTTTACTACATACCATATACCTGTACTAAAGCGCTTTACCTGAATGTGTGGCACAGTTGACGGCTCTTATTAATCACTCATTCTGGTGTTCAACGCGGGGTAACACAGTTACTTGTGGCTTAATATTGACTAATTTTTTTTTGCTATGACGGGGTAACAACTGGTTGTAAACTGTGCTAAAAGGGTATTAAGCATAAACACATGTGCAGTGTTAACGACGGGCTGATTCTTGTGTTTCTGTTAAACCGAAGTTGCGATAAAGTTTTGGAAAAAGGTATTGTACCTACATGAATGCGCGACATTGTTTACCTGTACTAAGCACGCTGCCCGGAGTAACATTCATTTTTGAACTTTCACCGACATATGTATACCTGTACTAGACTGCTCCACCTGAATGTGTGGCACAATTTACGGTTCTTATTTATTGCGCCACAGGGTTTTTAAATGCTGGGTAACACTTTTACTTGTGGCTTACCCCAGCGTTTCGACGCCGGTTTTCCCGGCTAGTCTATATTATAGTACCCGTATACTTCTGTCTGTCACGCAAAATGGTAACCGTAGCAACGAGACACACGGAATGCGGTGAATAAAGGACAGGCGAATAGTTATTTACTATTTACGTATTTTTTCTTAAAAGAATATTCTTCAAACCTAAACTTTTCAATGATTTTTTTTGTTACTTTACTGGAAACTTTCTTTATCTTCGTTGTGCGTTTTTAATCTTTCACAGATAAAACACGTGCATGCTGGAGCAAAATATCTCTCTCCATTGCCCCTTTGTGCGTCACCATCAACGCAGAATTACGGTATTAAACGTTTGTGTAGTACACAACTAGCTGCACATACACTAGCATTCTAAATCATTTTCAATTCTAATTTCTTCTAGTCGATTATTCAGCTTATGTGTACTTTCCTCCGCGACTGCTTTTCCGTTTTGAATAGATACTTTTGATCGGTGGAGTTGTCTGTTCATTAAAATCATCACATTTATAATTTCCCTCTGATGGAATATTTTGATTGTTATGCTTCAGTAAATCCTTCGCTAGTAAATTTTCAATAATTTTGTTTTTAAATTTCATTTCTTCCTTTAAGAATACTAATTCATTTTCCAGATTTTGAATTAGCGTTTTCAAATTTTGAGCCGATTTCTTATCCTTCGCTAAGTACTTTTTAAAAGATTCAAATTCATTCTAAACTATACTGTCTGTAAAAATTTGCCTTTACGTCGTAATCCAGTTTTTGCGTATTTCTAATTTCATCGTACTTTCTAATTTCATCGTACTTTCTATCAATAAAATCTTCAACCTCAGCAAATTTATTAAACCTGTCTTCAGCAAATTTATTAAACCTGTCTTCCTTCATATCACTGCTCCTTGCACTAATGTTTAATTCCACCGGTATTGTAGAGTTCATGTCACTCAATATAAGATCATTCATAGTTGTACTGAATACATCCGCCATGTTTGAAATCTTCTGCCTCAACTGATGAGCGCTCAACCTCGTTCCCAGGGTTTTGTGGGCCCTTCAGCCGTTATTACGGAGTGGCCAACAATGACCCTGGATCAGACTGGTCACGTGATAGGAAAATGTCAAGATATACTAAGCATTTTTGAAATTCCAAAGATAAGGAGATGCAAATTTGACGCTCGCCTTAAAAGCAAAATTTAGAGATAAGTGTGCGAAAAAATACACAACGTTAAAGGAGAACTAACGAAAAAAACTATATATATATATGTAATAATATATGTAATAAAAATGTAATAAGAACATTCTTACATATCACGAAAACAATATGACATAAAAATTTGTAAATGTTCGCAATTTATTATGTCTAAATTTCGTCCCCAAAAAGCCAAAAAATCATAACAAGTTGTGCTTAAAATGTTTGTTCATCATAATGGGAATATAAACTGTGTTAATTTTTTTTTTATATTTGTGAGCTTTGGTTCTCCAGATATTTAAGTGTTGATTAGGACGGATCGGTAAAACGTCCGCGGGGATGTAAGCAAACGCATTCCGAATGAACGAACCAGAATCGCTAGAACCATACATTTCAGCACCAGAATTACAAAAATTTTAATTTCAACAACAGTATCAATAAAACATTTAATTTTACTAGCCATTTATTACAAAATGTTTTTGTTGCAAAATGCAGCACGTGCGTTATTTGAGTGTTAATTTTGCAGCAAAACTTGCAGTGAATGTTGTAGCTGCTTCTATTCTACCTAGCTATTTAAAAACCTTAATGTTTTAGCTATTAAAATGCACAGAATGTTTTTACACGCTTATGTAGGGACATGTATGGTGGCCCATCGTTGCCATAAGGAATTTTTTTTTTTTTTTGTTATTTATTCTATTTTTATTTTTTAATGTTTAATATCAGTTTTATTTGGAAATAGAACTGAAATAAGATACATTATGGAACCCAAAATAATATTGATGTGATTAAAAACAAAACTGAAACGAATCGCCGTGGCCCACTGTTGCCGTTGCATGTATTGCAGCCATATGTCCAGTTTCAGAACCTTTATCTACTCTGATAAACTTTGCAATTACATTTGTTTCGAACAAGTGTTCTAGATAAAATCTGGCTACCAGCTTAGGGTTACTGTTACTGCTCCACACTTTGAGCCACATGATTTTACGGCTGCATGTGTCGATCGACCCATATACTGCTATTGGATAAGTACTGTTCTGATAGCCCATGAGTTTGTCGTGGCCGTCTAAAGAATGAACCCAATTAGGCCCTTCTGATATGAAGTTTCCCTTTTCCTTTTTCTTTTTGGTACATGGCCGTCGATTTTCCATAGCTACAGGGTCTGCTTCATACATTGCTGCATGCAACACAGCTCTAGGTACACGGAGATCGTGTGTCTGTCTTAATTTTTGGTGCATGGTTCTATAACCCAAAAGCTCACCAGGTCCATTCAATTCTAGTTGCACAGCATCTTGAACCTGTTCCACAGTTACTGTTTTGTCAATATAATATACGCTAAAATATCTCAAACGTCTGTCAAGACTTCTTGCACTCCAAGCGTACTGTGGAAAATTTTTTCCCATAAAATCCAAAATTTCTTTTCTGGTGAGATTTTGCCCGACATGTAAACATAGCGCACTTTTTAAAGAATCATCATCTTTCCACGTGTCGTTACGAATTCGCCTGGACGCCATGTTTGTTTGTGTTTATATTTTCTGGGCGAATTGTCCGGTAACCGAAGGGCAAAGACGGGCCACAGACTTTTTTAAATTAAAATTTCTTTTGCGTTCTAATGTGAGTATTGTTTCAGTTGTATTATTTTTTTTCAGTTATACTTTATGTTTGATTTATGTTTTATTTCGTTTTTAATTTCAATTAATTTAACTTTAAAACTGAATTGAAATATTTTTTAAAAAATGAAAAAAATTCCTTATGGCAACGATGGGCCACCATAGACATGGGCGCTGTTAGTTTTCGAATTACATACAAAATTTCAGCTGAGATTCATTGCTACTCTAAGTTTCTTTTTCATCGGGTCAATCTTTCTTCTTGGCTACCTACTTTTAAATACTAAATTCTAAATTCACCTGTTCGCTCAGTTGAGCTTCTTTTTTTATCTTACTTACCTCTTATTTTTTTGAAAGATTTGAACCTTATGTTTCTTAAGCGTGTATTTGAGTTGAAGGGCCCAACATCGCAGATTTGTATTCAAACTATCGACAAGTTTGTCCAGTTTTAACGTAAAAATAAGGCTCTATCACAAAATGTTAGCAATTTTTATTATTTACAATAAAATACATGTAGTTTTGATATTTCTTCCCACATCTAGAATCTGCATTTTCAGTAATGCATGCGACTTTTGGGCTGAAAAGAAGAGAGTAAGAAAGTTTAAATGTTCAGACAATTTTCATAATTACGCCACCTTTCTAGGAGAACTTTTCCTTATTATCAAGAAGGTTATTAGTTTGAAGGTTTGAAGACCAAAATTTATACAAAAACAATTACAAGTAAAATGTTCAAAGTCACTTTATTATGAAAACAAAAACTTTTGCCACTGGATAGAAGACGAAAAGAGGACGCAAAAATTGTTATTATTTCAAATTGAATTGTAGTTATAATCATGTAAATTCTATAAAAAGTCTAAATGTGTCATTCAATCATTGGAAGAGTTTTTTTAAAATTGGAATTGTCTTCTATTTTACAAAATGCGTCAAGGAGATATTCCATGTTAAAATTAGCAAAAAATCAAATTGTGCTGTGTCAGCATATTTTTGAAACAAACACCAGTATCCCAACATCATTATAAAAGCGTCAAATTTAGGCCTCTTTTTCCTTTTAGTCTTCACCACAAATTGTGCAATGCAAGAAACTCTTTGAAATTATCTAAGCGTTGTGATATCAAAGTTTTGCAAACTGTAACGTAAATGCTTTACAACGAATTCGTTTTGCGGTAGTAAAGTTTTGTTTTTTTTCAATAGCCGAAGTCACACTAAGATTAGTTTCGATTACCTAAAGCTAAAAAATAGTTAAATGTCTACGTTATAAAGTAATTGGACTATGCGACTTTGGTACATTAATTATTTTCGGAGTAGTTATTCTCAGTTAAACTACTCTTAAATATGGGGGTGTATAAAGTTTTTCTTTATATTTTTGTCTGCAAAATATCACAAGGCCTTGAATTTTGAACCTTATATAACCTTTCAAGAAACAACGAGGAAATTTTCTCGCTAGCAGTCAAGTATTACAAATTACTTCGACTCATTTTTTCTATCCTTCTAGATTTTCCTTCAAGTTGTGTCATTATGACGCGAGAAAGAATAAACAGGAAATATAAAAGTAATTTGATGCTGACAGAATGTTTCTCAAAACGAACATTTTTTTTATTTTCAAGAACAAAAATTTCCAGTTACCTTTTGAGAGTCTGAACAATTCTCTTCATCAGAAGATTGTTTCTTGTTTTTCTGTGGCATCACAAGCGAGTATCTAGCAGGGAAGATTAAAAAAAGACATTTCTTCGAGCTTAATAATATCACTTTTAAAGTAACTAAGTAAGCTAACGTAGGTCGGATGCCGTATAATTTCGTAAAATTAATACCCTAAAGGTATTAGTTTTGCCTTTTAAAACTCACCCTCACTTAAGAGATTCAAAGTAATAACTCTAAATTTACCTTTTATAAAAAATGACGACAGCCCACATTGTGCCGGCCATGGCTGCACCAAAAGCACACACCACCACCACCAAATAAGCAGTAACATATACTAAATTATTTACAAATAAAGCAGATTAGGCGCATGCCTTTTAAATAAGCGACCTTTCGAATAAGACGTCTAGTCTAAAAACTTAGATTTACTACGTGGCCGGGCGCTCAATTGGCATATTACGGTATAGATCAATATAGATCATGTAGGATCGATACACTGCTTTACAGAACAAACATTGAAATATCTTGAAACATTTAAAAATATACCTCGTCTGTTCATTTCGTTACGGATTATCAATGCTAACTGAGTTCCAGAAGAATCGAATGAAGCCGTTGCATTTCCCACCGAACATTTTTCCGCATCGTAACATGTAACGCCGTAACAGGTTTCGTTTTTCATATATGCAATGTTACAATGTTTCGTCGCGCAACACAACGCCATGCAATCTCCCATGGTGGGTACTTGACCGAGTAAAGTGTAATTCTTCGGATTGATGCCTCTCTTTAAAGAATGATCTTGAACAATGTCACTGTGAAATATATTATTCTTTTTACACACTGGATGTGTATTCTTGGATGGAATTGTCAGTCTTCTCACAGCTGTTTGGAAAAAAAAGCAAACACGCGCTTTAGAGCAGGGAGAAGAAGAGATGTATATACATATTGACAGAAAGAACACAGCCCACCTTGAGTTGAGAGAAGCAGTATTGAAAAAAAACAGTATATGCGTAGCATATTTGCAGTAGTACAAGCCGCCTCCATTTTAAATATGCTGCAAAGAGCTATTTGTATGTGAAGCATAACTTCGGCATTAAAACTATTCATCAGGTTAGAACAATAAACCACCAGTCTTTAAAAAAGAAACCACATTTTCAATAAAGATTTTTTTCTTATAATTCAAAATACCACTCATAAACAATCTAGGCGCCGTAAAAAAGATTTTAAGAATTTTACCAAATTTTTGTTCGCTTTTACGTTCCTTACATTGATTCACTTTCAATAAAAACTTGTTTGTGTTTGTTTGCGTATTACAAAATGTATACGTATTGCATCATTTCAAAAAATAGTATTTTCGCCGTTTAGTTTGTTCCTGGTCTAGCTGCAATATCTTGTTGTTATGTGACAACAATGATGAAAAGGAACATCTACGACAGAGGCCTGATATATAGAACGCTCATTAGCTGAAGAAAGTTAGTTGTATGCAATGGTTGCTTCTGAGCCACCACAACATAAAATACGTGATGTGGTATTTATATATTTTACTAGGCTGTTCAGGTCAATTTTTTCTATCCGCCGTTCGACCTTCTAGCCACATGCAACGTTTTCTACATTTCTATACAGTTTACAACAACCAGTAAACAATTTTATAAACTGCAATCTTAACGTTAAACAAAGTTCATTAAAGTGTAAGAAATTTCGGACAAGGGTGTAAATTTGCAGACCAGTTAGAAAGAATGACGTCATAGTTGAAAAAATCTTTCAAATTGATGAAAATGAAAAAAAGTTCACAGGAACATAATAAAACACCACAAATTAGTAACTATTCAAAAATTATACAAACACTCTTAAGGAGTACAAAATATCTGACAAGAGTGTAATTTGCAGACCAGATACAAAAAAAGACGTCATAGCTAAAAAAATCTTTCAAATTGATGAAAACGCAAAAAAAATTCACAGGAACATAATAAAACACCACAAATTAGTAACTACTTTAATCGGAGAAACTTTCGCGAGAGAAACTTTCGCGAGGTGAAAAACTCGCGAATTTTTTTGGATAAACTTTCGCGAATTGAGGAATGCAAAAAATTTCGCGAGATAAACTTTCGCGAATGAAGATATTGATAATATTTCGCGATATAAACTTTCGCGAATAAAGAAATTTTTGAAATTCTTTTAGATATTCTATAGGAAACAAGGATACAGAAAAATTGACAAAAGTTTGTTTTCAAACATGTTCAAACCTACATTTTGCATAATGAATATTATACTACAGTACGCCTTCGATATATTTGCTATAAAAACATGCAAGGCAGATGGAACGATTGTTGGTCATTTACCAAGGGAATTGTCACGAACTCTAAAGTTTTTATTGATAAGGGGAGCAAGAATTTTTGCAGATTTGACATCAACCCACTATCGGAGATCACCCGTAGTTCAAGGAGGCTTGGAAATTTCATGTAAAGTGACAGTAGAAATGTCTCCAACACGAAAGAATATTCAGCTTCTTGATCGAGTGATGGAGCTTGTTGAAGCAACTTATGCTGAACCGACTTCGCCCGTTATCCTTGGTTCATTCTTGGCGGATGAGATTGAAGTTGATTTTCTATCAAAAGAGCAGCATCGCGCGACATGCAAAGAAACATTAAAGCAGAAAAAAATAACAGTACGTAAAGAGACGAAATCATTTGATATACGTGACATGTTTAGTGGCAAAATACCGTCGAAGAAGCCTCGACTTGAAGAGAAACAGGGGAAGAAACCAGATACCATAATTATTGATTAGATAATTCTTCTTTTTTTACGGAATAGATTCAAGCAGAAAATTCTTTTTCCTCCATTTTCCTCCGAAATTTTCCCAAAAGAATAAAACTGACTCTTTTTCCTCCCCTTAAATCAAATTTCTGAAAAAAGTGAAATTCATTAGCTGAAAATACTTCGGAATTTACTGGATAAACTTTCGCGAATTGAAAAATTAGCAAAATTTCGCGAGATAAACTTTCGCGAATGAACGATTTCAAATTTTTCGCGAGATAAACTTTCGCGAAAAAGGCCAAAATTCGCGAAAGTTTCTCTCGCGAAAGTTTCTCCGATTAAAGTATTCAAAATTTTTACAAAAACTCTTGAAGAGTGTAATTTGCTGACCAGATAGTAAAAATGATGCTGTAGCTCAAAATAACATAAAATCTATGTATAAAAGCAAAACAATTATAAAATAACCGGTAAAGAAGTTTATAAACTGTAATCTTAGCATTGAGAGACTTCATAAAAATGTACGAAATTTCGGACAAAAAGGTAATTCGCAGACCCACCAGCTAGAAAAAATAACGTAATAGCTGAAAAGATATTTCAAATTTGGAAATGTAAAACGAAAGTCCACAGGAACCACTGTAAAACACTAAAGTTGGTACTATAAAACTTAGACAAACACTCTTAAAGCGTACAAAATATTCGAGTATAAATATGCAGACCAGATGAAAATGGAACAACTGCACCTTTAAGCACCTAAAAAGAACGCAGAATATTAAGCTACCATAAGTGCTAAATGTTTTAATAGCACAATATATACCACATGTCATAAGTTGACAAAACAACGATCCTCAAAGGAAGAAGTTTTTGCCATAAAAAAGTTCCACGGTTAGAACGAGTTACATTACCACAAAAATTTCTTCCCTCAAATATCTAATTTGACAACTATATTATATTCTAAGATAACATCTCCTGCTGGATTGCTTGAACAATTTCCTGATTTGAATAACGATTTCCTTCTACAGCTCTATGTTTCAACCCATGCTGTCTGAGTCTTCGTTTAAGAGTCGATAAACTAATTTCAATCCCATGAACGTGTTTCAACAACCCAATTATTTCAGAATACGAAAAGCCTGTTACAAAATAGTCTCGGATGATATCCATCCTTCCTCTTCAGCTCTTACTCAGATCATCTCTATTTGGCTTGAATTGATAAACGCTTTAAAACAAACTTATTCAGAAGTTTCAAGAATTTTTAAGAATTTTCAAGTTTCAAGAATTGTTGGAAAGTTTCAAATATTTATGAAAAAAATAAAATGTATATATTATAGAAGTTTCAAAAACACTTTGTATATAGAAGTTTTTATAAGTTTTTATAGAAGTTTCAAAATTTTTTGTAGAAGTTCCAAAAACATTTCTAAAACCTTGAGAAATTTTATATGTTCAGCAAAATAGATGACTTGCTAATGTTTACAAAAGTTAAAACGTTTGCTGTTTGTTTGCACATGCACAAAAAAAATTGGCTTAAAATTAGTGAAATTTTTTAAAAAGAATTTAGAATTTAATTCCAGTTCCCCTTGGATATTATGCTACCCAAAAAAATCTTTAATCCCAACTACAGGAATAAACATTTTCATAGCATACAGTAACTTCTAGTGGCAGAGTTATGTTAGCTAGCTAAGCAGACCAGCTCCCTCTTCTCTTCATCAACCTGGTTGGCTAGAGTGGGCCATATGTGTGGCACTGAAAGCTAGCTATGCAGAGAATGGTCAAATACTAAAAGTAAATTTTGTTAAAAGAGAAAGCCGAAGTATGTTCTTGGTAGATATATAGATATCTTTAATATCTGCTTTAAATTCAGTCACGACATAATCTTTTTTTCGCATCCGGCTTAGCCACGATTTCGGAAACGTTTCGATTGTAAATTAGTAGTTGTAATTTAGTTCGTAGGAGATATAGATGTATTATATTGTGTTATGACTACCGATAGCACACGGTTCCTAACTAAGATGACACACTAACCATAACTAATACTACTAGTCAAAGTTATTTGAGTCTTCCCTGTCGCAGAAATAAGAAAATAAATAAGGTTATTTTCGGTTGAGCGCAGCGAATTAGAAAATAACGCAAGTTATCTTTTTCCACTTGTCAATTAGGCGAGAGTTTTTAGTATAACCAACAACAGCACAATTCCCATATTACTGTATTACTGCTTAAACCAACCAAGATATTATTTCACTATTTATTTAGCATTCAAGCAAGGAGGTTTACCTCCTTGATTCAAGGTACAGTGGCTAGCTATTCACTATCGCACAGTGAACATCGAAAAGCACATCAAAAGTTGTTCCCTGTAAACTCGACCCATGCCTTTTACCGCGTCCGCTGAAAATGAAGGCTAAATCGGTGTATTGAAGATTTAAAATCGCACATGTTTATTTCGAACGAAGAAACACTTTTAAATACGTTTTTTTCTTCCGTATTCGCAATTAATAGCAACGCTTGTATCTGACTCGTATTTGACTTCTTCCACATTATTTTCATAATTTTGGAACGAGTATTAAAAAAATAATATCAAAGTTTTTGAAAAAATGATCAGACATTTTTAAAATTGTTAAAATGTTTTGACAAAATGTTTTAAAATGTTTCTGGATCTCGGGTCCTGAGTCCCGATCCCGATTCTCCCTTTTCCGATATGCCTCCTTTCTCTACATACAATCCTCCGAATCCTCCACGGCAGAGTAAGGACACTCAATGTAAAAACATACTTATATCACCCAGTAAACACAAAGACGTCTTAAAGACGTCTTAAAGACGTCTTTTCTCGTCTCTAGCTCGTTCGGACGTCTTTCGACCAGAAAAAGACGTCTTAAAGACGTCTTTATTTGGTCTTCGTTAGACCAGTCAAATCTCGTTTGAAAGAAACGTCTTAAAGACGTCTTTATTTGGTCTCCGTAAGACGAGTTATATCTCGTTCGAAAGAAACGTCTTAAAGACGTCTTTATTTGGTCTCCGTAAGACCAGTTAAATCTCGTTCGAAAGAAACGTCTTAAAGACGTCTTTATTTGGTCTCCGTAAGACCAGTTAAATCTCGTTCGAAAGAAACGTCTTAAAGACGTCTTTATTTGGTCTCCGTAAGACGAGTTATATCTCGTTCGAAAGAAACGTCTTAAAGACGTCTTTATTTGGTCTCCGTAAGACGAGTTATATCTCGTTCGAAAGAAACGTCTTAAAGACGTCTTTATTTGATCTCCGAAAGACCAGTTAAAATCTCGTTCGAAAGAAACGTCTTAAAGACGTTTTTATTTGGTGTCCGTTAGACCAGTTATATCTCGTTCGAAAGAAGCGACTTAAAGACGTCTTTGTTTGTTGGAGAACAAATCAAGCTGAAAAATGATTAACATTTAGAATAATAACACATGATACTAAAAACTTTTCTGAAAAAAGCGTGTGTTCATTGAAAAGAGAAATTCAGTTCCTATAAATTTGCAAAACTGCAACCCTGTTTCTCCGAGACGAGTGCGAGACATCTATTGTGAAACTCGTATCACCGAGACGAGTTAAAGCCCACTCTACACTATGACCTGGAACTAGTTAGAGTTATATGTAAGGGGGTAGTACAGATAGTAGTTTACTTTATTGAATCATAGTCTTTAAAGAATTAGTTATAATGACAAAATAAATAAATAAGTGTATTATAAGAAATTTTTGTACTTCTTTATGTTTTCGGTTACTTGGAATGTGTATAATATTTCTGCTGACATCTCTACATTCATACCCCCGTACCGTGAAAGTTCGCGCCTTTTTCAAAATATTTTTTCGGCGGATTTTTTTCAAGATTTTCTGAAACACATAAGGCCGAGCTCTTTGGGAAACAATAGAAATATCATAAAGGTAAGTCTACACTTTTATTTTTCTTAATGTACACAAACATAAAAATGGTAGGCAGATGCTCGTCTAATGAATGGATGCTATTCTGAAACGAACGTTCGTTGTCTGGCACTTTGGTTAAATATAATGGTTAAATATAAGTAGCTAGCTACACAATAATGATAAAAATTACCAAGGAAATTAAAAAACACAACGATAAAGCTAGCTTAGCTGGCTACCGTTTGTGTGGTGGTGTGGCTGCCACCAACAAGGTTTTTCCAGCCCACTAAAGTCATTCTTCGAATTTGCTTGTCTTGGTTGTGTGGTAAGAATCGTTTGTGTTGTCAATTTTCTTTCTACTTTTCTGACCACTTTACAGCAGGTATTAAGAAGTTAAAATCCCATGCAGTCCAGGTAGCTATTAAGCTACTAAATTTAGTAGCTTAATAGAGTGAGGGAAAAACTTGTAATTATATAATAGTAACCAATTGATGTACAGACAAGCTTAAAAATTTTTTTTCACACTTTTCAAGCTTTTTATGCCTATAAAGGAAATATAGGTGAATTCCAACGTGGCGTTATTTGTTTACATACTTTTCGTTTGAGGTTTTAAACTATTATCAAGTGCAGATTTATGCCTTCTGATTTATTTGAATTCATTTAAAGTCCTAGAAATGCCTTCATGTGAAGAAATTGACGATAATTACTTTGCTTCACCTAGAACCCCTATCTTTTTTCCTACCAGAGCCGAAGGAGCTTACCACTGAGAATGTAAACAACGGAATTCATCTATATTATAGCAATACTTACCATACACTACAAAAAAGCAACCGTAATTAGTAATTAAATTAGTATATATATGATTAGTGTGTTCATACCTTGTGCACACCCTGTAGCTAGTCTGTATAATTAATTAGTTACCAAAACAAATTTTTCCCCACTGCCAGGCTATATATATTTGTTCAAATTTACCTCGTTTTAACTAGAACCATGGCTGATCGAGCTCGAAAGTGGAGGAAAAGAAAAAAAAAGTACTTGCTTATATTGACGAAGATACCTCATCAACAGATGAAATATCTTGTAATTCCTCGAGATTTCAATCACTAAAAGCTATTTGTGGTGGTAATGGTGACGATGCGTACAACGCTGATATAAATGAATTAATATCATCAGATGTGGAATGTGCATCTAGTAGTGATAATGAGGATTTCGTGCTATCCGATATGGATGTTCGTGATGACATCAGGTTACAGAATTATGAGGAATGCAATAAGGAGTCAAGTTTAACTCAATCGTTGGCAAAATGTGCACTTGACAATAGCTGGACGCATCAGTCAGTGGACCAACTTTTATCAGTTTTAAGATTGCATGGACATGAGGATCTCCCAAAAACTGCAAGAACTCTGCTGCATACTCCAACATCAATTCAAGTTGAAAAGAAATGTGGTGGTGACTATGTGTATGTCGGTTTAGAAAGTAACATTCGAAGAATTTTGCTTTCTAATCCAGGAGAATGTGACTTAATCCAACTTTCTTTGAACATTGATGGTTTGCCACTTTACAAGTCAAGCCCAAAGTCTGTTTGGCCCATTCTGTGTGCTTTTAATAACGGTTAAATATTTACTGTTGGTCTCTATTTCGGTGCTAAGAAACCTGAACCTGTTGGTGATTTCTTGGAAGACTTCCTTACTGAATGGGAGATTTTAAAAAAAAGTGGTATTGAAGTTAATTCTACAGTACATCATCTCACTCTGAAGGCAATAATGTGCGATGCTCCTGCTCGTGCTTTTTTAAAAGGGATAGCTTACCACAGTGGGTACTATTCTTGTGAGAGATGTACAATAAAAGGTTCTTATGAAGGTAGAGTTGTGTTTAATGACTTTCCTCCAGAACTAAACATGCGCTCAGAGGATGTATTTAATGATTTTGGATACTACCCAAGTCATCAAAAACAAATTTCTCCACTTATCAATGCAGGGTTTTCATGCATTCATGGTTTTGTCTTGGATTATATGCATTTAGTTACACTTGGGGTTGTGAAGAGATTATTGAAGGCTCTTACCCAATCGTCCTTTGGTTCCAAGGCAAGGCTTTCTGTTAATTTGAAACAACAGTTTTCAACAAACATGATCACTTTAAAAGGATGTCTTCCTTCTGAGTTTTCAAGGCAGCCACGTTCCATTGTTGAGCTGGATTACTGGAAAGCAACAGAGTTCCGCCAGTTTTTGTTGTATACTGGTCCCGTTGTATTGCGTGACCTTTTACCAGAAAAAAGTTATGAACATTTTTTGTTATTGAGTGTAGCAGTATCAATACTTTTAAATTCAGATGCAGAATTCCGTCAAAACAATCTGCCGCTTGCTAAAGATCTTCTTCATTGCTTTGTATCCAATTGTCTTAGCATATATGGTAGTACATTTTGTGTTTATAATGTTCATGGTCTGTTACATTTACATGAAGATGTTGTTTTCCACAAATGTTCTTTGAATGAAATATCATGCTTCCCATTTGAAAATTTTATGCAGCACATCAAAAGAGCAGTAAGATCGGGAAAAAGTCCATTGGTTCAAATTTGTAAGCGGCAAGCTGAAAAGTTTTTATTACCTTCAAAGAAGAAGGAAAAATATTCCAAAGTTGGGTGCAATGATAAGGATGGTTGGTTCATGAACGGAAACAATGTTGTGTCAGTGGAAGAGATAAAGGCTAATCGATACTTGTGTAACATTTACAAATATTATCAATTTGATGATGTTTTTAGTAAACCATGTTCTTCAAAGATATTTAACATATTTCTGCTTCGCCCTAATTGCAAGTCAATTGGTCAAAAATGGCTTGATGGTATTGACTTCGATAGAAAGTTTGTTTGCATACCAGATAGAAGAGGGAAATGCTTGTTTCCACTTCTACATGAAATTGAACGAAACTAAATTTTATAGATATTAATTTTAATGCGATTAGTTATAAAATATGAGAGTATATATGAGGTATAAAATGATGTTGGACTTATTATACAGCTTAAAAAGTTAGCTAACAAATCTTTTTAAATTTTTTTAAAAGCTCTTTTTGTTCTCAAGATATTTTCATTTATAGAATTTCAGATTTAATTATGTTGCATAAATTATGATGTCATATTTAAGTAATAGCAAGGTATAAAATGATGTTGCACTTATGCTATAGAGATAGCATAAGTGCAACATCATTTTATACCTTGGGTTCCATTTAAGGATATAAGTACTGTACAGAAACAGTTTATTAGTAGCTTTCTTTTTACCAGAAGATTTTCTATTTTCCTGTTGGTATGACAGCTCCTTTGTATGATATTTTAATTCTATTTTAATTTTATGCCATGTTATTGAGCCATCCTGTATTACTTCATGGATATATTATTATAAAATTGTTTTCAAAATAATTTTAATGTAGATTTTATTTCCACCTTCTCTTTCATTATTTATTGTTTTGAAATACTTTTTAGATTAAAAATGGCATACACGAAATGCGTGTGGGTAGAAAAATTAAACGGTATGGAGCAAGAGGCAACAATACCATCATCGTGGGTATTTGCGGCAGAAGGAGTAATTAGGTGGCCAGTAAAAGTAAATGCCCTGAGAGCAATGCAGGAGCAGAGGTTGCCCCAGGAAAACTGGAAAACCTTCAACCTAGTTAAAGTAAAACTAGCTGATGGTATGTGAAATATTTTTATACTGATTGTGAACATTTAAACTTTTATTTAAATCTTTTCTTTTTTTTCACAAGATGATATAAGATTATGTGATGCATTCAATGTTACATCTGCATCAAATGAAAGTGATGTATCAGGTAAAAATGTCTGAGTTTTATCATAACATTGCTTACACTATTCATACACTATCCATTTAAAATAATACTAAAAAAATTAATACTATTAAAAAGTAATAAAACGATAAAGGATTGCCTCTTTTTAGATACCGAGACACTGAGCCGGTCGTTAATCAATAATTCGCAATCTACAGACTGCAAAAATATACATCTATATTATAATGCCCGTATACGTCTGTCCGTCTGTCTGTCTGTCACGCAAAATGGTAGCTTGGCTGCGACGGGCGAACCCGTGGATTTTTCCACGGGCTAACGACTAGTTGTAAGTATAATGCTGCTATTTTAATATTTTGACTACAAATAGGACGATATATACCTTCAGAACACAGACACATTTTTTTTTCAGTTAAGAAATCCACACCTACAAGTTTAAAATCTTTGAATTGTAAGTATGTACCAGCTTTATGAAACAAAGTTACTCAGATTAGAACGTATATTTTTTGGTAATTTTAATAGAAACTGTTTGTGCGAATCTAAATATTTAAAAAAAAATCGAGACAGTTGTTGCTCTTGAATACATGCACACATTTATAAGTTTTAGCTAATTATAACTTCTTATTCAGTTCAAAATCAAGCTCTACCAGAAGTCGTCCCTGCAACTCTCAAAGCTGCGGCGCATAACACATATTGTAAGTATATATCTAGCTATTTCTTTGAAGAAACTCATTTTTTTCCATATATACATCTTAAGTTTCGTAGACCTTGTTTCCGTTCCTGTGTTATTAAATATGTCAATACAGAATTATGTAACCAACGAAATTATTTTACTTTTTTATAGTTCAAAATCCAAATACCTCTCCTGTTATTGCGATGAACAGTAAGGAGATAGATGGTGAGCGTATTTAATATAGTTGTTTATAAAGTTGTCTTTTTGAGATTTTAGTAGTTTTTTAACGATCATGCATTTACTTCACCTATAGTTCCTTCGAAAGTCAGATCTGAAGAAAGAAGTAGTGGTACTCCAATTAGCAGTGCCAGCAAACGTAAATGTATAGAGATTGAAGATGATGCTGCTTGTTCTCGCTTTCCTTTGTCCGAAAAAAGTGAGACAATGCGATAATTTTTAAGGAGTAAAAGTGTTAACTTGTTGAAATGAAAAAGACATGCTTAATCTTTTAAACGTGCACAAAGAGTAAGCTAGATTTTTATTTCTATCTATTTGATCTCTATAGAATTCCAATACAAGACTCTTTCCATCCTAACTGAGATGCGAGACATGCT
Source organism: Hydractinia echinata (assembly GCA_030067915.1). Classification (NCBI taxonomy): domain Eukaryota; kingdom Metazoa; phylum Cnidaria; class Hydrozoa; order Anthoathecata; family Hydractiniidae; genus Hydractinia; species Hydractinia echinata. The sequence goes on from JASGCC010000255.1 coordinate 181,402, forward strand.
CAAGAAGTTGGTCGGGGAGCAGGAAATAGATATAGAAGAAGAATGCAGAATATGCGACACACACGAGGAGCTGTCGTCGCTAGGGGTGAAGCTGGGAGATGCTTCCTCGTACAAGAGCATGGTAATGTTGTTGTCGTTTTTAGTTGTATGTTCAATTGTTCTAAATACAAAAAATGAATAAAAATATATTGTTTAGACAGTATTTCGAATAAAAAAGAATTAAATAATAGTTATTAAAGATAAATTGAATGAATTTCTTTGCAATCATATCCATATAGACTAATTATGTGTGTATTTTTTGCTCTATAGCTTCAACAGTTATCAAGAATTGGCGGTATCAATTATAAAGACAACACGCGTAATGTAATGCGAAGGTGGGTAAACTTTCCCTGAAATGCCAGATTCATAGGCAAAGTCGAGTTATGAACATTATTCTCTAGTTTTTTAGACTAATTTAAGTGTCTGTATCGCCCTTTCGTCTTCTTTTTGCTTATGTAAGTGTGATGTCTTGTAAATGTTCTCATATGTTCACAATAATTAAGGCTTTGTTTTCTGATTTCAGAGTCATGACCAACGGGTGTATGTCCCAATATAACATGAATGGGCAAAGGGGAAAGAAGAAGTTTAAGGATTTTTCAAATCTTCTTCTATTAATTGAAAGTGAGTATATAATCTTATTTTAAAACTTCCTGCTTAGAATTATTTTAACCCAGTTTTATTGGATATGAAGTTTAGTGAAATTACTTTTGAGTATGTTAACAAGTTGGTTTCTTTTAGTTTCATTCTAATTAGAGGAAAAGCAATTTTTTTTAATCCCGCCCTGAAGTTTTACTAAGTATGTACGCAAATAGCTTCAGCGGTGTACTGAAATTCATTTTACTATTTTAGAAGCTGTTTTGAACAACTTCAAAAATGCCACCGCATCAGATGTGCAAACCACCATGTCTGTTGCATTCAAACAGGCCCCCGACAGGTCTGGTGGTGGTGGACGCAAAGAAAATGACGGTGTTCCTAACAACGTTGAAGTGTTGCCGGAGACACCTAATTAATTAGTAATAAAGACAGCAAAACCTTTTAATCCCATTAGGAAAAATAAAAACCGTAAATATCAATCAAAACCATAAAAATCTTTTCCGTCTATGAGACATTGAGTTGTACGAATATTTATCTTCCCAACGGTCTAAATGTTCATCACTGTCATTCTGCGTTTTTTAATTACATTTTTTACATATGTAATTTCCTTGCGTTGTATATTTGCTGTTATATTACATTTTTAATATCAAATTGTTCATAAATGTTCATAGAAATATAAATTGTAGAAATGTTCATGTAAATTATAAATTTGTATATAAATATAAATTTTCTAACAAATTATTTAACCATGTTTTCATTAAACCCTTTCTTTGTTCATTTTCAACGCCCTTGTCCAGAATAAAAATTTACTAAAGATCACAAAATTGTAAGGTCTACTAGCAGTATAACATTTGAAAGAGGAAAACTTAAATATGTTATGGCAAGGACGTCTTTAAGACGTCTTAAAAACGTTTTGGAAGCTACGACGACCTATTTGAGACGTCTTTAAAACGTCTTAAAAACGTTTTGGTAGCTACGAGGACGTATTTGAGACGTCTTAAAAACGTTTTGGTAGCTACCAAGACGTCTTTGAGACGTCTTTAAAATACGTCTTTGTCCTGTCTTTTAAAGACGTCTTTCGGCGTTACGTTTTTAGACGAGTAGGAGACGTCTTAGAGACGTCTCTACTGGTCTCTAAAGGACGTCTTAAAGACGTCTTTAAGACGTCTTGTCTTTACTGGGCATGCTTACAGCACAATTTCTAGAAACCAGAAAAAAATAAGTATAAGCGTACGCATAGCCATACTTTTTTTTCACGAAACGTTCAAGAACTTTAACAAATCGTTAAATAATTCTAAATACATCGTCGTAATTTTATGAAAGATTTTTATTAATATCGAGTGACAATTAAGAAAGTAGTATTGGGATGTTCTGAAATTGAAGAGATTCTCACTAAGTACTTATCAAACATGTAAACTTTTTTAACAATTTACAAATGACAAGCAGTGCCGTAACCGCCAGGGGGGGGGGCAGGGGGATACAGCCCCCCCCCCCCCCCCCCCAATAATTTTCCTTCTAAAAAAAAGAAAGAAAAAAAGAGAGAAAGAAAGAAAGAAAGAAATAAAAGAAAGGAAGAGAGAAAGAGAGCCAGAGAAAAAGAGAGAGAGCCAGAGAGACAGAGAGAAATGAAAAACATAAAACAGATGTTCTACTCATGGTCAAAATTACTGAATGTTTTAAGTGGGTGGCAGCACATTTAAAAAAGTCCAAATGCGATGTAAATTTTCTAAAAATAGCAGCACTCTTAAAATTTCTAGTGTTCTTATTATTTTTTATATTATTGTAGTCGTGTAATGTAAATATGTATCTCTTTCTATCTTTTGGTGTCTGATTGAAATTTTTATCTAAATTTTTATGCCAATTAAACAATGCAGCTTTTCTAAATTAAAAAAATATCGAAACATTCATTTTTTTTTTTAACATTGAACCATGAGATCGTTGACGTCTGGAAGTGCATTTTCCGCCAATCTAGAGATGTAAATTTTAAAATAGCCACTATATAAAGCGAAATTCATATATCTAATTTTTCTAGGCGTTTTCGCAGGATTTAACAGTATCCACTTTGTTTTGCAGGCTGAGGTGTTGAATCTCTACTTTGTTTCGCAGATAGTCTTTTTCGCTACCTGCGAAAATTATGCCCATGTACGGTCTTGTGTCTTCCATTTATGGTCATTTTGGACGCATCCTATTGGCTAGTAAATTTCGCAGAGAGGTTAAAAATTCGCTCCATATATGGCTATAGAACATACGCAAGAAAGTCAAGAAAAACAACAAGGCTAGCGAACTTGTGAAGGTGAAGAAAGCATGATGTTGCTGTCAAACGTGGATCCGTATTTAGCTTTATAACTTGTATAGAGCTTCATGAAAATTCTCTATACTCGAACCATCCAATTTTTGTATCTGTATGTAAATCTTCAGATTTGTTTTCCTGTGTAGAAAGCACTTTCAAGTTTTCAGTTAGCTAGCCATTCATCCTCTTCTGTAACTCTGTGTAGACAGCAGATCTTGTAGCTATACAGAATAAAGCTATTCTTATAAGCCCTTATAACAGTTTATTTAAGAGAAATATTTTAACTTTTTATCCTGATTGTGGTCAGCTATGATTCAAGACGGTTTTTAAATCAGAAGATTTTTCCTCATCTTCTTTAAGTTTGAGTAAAGCTACGTTAAAGCGTTCTGCTCAATATTTTAAGCTAGGTTGTCATACGTTATGATAACAAAGCAAAAGAAAAGAAAAAGGAAACGTGTGTATCATCTCGAAGTTGTTCCTTTTGCATTAGCCCAAACGTTAGTTAATCAATGTGGTACTTCTAGCACTAATGACGAGACTTCTTCCATTTGTAAAAAGCAAACCTTTAACTTAAAATCTTTTTCGTCAAAGGGATTTCTAAATCGAAACCTATTAAACCTAAACAAGTTTTATCTGCAGAACCTTGGTAGATTCCCTTCAGGTTTTATTAACGGTATTGGGAAATATAATGTAGGCACTCACTACGACAAGCTCCACACCTCAGTGATCACGATTATTCTTCCCATTGTAACTTGCGAGAGGACGTCTTAAGGTTTATTCATTGTAGTGAAGGCTCTCAGGTTTGTCTTTTACAAAGGTCATTTTAAAAACCTTATGAACTTTCTCTTGATATATATACAGAATTGATAAGGTCAATGTTATGACGATGCTGGCAATGTATTTGTTAATATTAATAGTTGTCATGCTAACATTTTAAAGAAAAACAGATTAGCTTTATACATATCCTTGTTCTTCTCATTGCTTAAATTTAGTTGTCTGTAATTCATGCTTTGTACATTATTTCTGAAACATGATGAATCGAATCAAACGTAACATATTTTTACAAATTTTCCAAAAGTAGGTTAAAATTTTTACGCAAGAATGTTCCTTACTTAACTAATAATGCCAACTATGCTCATAATTTTAATGTTTGTAACACGATGTGTGGAACGTATTATTAACAGGAGGGTTTTCAATGATTTGTATGAAGGCATTTTGTCCATGGTTCCATTTCATTATATTTTTGAATTTTTTATTATATTTATGAAGAAAGAAGATTTTGATTTGGTTATTTTTTAATAACCTCCAATCTGCAGAAAACTTTATTTTGGTGCTAAATATGAAGAAAGAAGAATGAACATTTTAATTATTGCTTTAATAACTTTCAATCTATAAAAAACATTATGATGGTGTTGTGTTGTCTTATTGCTGGTTTGATTACAACCTTGATGATAAAGATTTTAATGTATTTTATGTTGTCATTTATTCCCCTTTTTCGATCAATTCGATCAATAATTAACGTTTATCGCGTATGTCAGAGAGTCGGTTTTATGGCGTTTCAGTGCTTAAAGGGCGTAAAAAGGCGTTGGCTTCCTGGACCCGTTGGGGGGCTCACAACGCCCCCCAAACCCCCAGATGGTTCGACTAAGGTTAATTTTTTTCTGGCTACGCCCCTGATTATTTGCAAGCTTTTGTTGTTGTTTAAAATTAAATCAGGAATTTCCTATTTTTACAAACTGAATCTACCAATTACATTATGATGGCATACCCGCTTAAGGATACTGTAATGGTATAAATATAATTTTTTTACAAAAAATTTTTTTTTTTTAAATATGTGGAGTTTGATATTCTCTACCATAATATAAATACTTAATGAGTTGTCAGTAGTTCACACCTTCTGCACATCTTTGAATAGGCTATTGTTGTAAAGGTCAGGTTGCGAAAAACTCTTTTACGAGGAATTTTAGATGTTCGTTTTTCACGATGTATACATGACTTAAAATGTTCGAAACTCCCCTCCACGATGGAGAAACTCAACAAAACTTTGCACACGTGCTCATCGATACCTGCTGCAAATGACTTTGTCACATTTTATGTATATTTTGATTATTTAAAGAAAAAGACAGGTTAAAACACAAAAGAGCGAGCAAAAATTCATTTTTTCACAAATTTTTAAATAAAAACCGAACGACGCGCTTTTTCGAAAAAATGTGACAAAGCATTGTTGCTATGGTAATGCTAAAGTGATTGATAAATATGACGCAAAAAAAACAAAAACGAAGGGAAGTTCGGACGTTTTAGTGAAAAACAAAGATGTGGATTTATGGCTACCTGGAAAATAATTTAAATTTCATATTTATATTATCCTATAGACAATTTAATTTGCTTTTATATTCAATAAATAATTTTGAAGAAAAAGACATCATTTTTGAGAAATAATGAATATACTGAATATGTGTCTATACCCTTACAGAATCCTTAAAGAAAAAAATGAGTGTACCTTTTTCAGATGTTTTTTCTCGCTTTATCATTGAATTACGCATGATTTGATTTGACCAGCCATGTTCTTTGTTCGACTTTTATTTCGCACCCTGCTTCTGCGAGAACTTTACACATGCACCAGGCTTCAACACTCTTAACAACACGCATTGCTATAGAGTCTAAATTTGGTTAGGGACCATAAACATATGACGTCCATTGATTTTGGCAAATTTTTGGCAAATTTTCGCTGAAATTTAAAAACTGATTCGACGATTCGAAAAAACTGATTCGATGATTGATTCGAAAAAACTGATTCGATGATTGATTCGAAAAAACTAATTCGACGATTTTAAAAACTAATTCGAAGACTTGATAAACCGAATTAATGCGCTGATACCACTTCACATGTTTCCAAAGACTATTTTTCAAAATACAAGAAAACTTATGACAAATACTAAAGAAATCCTTCTATAAAATGTTGTAGACTAAATTAGACGTTTAGAGTGGTTTAAAAAGATTTGTCCGATAATTATTCATTGCTTCGATACAACGCGAGTCCTTTTGAGTCTTCTCCAATGACCGGTCTCGTAATTCATTTCAAACAACATTTCTATGAAAACATTTTGCGGCCCATCGTGATGTTGAACTGTTTCAGTCTCCTCGCTCAGTTTGATGGTAATGACAGCACCTTGTTGTGGAAAAGGGTTGTCTATGAAATAAAAAAAAACGAATACCAAAATGAGGTACTTTCCTTTATACCTTTCATGAAATGATGCGCACCTAAGTTTTGCGCACATTTAATTTTCGGGTACTAAATATATTTTTTAAACCTGTGGAAAATTACACGAGTTCGTTTGTCCGAAATAAAGCTGCACGCAGTCATTTTAAACAGACCAAATACGCGTATTAAGTTTAACGATTCAACTAGTTGAAGCAATCGAAGTTGAAAGCAAATTTTTCAAGTTGATACCTGCTTTGAACCAATTAAAATGGAAGAAAGTCCCTATTGTTCTTTCGTACTCCATTTGATGTACTGAAATAAGAACCGTTTTTAAAACTTTTCAAGAACTTTCTGGAAGGATAATGTTAAAAAAAATAGCACGTTTATTATCTATGGCTGCATGACGGTGGCTGTGGCAAAAAGTGAAAGGAAAAAAAGTAGATAAAAGTTTGGAAATTTTAGCGTCATAACAGCTTTCGTATTTTCAAAACGTTGCATTAATTGTAATTTTTTGAAATTGCTAAATTGGGGGCGGTATATCAATAATCCTGAGTTTATTTTTCTTTTGTGACTGAGAGCACTTTAACGAATTTTACAACTACGTTGAAACGTACATGTTTCAACACGTACATGTTTCAACACGTACATGTTTTAACTTCGAGTTGCAGCAACTTTTGAATCGTGTAAACGCTGCTTTAATGTCACCCTAATTTATATTTTAGCTTCTTTTTATAAACGAATGGTGTGGCGCTCAAACACTTCAAGAATTTTGGATTCGCGCCAACCAGCACTGATAATATTGTGATTATTGGTGAACTACCACATTATTTGTTTTCTCGCGCTATCTAATTTCGCGCAACCTCTGAAAAAAAATACTCCACGCATACATGCTTTTTTATAGGAATACCAAAATTCTAATCAGGGTGATCATTATTCTTATTTCCCTATTGCTCTAAACAATAGAACTATTTTTATATAACTTAAAAATCTCAGCCTGATGAAGTACAGTGGAATCCCGTTAAAGCGGACACCCTCTAAAGCGGACAGCCCGTTAAAGCGGACACTAGCACTTGGAACGGACTGATTTTAAGTCAAACTCTTATAAAAAACTCTCTATAAAGCGGACAGTCATAAAGCGGACACTCGTTAAAGCGGACGATTTATTTTGCACCAAATGAATATTTTCCCTATAAAGACTCCCTGTAAAGCGGACAGTACAAAACAAAAAATGGAAACAAAGATTTTGCAACGAAATTTTTATTCTTATTTCAGACATTTTCTAACTTTTTTATCAACAGAGTCTAAAATCTTTTTAATACATCTTTCTGTAAAAGACACAGCTTTGTCAGGGCCAATGAGTGCCTCTATCAAAGACTTTTTCTTGTAAAGTTTGATTAATGTTTCTGAATATAGCTTATATACCCTCAAATCCTAGCCTCTTAACTTCTTACTTTAAGCCCAGTAAAGCATAAATCACCTTTTTCGGTCAAAATCCCATCTAAAATAAAATTTGACACAAACTCTCTATAAAGCGGACATCCCGTTAAAGCGGACAGTTTTTTTTGGTCCCAATGGTGTCCGCTTTAACGGGATTCCACTGTATATTCTTATAAAAGAAAAAAGCGTATCAGATTTTAGTGCAACCAAAAATTAGCAGCTACTTTCGTGCGTATAATTAGATGCTCGCGAAAATTTTAAAAAATACGCACAAGTAAAGTATGCGTATAACAAACAAAACTTCAATAAACCTACCTGGATTTAAAACATCAGAAAAAAATAATAATCTAATCCTCAGAAAAGTATTTTTGAACTGTTTTGACTCATTTTGCCCACGAATCCGTCATTATTGGGTAGAAAAAGAATTCTCAAAAAACTGACTTCGTCACATCCGAGGATCTATTGTTTCCTGTCCTTGTGCAAAACGTCAGACAAAAGTAATGATCCAATCCTGAAAAGTGTCCTAAAAATCGTATACTTTGGACCGCTTCGGCTCATTTTGCGCATAAATCCATCATTTTTGAGACAATAAGATTTTTTCTAAAAAAAACTGATTTCTTTACATTCGAGGGTCTATTGTTTCCTTTCATTGTGCAAAAAATCAGAAAAAAATAATGATCCAACCTGAGAAATGTCGTAAAAATTGATTTTAGGACCGCTTCGCCTCATTTTGCGCATAAATCCACCATTTTTGAGCCGATACGATTTTTACTAAAAGAACTGACTCCGCCACATTCGAGGGTCTGTTGTTCTCTATGTTTGTGCCGAAAATCAGAAAAAATAATTTTTTATCTAACTAATTTTATATGACCTCACCTGTATCAGCTAAGTTCAAAAACCTAGCTACAGAATTTCAAGATTACCTCTAGCTCCTGCCATAAAGCCAAGTATAAGGGCCTTTTCAGCCCTGGTCACTTTATTCGCAGAACGAAACATTTCTTGGGCAGCAAACATCTGTTCTCTCTGAAAAAATCGATTGACATTTGCTTTAGACGATATCTGCTTGCTTAAAAAAAAATCGTATGTCAGCCTACCGTAAGCGACAAATCTTTCTTCTGGTGAGACGGAAGAGAGGGATGCATTCCCATTGCGAGGTGTTGTGCTTGCAATGCCTGCATATGGTGAGACAAACCTAATCCTGGCGTTAACGTTATGTTAGTACCGTGAGAATATTGCTGCTGCTGTTGTTGTTGAAATAACTTTTGTGAATACTCGGAAGATTGTTGTAAGTGTTGTTGATGTTGCATTCGTCGTTGTTGTTGTTGTATCCTCATCTCATGCTCCTTTTGAACGCGCATCTTCAAAAAAGGCCGAAAAAAACACTGAAACACTTACGTAGTAGAGAAACAAGAAGAATAGAGGTTTTCGGTGCAGATGTTTTGACTCATATTGTTTTTATTTGCTTCTAACTTGAGGGTATTTTATTTCCACCTAAAACAAATCACACTGCTGACGTACCTGCAGTTCTCTTTGTAGACTCTGCGTGGTAAACGAAGCCGTTGGATCTACATTCACCAAATTTCCACTGGCACCGGATCTTTGTAAATCATTCTGAGCAGATACAGCGAAAGCACTTGCTCGTATGTTAGAGACATCCCTCTCCTCTGAAGTAATCGGAACCTCGTGTTTACCGGTAGAATTGGAACTGGATGTGTCAACCGAGGGAGTGATTTCTGGAGGGGCAATCAAAGACGTTACAGTTGCATTTGAGCCTGGAAGCATTGCGTACGACGGTGTTGGCGTGTCTTGAGTGACTTTAGACGACTGACTCACATTCGGAGCTTCGGTTTGATCCAGTTTAGGCGGTGAGGACGGCTTGCCCGGTTGTTGACGTCCAGTCTAGTAAAATTTAAAAGTGAAGTTATACAAGGTCCTGTTCACACCTTTTAAAATGTTATTAAAAAGTTCTTACAAATACCTTTTCGCTCTCTGCGTCTACTTCTATATTAGAGTTGTGCAGGTGTTCCCCCTCGTCCTGACTTTTCTGTAACTCAGACGATTTGCGCTGTTTCGATTCTTCCAAGGACGCCTCTAGAGTCAAACAGCAAAATGTCAACCACAAAAATAGAATGTTTATGTTATATAATAAAGATATACAAGATGCATCACCATCTCGAAACATACGTCGTAAGAAATCATTTTTCATTTTCCTTTACAACTTATTCCCCCTTTTTTGAATTTTCATAAACGTGAAAACAGAATATTACACAGCTGATCAAAAAAAAAATATTTCAATAATTAGCAGTGTAAATTTTGGCGCGGATTTAATTTGTAACTGAAATTTTTCAAATAAGAAATACGAAAATACGATTATACGAAAATACGAAATAACCAAATATATTATTTCATGGGAATTAAAATTAAATACCATATACAATATGACACAAAAAATAATTTTAAAATAAATAAAATTTAGCAATCTGCAGGCTACTGTTGGAACAAAATTTACTGCACTGCAATTAACGACAACAAACCTAAATTCTTCTTGCGTTTCTTCTGTTCCCTTACTCCTAAAGGTTGCTCTGTTATATCCAATAACTAAGAAAAAGGTAATATGTCTGTGTGATATCCAGCAGAATATATCATTTGCCAGTTAGTACATAAAGAATATAGACGCCTCCAGTTTCATTACCTTAGTTTTCTTGGGCAGCGCAGATGTTTTTACTAACTTATTTTGATGAGGAACATGTGGTGAACGGCCTGTTGGCGTGGATAGCGTTCTCTTCAGATTAGCTTTAACAGAAGATGAACCTGCCGATGGGTTAGATGAGTGAGATATTTTTCGCTGGTTTACGGCGTCGGTGGCTGTATGAAAAATTTTGCTTTGATTTATGTTGGTTAACGATAGCTACATCATCAGGTAATACACCCAAAGAAATTTAAGTACCGTAAATTATGGATTAAGCGCCCCGTGCCCAATAAGCGCCCCTATCGAATAAGCACCCCAGGATTAGGGGGAAATCTTCAAATAAGCGCCTTTGCTCTAATAAGCGCCCCTCCTTCCCCCCTCGAGAAAAGGGCCGCTTTTTACTATGACTATATGTTTTATTAACCATTTCAAAAAAGGTCGTTTAACTATTTTTAATTCATCAAATGTTATTTCAAAGTGGGTATATTTTTTCTCGATTTTTAAAATTTCCTCTGATAGAATTGTTGCAATTCTCTTGTCCTTGATGAAAAATCTTTCAAGTCATGCGCGTTAAACCTAAATATTGATGGATCAGAAGATAAATTAATCCATTGTTTTAAAGAAAATCAGCCTTGCAAGGCGGAAAGGGAAATTTTAAAATATCAACTATCAATTTTGACTGAAAAATACATCAATCCGTTTGAAATTGATAAAAGTGATGTTGTGAATGCTGCTCCTAAATAAGACAACGATGATGAAGATGGAAAATATTAAAATTTCATAAAAGATACATCATTACTATTGTATTTCTTTCTTTTTTGTTTGTATTTCTATTTTCTAATTATAAAAATTATGAGAATGAAATTTAAAAAATTTGCTTTTCTGAAAAAAAGTTAATAAGCGCCCCTGCTGAATTAACCGCTTCTGCCAAATAAGCGCTTCCTGACAAGATGAAATTTTAATTAAGCGTCCCAGGCACTCAATCAATCATTTACAGTACTATTTGAGTTCAGCCTAATCCATGGATTGCCAACCTGATAAATAGATATTCATACCTCTTTGTGTTATTTTTGCCCGAAGAGCAGCGGATTTTGGTTTCCTTCTGAGAGTAAAATGTTTTGTCAATGTCGGCATATTCGATACAACTTGTGCAAGTGCTGCACGATTAAGATACGGACATTGAAGCGGTAGCATAGAGGATGCACAACCTGGTTGCAACTGTTGAACTGAAAGAACATCAAAACAAAAATCCTTTCGGGATTTTGAATTCAGCAAACTGCTTACATGCAAAAGATTAGCAAAATAAAGCGGTTTGTGATATAAAAGTTCTCATACAATTGTAGTAAGCATAATTTTTATAAAAAACTGTTTTCTTTATGTATTTCAGTACAATATACAAATTGGTACAATATAAAATACGCCAGAAAAATATGCAATTGCAATAGCATATTTTTGAAACAAGCTTCAGTTTGATTCATGTAAGTTGGGAAGCACAGATACAAACTCTAAGATAACGATAGTTTCACAATTTTTCATTATATTACAGGTGCTCGTACTTAACACTGGATTAGTTTCCTATCCTAACCACGACTTAAAATTGAAATATTTTATTGCGAAAATGTAGGAGAAAAAATCTTACTTTCTTGATGGATTTCTAAAATAGTTGTTTGAAAACTTGCAGTAACGTTTCCCACTTTTTTGTCAATGAAATGATGGGTGGGGTAATCTCTGACAAGATTTGCAGCTACTTGAACCCATTCATCAGGATCGCTGTCAGCTAAATCGATTATAGCCATAATATCATCCTAAATAACAATAAATGAACATTATTTTTTTCCACATTATGATACAAAAGATAATGTGAAAAATCAGTTAAGTTTTAAAGTAGCCATAACATTGTTTTTGATCAAGCTACATTAAGAAATGTTACACAGATTAGACGATGAAAGGTCCACATGATGTTCCATATATAGTTTAATAAGTACACATTTTGAGGAAAGGATCAAATCGAAAAACATAGGATTGTTCCTGTTCTTTTCCAAAAAATGTCAGTCCACACCTCATCTGAGTTAACACATACCTGCAAACCCTCCATGTTACGCAAGGGTATCTTCAGAAATGTCAACAGTAGTTTGATCTTTAACTTTGTTTCCAACTGCAAAAAGCAGTCATATATATTGTGAAGGATAGTATTCGAAAAATGCGTTGCAATTCCACCTGAAGACCACTGGTTGTCAATGCTATCAAGCTTATTGCATAGCCACATTGATGTATCAGTTTCCATCGTACCGGCTTATCTTCAATAAATTTATATAGAAGTACAAAATCATAAACACATACGTATAAGAGTATGCAGGAAGGGATTTTTTCGTGTCAAATTTACCTCACTTCCTGGCAACATTATGAAGTTATTATGATACGTATGATGTTTTAGAAATATGACCAGCCTTTACTAACCAGACAATTTAAATTTAGCCAGACATTTTTAGAATATAAAAAAGTAGAATATTAAAAAGTTTTTTGCTACTATAAATGCTTTCTGAAAGAAACTAAACAAATAAGTGTACATACAAAAGGTAGTAAATTCAAACCATGACCAAATTTATACTTTAATAACACAGAATTGATGGCTTTGACAATTGTATAGCCAAGCAAATATTTTGAAGTCTTTCGAAAATTCATCTTATTCGAACTATTTTATTTAAAGAAAAAAAGAGAAAGAAATTTATTGTTCCAAATTATATATCAATTATGGGAGAATAAGTTGAAGCAAATTTTGAACAACATTGTACAAAAAAAAATCCATGTATAATTTACTCTACATGACAAACATAGGAAGCAGATAACGTGCTCATCCTTAAGGTTTCCTGATCAGTGTACTCCAAATTGACAAAAACATGCAAAGGTAAAAATACTCAATTGAAAAAATATATTGAAAATAAACCAAAAATTTATTATTACTCGCATATAAGAATTGTTATTAAATTGTATTAACATTCATTTCTTATCAGGTCCAGATAATTCAGATGTTGTTCCATCAATTAAAATGATAATAATCTATACCTTCCGTCAAATTCAATGTTTTTAAATTTTCTTCAAAGGATCCATTTGAAAGATTTAATTTAACACAAATAATAAATGGTGGTATTGCATTGCTGAAGTGTATAATGGGTATACGTGAATGACATTCTTCATTTTTAAACACGTCACAGTTGTAAAACCCTTTATCAATCTTTTTTTTATCAACATCACACATAGCCACAACTTTACATCGATTCTCTTTTGTTAAAGACTTGTAAAACTTCCGACCTTGTTTTCCAGCATTCCAAATTGTGAAACTGGTCCAGGCAGATAAAACATGTTTCTGCAGTTGTTTCACACGCAAGTTCCAAATTGTGTTTTCATGAACATTAAATGATGCGGAACTGTGATGGTATCTGTATATTAATAACGGAATTTCAATCTTTATTAGTTTTCCATTGCATTCAAGATGCCTATAATAGAACTCAAGGTCTTCAGGGAACCCATCTTGTATTTCACAGAACATTCCAGAAACATCAAATACTTTCCTGGAACAAAACCAAGTTGGATTAATTAATGTTGGTCCAAATGATGTGTATACCTGTGCGTATAATTGCTCCTGTGATAAAGTATTGCTCCAAATAGTATACCTCTGAGTAGAGCTCTCTGGTATTCTTGTATAGCAAGAGCCAATTATTGCAGTCTCGTCTGTTTTAGCCATCTTAAGCTGCATTTCAATTCGTTGAGGCAACATAACATCATCAGCGTCAAAAAAACATAAATATTTACCATTGCTTTGACGTATAGCTTGGTTTTTAGCAAAACCTACCCCACAAGGTTTTCCAGTTTTATTATGTGAAATGAGAACTGAAATACCACTTTTCAAAAAATCTTGGCTCCAATGATCACAAATAACAGTTGAATTATCAGTGCTCGCATCATTAAAGATCGAAATCTCCAGAGATTCCTTCCATGTCTGATTAAGAATAGATGCAAACGCCTCTTCTAAATACTTGGCTGCATTAAATACAGGCATAATAACAGATACCAGAGGCATCATGCATATAATTAGCAATATTCTTTTATTTGGTCTTTTTACGACTAAAAAGGTTGCACTCTAGACTGAACTTGATTGTCCTCACCCGGGTGAGAGTTTTATTCATGATCCAGTGCTTTAGCAATTTATTTTACTTACTCAGCCGGGTGAATGGAAAGATAATATATTTAAATTTGATGTGGGTTACAGAAGGTCACAAAAATAAGATTGCATGAAACCTGAAAAAAAAGAATAATAAGATACAAAGTTTTATAACTTTTTTTTACAGAAAAATTAAAAATCAAAATAAATGTCATCAGTTATCACAATATTTTATCAGTGTTGCTTGGTGTAAATCCGGTTTATAAAACTAATGAAAAATAATATATATGCATACAAAATGCTAGCCCGGGTTCCTGACACTCTCATTATCGACATTATCTCATTATCGACATTATCGACCACGCTCTAAGTTCAATATTGCAAATATGGACGAAAGCCAGAAGATCAAAGAAGCTGTGGAAAAAATATTATTACCCCAGGAAATGAAGATCAAAAGTAAACAGTTAGCTGTAGTAAGGAATATTTTAAACAACATCGATACCATGGGAATATTTCCAACTGGATATGGAAAGAGTTTGACGTTTCAAATACTGCCTGCCGTGTGTAAACAGCTCGAGAAGTTTTCTAACTTGAATAGCCCCACTGTTGTTGTTGTTTCTCCACTTCTCAGCTTGATTGACAATCAAGTTGCCTCGTCTACTGGAAAATTTGGTCTGCTACCAACTGCTTTGAATGACAATTTATATTCAGACATAGCTCAAGGAAAGTTTAATCTTATTTTTGGAACACCCGAGTCTTGGTTGTCGAAAAGGTGGAGGGACATGTTGTCGTCAAGTTTTTTTAACAAAAATGTTGTATGTCTTGTAGTTGATGAAGTACATTTGGTTACATGGTTAGTCATATTTTTTATTGTGTTTTTGTTCATGTAGTTAGCTAGCTAAACAACATCAACTTTCAGGCTCTCTCTGATGCTGAAAAACTACGTAGAAATAAGAACCAAAACATAAAACTATGCAAATATTTAGCTACCTTATAACATAAAATTATGGTTTTTAGGGGACAAAGTCAATCATCTGCAGAACCGTTCAGAGAAGCTTTCAGTCAAATAAAGGAATTGAGAGCTGTTTGTAGACAGAATTGTCCAGTTTTGGCACTAAGTGCTACAGTCAACTGCGACATAACAGAATGAATAATGGCAAGTTGCAGCCTCTCAAGAAACGTAAAAATTCTTTCGGAGTGTGTAGAACGTAAAGACATATGCCTCCATGTTGTAAAATGTAAAAACAAAAGTGTTAAATATTTAAAATGGATTATCGATCTCCTTGTTAAACATAAAAGCAAGGCTCCTAAAATTGTGTTATTTTGTCGTTCTGTCCAACTAGCTGGATGGTTGTATGAAAAAAATTTATACTGTGATGAATTGCCACAAGAAGATATTCGAAAAATGGTTACCATGTTTCATTCGACCACACTTCAACATCATAAGCGTGATTGTTTATCTTCACAAACTGATCCAGATCATCCCACTAGATTAGTCATTGCCACAAGTGCTCTTGGTTGTGGTGTTGATATGAAAAACATCAATTATGTAGTACATTTTGGGCCTTCCTACGACACTGTTGATTATGTCCAACAAATTGGTCGTGCTGGTCGATCAAACATGTCAGAAGAGCAAAGTTATGCTATTCTTTATGTATATCCGGGTTCACTTAGAAAAGTGAGCTCAAATATGAATCAATATGTTCAAGAAGCTGCCAAACATTGTCAGCGTGTGAAATTATATGCACCATTCAGCCCTGAAGAAGAATTGAAACCATTGAAACCAGGGCACCGGTGTTGCAGCTATTGCTCGAAAATATGTACCTGTTGTGATGGTTGCTCAGAAAAAACTTTGCTTTTTAAAGTGGAAGAGGAGCTGCCTGATAATGATGATCATGTTGTTGTGCGTAAAGTATTAGATCACCACAGAAGTGCTGTTAAACAATGTCTTATTGAGTATCATGACAATTCTAGGCCACAATGTTCAATTATACCTGTCAAAGTTGTTAGTGGCATTTTGCATGAAATTATTGAAAAAAATTTGGAAAATTTACCATTCATATCATCTGTCAATTTTATAACCAGTAATTTATCTATTGCAAATGAACAACTGGCACATGAGATAATTGTAATTATTAATGAGGTTTTTGATGAAAATATTGTCATAGAAGATATTAGTGATGCAAATTTTGCGAGTGTCTTTGAGAAACAGATAACATTTGACGAAGAGCCTAACTTTGATTAGAAAAGGAATGATGAATTATAACTTGTTCATATGTATTTACATTAAAATATTTACACTTATTTGCATATTTACAAATATTTACATATTTACAGGTTAATATATTAATTATTATTATTTCTTTCCACATGTCATAAAGTTTTCCTTGTGACCTATGATCCATACAAATAATTTAGAAATGTTAATAGATCTTAAAACATCTGCATCAAAGTTCGGATATGAGCAATACTCTCTTTGTCCCAAATTCTGAAAATTTTTGTTTGTATGGAAAGATTCTGTTAGCATTTTTACATCATCATACGTTGAAGGAATTGAATGTGATCCTGTATTATTTTGTATATATGTTCATGATCTTTCTACTGCATTGATAACTTGCATAGTCTTATTCAATGATTTTGCCATACGTTGACAATTTTCCTTACTGATTTTTCCCCTTAATGCTCTTACTAGTTCCTTTAGATAATTATTAAGATGTTCCATGTGGAGGTGTAGAGATACATTTTTTCCCACATATCCTGTTGTGTTCACAAATCTTCCCCAAATTAATCTAAATGCATCATCTGGTCGGAATTTTATGCTATACAGCATTCTCAAACAAGACAATGCATATTTAGTGTGATTTGTGCATCTGAAATATAGGACTCGATAAGTCGTTCACCGTCACCTATAAAGAAGAAGTCAAGCAATATGTATATTAAGATGGTTTTATTTATTTTTAGCTTTTTCAGGCATATATATGTTTGATTTTTATTACTAATTTTTTGTTATTACCATTAACTTTATTTCCATTGTTTTGGTATTTTTTAATATTTTGGTATTTTTTTAATATTTTGGTTCACTTACCCTCCCTTATACAGTCATTTATGTTCCTCAGTAGCATATTCAATGAGAACAACGCTTTTTGATATTCAAAAATGTGGTCTGAGCTCACAACACTTTTATTTACATCATCAGCATTTTTGGAAGCATTTCTGTCCATATTGTGCTTCCGACGTTCATGACTGTCTCTTGATGCTTTAAATTTATAGGGATACTTTGATTTTGGGCATGTTTTTACACCACAGAAGTAGAACTTTGTGACAAGCTTGATTTTTTCTTTTTCTATTATCTCTAATTCTGATGAAAGATCAACATCATATGTAACAAGATTTCTAAAAAAAGAAAAAGTACTTATTGTGAATTTTTATATTTAGAAAATTCTTGAAATAAAAAATAAGAAAATTCAACTTACTTGTTCAACATAGTTTGGATATTGTTATATAACCAATGCGACTGTTCTTCATTTGTCATTTTTTTCACTAATTCTGGAATGGGATCATCTACAGAGCAAAAGCAAAACTTTTTAATTTTTTTGCGAACAAACAAGTGTAATTTGAAAATCACAAGAAGAGTTGCGACTTCGTTAATTCAATATCCACTAACCTGTAAAATTATCCATTTTAAAATGGGCCATTGTTATCGCAAGAATTTGTGAGTGGGTTTCAATGTCAGAATATTCTTTATATGCATTCAATGCTTGATGAGGTCCCTTTTTGGCACTTGATGCTTGAAGTTTGGACATTGTCCAGGCAGTTGTACCAAATTGGTTATAGCTGTTTGGATCTTTACGGAATATTTGGTCTTTGACCTACAGTTAATATAATTGGAAAAAAACACGTATCATATTGCCGATAGTTATAAAAAAGTTGTGTTATAATTTTTATTTGTTTTTTTTAAATTTTAACAATTTCTTGAGATTTTGACCTTTATTGAAGAATAGATAATATTTTTCATGTAGCTACCTCGTATATAATGTTTTTTTTTAAATGCCAATCCTCAAATTTTGGAGCGAGCCCTTCCTTTCTTTCATAACTTGTATGACCATTCAAGAATGCTTTTTGTATGTTTACGACCCTCTCTTCAGTCAACTGATCACCTCCAAAGGGTATGCAATTCAAAACATCAATGATTTTACCATTATCACATCACGTTGGGTTGGAACATAAAGATCTTGGATTTCCCCCAGTATTTTTGAAATACCATCTGATGAATTTTCTGCTTCGAAAATTAATCCAAGCGGTACCTATAAAAAATTACTGCATTATGTTGTTGCTTGTTTGCGTGTTATTCTATCATGTTTCAAACAACACAGTTTCGACAAAACGTTATGAAAATAAATACAAAAAACTGGATTATTACTTACAACTTCAGACTTTGATGTCATCTCCTTTTTGAAGGGGTGTGTGATATGCCTTGCAACGTATTTGGAAAATACCTTGAATGATGGCAAGAAGGATGTAATTGTTCGTGCTAATAAGATTTTGTATACATTCATGTTGGCGCTTGGTAACACAGGTATATTCTCGTATTCTTTCAATTCTCTCGTATCTTAATAATACAAAATAGTTTTTAAGATTAAAATAGAGTTTTTCAAAGGCCGATCTAAAATTCATCTTTACGCGCCAGGCATAGTGTAGCAAAGATATTTTTTTACCTTGTGACGAATGCACTCTTTCTTTCACAGCATAATAATGAAACCAATGCAGGCTTTGATTATGTCTGTTTGTACCTTGATATTTCGCAGTCACTTCAAAATCGATATTTTCTCCTACAATCTGAAAAGAAATAGTTTGTCGAAATACTTTGGTGATGCGACAAAAAACGCTGGGTACGAGTTTGATCATAAATAGCACTCGTTCGCAGTGCTTCACAAAAAAGAGCTGGGGACGAAATGACTTGTGTGAACTATGGCAGAAATTAAAACAAACCTGATATTCTGGTGGATTAGCATCAGTTCCACTAAGTAATTCAATTTCTTTTTTCCACTGTGAAACTAACTCATCGTGACCTTCGGAAAACAACTTGTTTTTTTTTAACGCGGTAGTGTACGAGTTTGTCAATCCCATTTTGTTAAACCAGGAGAATGCTTTCTTTTTGGCACCTGCAGCCATCAAGAGCTGGTCATTGCGATGTGTTACAACGTTTGCTTTCGAAGTTCCAAACTTACACTTGAACATCACCCCATAGCATTGGGAATGAAACGATGAATGCATTGAAGATTCAGACGTTCCACAAGCAGCCTTCACTACTGCAGATATCACAGGGCATAATGCATCCACTTCGTTGCAAAAATTGCCGTCATTGAATTTGCAGAGTGCCTGAACACTTGCATCTGTAATTGTTGATTTCTTTAGCAATTCTATCATTTCGTTTGCGCAAATGTTCTTAATTTCATCAATCATAGCTTCATCCAATATTACCTACAAAAAAATGAAAAACGATATTTCAACCGCGAGAAATATTTCAGTTGTAACACCCCGATAAATACCCTAGGACCAAGGTTGCTAATATTAAACCAACCTGTGGATACCGTTTCTGTCATTTAGATGACTCATGCTCTGCTGTTTCCTCTTCACATACCCACTGTCTTTTTCTCGTACACATCCACTTATTTCTATTTCATGTGCATCTTCCAAAATTTTGATGCTTCTTTTGCATTTCAAACAAATGGTTTCAGACTCGTTCTTTTGAATTGTTATGCCTACGCCTTTCAACCTCTCTTGAATATTTTTTTCTGTTTCACGCTTTTTGAATACATTGAAGATCGCGAATGATGGAATTTTTTTTGCCATTCTCACCTATCGGGTAAATCTTGCCGCACAAGCGACAAGCTAACATTTTGATTCACGTGAAATAAACACATGAAACACATGGCCACAGAGAAACTACATAGAAATAAGAAACAAAAGCTTGTTAACCAACCTAGACCCCAACGTTTGTTAACTTTTTTTGTAAAAGTTGTCGAGATTTAAGTAAGAAGTTGTTCAACCAGTGCCGTCTAATTTACATATGAATAGACCGCAGCTGTTGGGATGGTTTCCATGATCATTAGCTGTTGGGGTGGTTTGTTTTTGCTTTTTAATAAATAATTCTGCTTATTGTCATTTCTTTTATTCTTATGTCATATTCTGTACTTCATAATTCCATTTTGTTGTTTACAAAATTTTCATAAACACCCTACTTCCTGCAAGTGGCTCTCGCTGATTAAGCAGGACAATTGAAATAAGAAAAAGTACTGATGATAAACACCAGGTCTTTTCCACAAGCTTTCTTTTTTACGTTCTTTGTGACCTATGCTCACATGTACAATGGAAAAAAAACAAGAGTTTCTTCAAAGAAATACACCTATAGCATGTCCACAGCGTTAAAAACAAAGTGATCAACAAACAGAGCGGACGAAGAAGCGCAGTTAAAATATGTTTTGAAAACGAAAAGTTACAGAGGAGATTTCTCAAAAAAAAGAGAGAAAAGTCGACACAAGCACAGTCCTTGAGGTAAATCTGTATAATCGTATCATGTTGTGGTATATTCATATGCTTGCTCTTGAAGCTTTGGTTCGTTAAACATGTGAATAACATTGCATTTGGTATAAAATTTCATTTCAAGCGCTGAAGGCCTTTTTAGGTAGCTAAGAGCTTCTTCGTTTTCTGATCACTGCTTCTATTACCTCCACCATTTTTAAAGTGACATTTAAATTCGCATAATTATGAGTAATTACGAATTTATGCGGGAAAATGCGAAAATTCAAAGTTCGTTTTTTTTAACTGTCGAAAATTGAAATCAGGGTCCATGCGATCTTTTTCAGCTAATGGAATTCAAGGTTATGTAAACAATTGCGAAATCCATTTTATTCAATAAAAATATCAAGGAATATATACAATTTTTTTACTTTTCATAATAGTTCACAAAATAACACCTTTAGAAAAAACGTGGATGGTGTTAAGTAGAGTAGGGAGACCTGTTTACATTGAGTTTTTTTATCATAATTTATAAATTTGTATATTTTTTTTCAAATCACAATAAATTCATGAACTAGCTAGCTATAGCTAACAATAAATATTAACTGTGCAACGTTTTTCCTGAAAAAGATTTCTTGTCCAAATCTTTTTTTTTGTTTCCTAGGCGCGTAATCACCCTGTAGGCAACTTTTTTTAGAGGTGCCTATTTTATTGTAAAAATTGAAAGATATACATAAGAAAACATTATCCTGAAAATTTTATTGAAAACTGACAACCAGAACATGTTCAAATGTTTCATAGAAATAACAAACTCACCCCAATTTCTCTTCGCCTACAGAACCGCCATTGCATTTCATTGCACGAATCATGCGATAATAAACGCACGGCAAAATCGATCACATGGTTGCTGGGTTCATGCCATTACAGAAAAAATAATGAATGAGGGAGAGTATCCGTAGCTGTGTTTCCATCGTAATGCTTTTATAAATGTATCCACAAAGTTCCGAACATGATAAATCAATCGAAGTTTCTGTGTTATATATTCTTTATTATTTAAACGTTTTAACTTACTGAAATCAAACTTCTTTGCAACACTGACCACTTCTTGTTGTTTTTTCTGAAGACAGCTTCGCCTCGCTAGCTGTCTTACTTTTTGATTATTTTCCTTTGTTCAAACAGTTAGTCGTTTCCTTATGGATCAGATCTAGACAATTAGAATACCTAAATTTTCAGAATTTCCCCTTTCATGCTCTAAATTTAATTATCTCCATAGTGCTTCAACTATCTTCAACTATCAAAATGAGCATTCTCCCCCGTTGGGTTTTTTGGCTTATAATATGCAGTAATCCCCGGTAATGCTAATAAAAAAAAAGGAGCGTGATAAGCATTAATTATCATAATTAATAACCACGAGGCAATGCTGTGATTTCTTCTTTCTGTTTTGTTTTGTCTGGTCTCCAAAAACAATGACGAATAGAATAGAAGAAAATTAAATCTAAGTGGAGAAAGTGATACGGATGTTTTTACGCGCGGCCACTTTTTTAAACAGAACCAAAATTTCTTTCCACTTTTTGATGCCATGTTTTGCAAAGAAAAAACAAGCCAAAAAGAACAGCATGGTGAACGGAGCCTACCATATTGGCGATTTTATCGAACTCCATCTCAGAGCTCATTTAAAGTTAAGGCCGTTTGTTTACCTACGGTTTCACACGAACATTTTGCGACGGCCCGCTTATTAGACAAGAATAAGAGATCAACAAGATCGTTAAATATGGCGGCTGGAAAAAAAAACCCAATAAATTTAAGATATTAAAGTACCATTATTTCCATTTCTAGTACGTTTTACATCCTCAAATTTTCAGGAAAGTCATAACTCCGTCTGAACTTTGAAATAAATAAATAAAATGTACATGTTAATTTTTTTCAATAAGGGTGATTACGCGCCTTTAAATACGACGCTGCCATAAAAACAAAGTTTATCTTAATTTAAATTTTGTAGCAAAATGTATCTTACATCAGCCACTTACATGATTTTTTTCATGATCTTCCCTTCGATTCCCCTTGGCGGCGATTCAATATGTGTGAGTGAATGTTACCATAACTCCGGGTTAACCCAAGCCATGTGAGGAAAATTGGAGAGATGGCACAATGTGGGCCATTGAATGTTGCGCAGGGAGTTGTCTGGTGGGTCTTAAATACTCTAGGACCCCCCATCAAGCCATGGCCCCTCCTGGAAATAATAGACAGGGTATAACCCTCGATATTTTTGAGGCTAGCCATGTGAAATATGCACATCTATCTATCTATCTATTTTATTTGGAACATTTTTTCTCTCAGGTGGGAAATGGATTCCCCCCCCCAAAAAAAAAGAAAAAAAGAAAAGGTTATCTTATCCTGTTTATACTATGTTGAGAATTAGTAATTTAACATTCGAAATAATAAATTCAAAATAATAAAGCAAATATAAAGCCACATTTTCTTGTGTTTACAACTGACAACATGCTTTCTAGTTTGAAATCCGCCATACATCAATCCAGCCAGGACATGCGCCATTATGGATATGATATTGCGCGTACGGGACTGGGTTCTAGTTTACCATGGACGGCATGGGTATTCAGAGTTCATTCATAAACAGAAAGCGAAACCGTCATAATACCATAACTGTTATTTTTTTATTATACAAACTATTTTTTAAAAACACACCATACTATATAGGTCCTATTAATACGTGGAAGACATCGTTATGTGAAGTTCATAAAGGAGTATTGCAGAAGGATTGTGGTTGTGAGCCACCTTTTCGTTTATTTTGCTTTCCAGGAGAGAGAAGATATGCTCAAAAGCGAGAAAGATGGATCCAGCTAATCAAAAGAAAGCTGTCATAAATTGGAAACTAATTGAAGCTATCAGAGAAAACATGCCAGAAGGCTTCGAGACTAAAGGCTATAATAAAGTTTGAGTGATTTTGGATTGTACAGAAGTATTTATAAAAAGATCAAAGACCTATTTGTACAAGCTGTTACTTGGTCAGACTACAAGCATCATAACACTGTTAAATTCCTTGTTGGATTTGCACCAAGTGGTTACATTACATTTCTGTCAAACTGTTATGGTGGAAGAGCCTCTGATCGATTTATATGTCAGGACAGTGGCATATTTGATCTGTTGGATTATGGTGATGAAGTAATGACAGACAGAGGTTTTAAAATTAAAGAAGAACTTTTTCTTAGATATTGCAAACTTGTCGTACCACCAGGAGCAAGGGTTAAGGCACAAATGACATCTACCGAATGTAGCAAGACATCATCTATTGCTAAACTAAGAATACACGTTGAAAGAGCTAACAGGCAAATAAAAACTTATCGTATTCTTACAACGATTTTGCCAATCTCCATGCTACACCATGTTGCTTTCTGCAACCTCAAGGCCATGCTGATTAACCAAAAATAAGTGGTTAAAACTTATCAACTAACTCACTGACTAACCTTACATTATCAACTAACCCTAAACACAATTGTTGCTCTGGTGGATCAGTTGGTTAGTTCTCACATTGAAACATTATTATAAATATATATTATCCTTAAATATATATTATCCAAATACATTCGTAAATTTCTCGTAAAGAACAAAGTAAGCTGCCACAGAAGTCTTCATCGTAAAAAAATTCATCTAATAAGAATCCTTGATTTGTCCATACCATACAATAACATTTCTCACAGTTTGTTGTCAGCATTTGTAGTTGACACTGGGTACAATATTGGTGATTACGATTAATCTTGCCATCTTTCAAGAATGGTAATTTAACTTCAGGGTCATTTGGCGAAGAATCTTTAATGGAATATGGGCATTTGATTTATAGACAAGAAATCTTAGAGCAATATTCAAATTTCACCATTCCATCTGGACTTGCACCTGTTATTGGTATTCTCTTGTTGAGAAACACGCCACATGGCTTCATTGTAAGACCTTCATGATCTCTTAAAAGAACATCTACAAAAACTAATACAGAGATTTTTTGAAAGAGTGCCCATAGTCCTTTGTCCGAATTAGTTTTTTTAAATGTTTTCAACTTTGTTTTTGCTTCATGTGCCTTTGATGATGTAATGAAAAGCCCTTGCAGGCTAAAAGATTTCGGATTCTTGTTCGTGTGTAATTTTGTTCCCTATACCTAGGTCGCCAGTAGCCTGTTTTGTACAGAACTTCTACAATGTTGTTCCGTTATTTGAAATAAATAGGTATTATCCCATGGTATTATCTTGAACTTACAAAATGTTTCATGTAGTACAAATATACAAAAAGTGATTTGTGAAAATTAATACTTTAACAAAATTAATACTTTAACAATACTCAACTACATACATTCATAAGAAAGAAACGCAGACGTTTTAGCATATCAATTTATTAAATATTATTGCTTGTGGTGTAGCGATATTTTGAAAATGTTTTATTATATACCTGTGACATGACTAAAATCTTTATCAAGTGTAAGATATCTAAGATTGGAACCATAAAGTTGGATCCTACAAGTTTAAAACCAAAAAAGAATAGAATTAGGAAAAAGAAACAAAAAGGTTAAGACTACGTTCATCGGTTTAGAATTAACAATAGAGACTAAATCCAAAATGCGATTCCGTGGTATTAATATTTAGACTAGCCGGGGGACCCGGAGTCGAAACACCGGGTTAAGCCACAAGTAATTGTGTTACCTGGCATTGAACGCCTGGAAGAGTGATTAATAAGAACTGTAAACTGTGCCACACATTCAGGTGAATCGCTTTAGTATAGTATGTCATAAATTGAGTGAGGCGCAGAACATTATGGTGTTTCCAGGGTAATATATTTTTCAAAAAATAGGCGCACAACATTATGGTCTTTCCAGTGTAATATATTTTTCAAAAAATAACTTTTCACAACTTTAGCTGAAATAAAAGCACAGTTTACAACTCGTTGCTACCCTGTTATAGCAAAAACAGTCGGCCAACCTTTTTTATTTTTCAGAGAATGTTCCAGCTAAAAGTTTAAAAATAAATATTACTCCGGGCTGAGGGATTAGTACAGGCAAACAATGTCACATATCTGTATAAGGCATAATACCCTTTTTTGAAAAAAAACTTTTTCGTAACTTCGGATAAACAGAAACTCAGGAAACAGACATCATTAACATTGGACTGAGCGCTTAGTACAGGTAAACTGTGTCATCAATGCGTTTAGGCGTAATACTCTTTTTAAAAAAACTTTATTGCAACTTTGTGGTTTAATAAGAACACGGGAAAAACAGCCTGTCGTTACCCTGTCCAGCTAAAAAAAACACTCAGCAATTCTATTTTTCAGAGGAAGTTTTCATGACACTAATATAAGGTGTCGCTACCTACTAACTGCATTTAGCATAAGAAATATTGATTAAGCATTTTGTTCGCTTTTACTAAAAGTAGGAACCAGCAGTAACCAGCAGTATTTTGAAGTAACCACCAGAGAACCACCTGTATTTTGAAGTAACCACCAATGAACCACCTGTATTTTGAAGTAACCAACGGAGAACCAGCAGTTTTTTTAAGTGACCACAAGAGAACGACCAGTTAAATAGATAAAACGAAATAAACGCAACTACCGCTTCGAATGTGAAACGTTTTATAATGTACACAACAGTTCATGACCCATTTTTCTGAAATGTTTATGTCTGGTGTGACTCGGGCTTTATGTCAGTTGAGACAGAAGGCTTTTAAAACCACACGCGAGAATTAACAAAAACAAAATTAATAATTTTAATAACAAACTATATAATATCTGAATTGTAAACCAAATATGACGAAAAACACTATACAGGGGTGAGTCCAAAACGAGACATTGTTTTCTTGTGATAGATGTTAAAGTTTGAATGAATTGCATGAATTAATAAACTGCACAGTTTGAAGTCATCGAGCGTGGTGATACTGCCATTGTATCCACTGTTGAAGAATCCATATCAAATTTTAGTTTATTTTTCGCAGCGATTACACACTTCCTTCAACGCTTCCTAAAACATTATTCCGCTTAATCTGATTATGTATTTGACCGAAGGATTTTCATTTTGCAATTCGTGTATTGTAAACCAAATAAAACGCTATACGGAGGAGGGTCCAAAACGAGACATTTTTTTCTTTTGGTAGACAAAGTAAAGTTTGAATGAATTAATAAATGTTGTGGAGAAACATCGTGGCATCCGGCAGAAAATATACGTTTGTTTTTCTCACATGGTTTCTGTTCAAGCAAAAAAATTATGCTTTCGATATGAACGTTTTTTCCTTGAAACGTGTTACATTTTATTTCAAAGAATGAACTTTAATCCTGAAAACACTATTTTCGTTCTGTTCTTCTTGTTTCCATTATTGCCTTTAGGCGAAATACATAAATAAATCACTTAAGTTGGTTAATTCTGCGAATTTTATTCATATTTTCGAAAATTAATCTTCGCGGAATCCATTTATTGGACCTCGTGAAAACAACTTAAAAGTAGCTGGTTAGCAAGAGCATAAAGTATAAAAAAAGCCCTGGGAACTAGGTGCCCTTTTATTTATCATATTTGGTAGTTTTAAGGTCATGAAGTGTTGTGCATAAAAATCACTAGTAGCCACGGCTTCGTAGGGTGAGGACGTGTTTTGAGAGAACTCTGATTGAGGTGTAGTACCTGTGGATTTTTCCTCTGCTCACCCAATCTAAGTAATAGTTAGATACATTACTCGTTCTCTGTGGCAACTAAATTTATTTGAAAGCCTATGGAAGCTGCAGTTAGAAGATAAAAGAAATACAACAGCAACAAAAAAACAGGACATAACAACATACATTTCACGCCCACACACAACTTTCGCGCCATTTTGATTTGAGCTTCACATCAACAAATCAATCAATTCAGTGGCCGTATCGAATTCAAAAGGGCAGATAAGAAGTGGCATCAACGAAATTGAAGCTCCTGAAGACTTTTCACGTCCCGTCACAACCACTATTATTCTATTTTTCTTAGAGGCAATCCTGCCCATTGGGGTCAGTGAGATACGTTGGGCCTAGCGTATTCTCAGCTTCTCATTACACTTTTATCTTTTTCTTTCTCTGTGACGGGCCTTGTATCGTGAAGTGTCTCTTTTTGTGTGACACATTATTTGTGTTTTGTGTGTTGTTGTTATTCACACATTTGTGTGCGACAAAATATTTGAATAGCTAGAATTATACCTGCTTGTGTTCTTAGCTTCAAAGTATAATATTTATTTTTTATTGATCAGCTTTTGCTCGTTAATTTTTGACCTCTCTCCCGAGGAGGGCACATAGCTACCTTTATCTGGTAAACAAAATTTATCACCACATATTATTGTTTTAATTATTCATTTTTCATATTTTAACACTTTTTTTTACCTGTATATATATATATAGCCAAATAAACTTTTAACTTATAAATAACACAACACAACACATTTTTAATCTATACAATGCAATCCTTGATATTCACAGTCCTTCTCTCAAACATGCTCATAAATATCATCAAGAAAAATGTCTCATACAAAAGTTATCATTCTCAGCATTTATTCAGTAAAATTAAGAAATACAAAAGATCTAGAACCAAAACTCTCAGCATATCTCCATCTTCCATATCTATAATATTATTTCTCACACAATATCATCTGTACAGAAATGAAGCCTGCATTCCCAGCAAAGCAGTCTCAGAAAACATTCTGTTACCACCTTACTCTTTGCTGTTAGATGATAATTTAACAAAAATAACATCTAATGAAAATCTTAAGATTTTTGTGCTACATAAATTTAAAATATCTCACAGTAAGAAATGTGCTGGTATATTGCTATTGCTAGCAGGGGACATAAATCCTAACCCGGGACCTCAATCACAACGTAATGCCAACACATGCCCTGCCTGTTTCAGAACGGTAGCAAAAAACCACAGAGCAGTTGAATGTGACCAATGTAAAAAATGGTTACATATTAAGTGTGACAATATATCTGTTAAATCGTACAATTCCATGTTGACTGCATCTGATGACGACACTTTAAACTTTGTATGTTCCATATGCCTCCGCAATGAACTTCCTTTTGAGGATGGCTATTTTGACAACTCATTTCCAAACGATGACGTAGAACCAGATATATCTTCCTTTGAACCAAACTTTGATTTTGACCTTGGTTCAACTAATAAAAAGGGTTTCAAAATGGGTCATTTGAACGTGAATGGGTTAAGAAGCAAGCTTGATTACATAAAAGTCTTCCTTCATGAACATAAACTTGACATTCTAGCTCTAAATGAGACTAAAATTGACAGCCATGTCACCAATGCAGATATTACCATCCCTGGTTACAATATTTTTCGTTGTGACAGGAACAAACATGGTGGTGGAGTCTTAATTTATGCTATTGATACATTTCCCACTAAAAAGCTTAGCCATTTGAGTAAAGATAATATTGAGAGTATATGGATTGAGGTCAAACTAAAAAGGTCCTCTCCAATATTTTTATGTTCCATATATAGACCACCTGCAAAGGGAAAAGATCTTGTCATGGTGGAACGACTGTCTCGATATATCAAGGACTGTTTAAAAAACCTTCCGAAAAATCCAGAAGTTTTCATCTTAGGTGATTTAAACTGTAATTTTAATAAACCTAATAACTTGACCAGAATTCTAAAAGATTGTCTTGTCTCCTGTAACTTGAAGCAGTTTATTGATAAGGATACTCGCACAACTATTTCTTCATCTACTTTAATTGATCTCTTTATTTCCAACAGTGAGCATATATGTCACTCCTCTGTCATTGATATGGGTCTGAGTGACCACTCTTTTATATATGCCATTCGTAAATGGAAAAGGGTTAAAATTCCTGCAAAAGTTATTAAATCAAGATCTTTTAAGAACTTTAACAAAGAAAACTTTTTGTATGACTTGCATTCTGTAAACTGGAATGAAATTTTAAATAAAGACAATCTTGACACAGCTTGTAATATCTTTAATGAATTTGTTACTAATATAATTGATCAACATGCTCCTATTAAATCTAGCCGTGTCAAAGGAAATTGCCCTCAATGGCTAAATGATGACCTTATTCATGCTATAAAAGAGAGGGATTTCTTAAAGAAAAAAGCCTCAAGAACTAAATTAATTGCTGACTGGGACAAATTCAAATTCAAAAGAAATCAAGTCAATAAAATGAAAGAAAGGTTGAAAGGTCATCATTATGGCAATAAAATAAATGAGGTCGCATCGGATCCTAAACGCCTATGGAAAACTCTTAAGGAACTTGTTCCTGATAAAGAGAACAAGAATGTTCCATCTTCCATCTCTAAGAACGACATGGAAATAAATGACCCTAAAGGTGTTTCGAACTCTTTCAACTCCTTCTTTGCTACCATCGGTAGTACCCTTGCTCAAAAATTTACTTCTGACACGTCTGATGTCAACATAAAATGTAATGATAAAAACTTTATATTTAAAGAAGTTGATGAAAATACCGTTACCAAAATGATAACTGGTCTAAAAAACAATAAGGCCACGGGTACAGATAAGATAGGAGTGAGAGTGTTGAAAGCTGGCCTCCAAGTTTTTTCACCTGTTCTCACCAAATTGTTTAACAAATCATTAACTACTGGTTATGTTCCATCATGTTGGAAAAATAAAAGAGTATCTCCTCTTTTCAAATCTGGAGATCCTAGTGATGTAAACAACTACAGACCGATTTCTATCCTTCCGGTTGTCATGAAAGTGTTTGAAAAAATTGTCCATGAGCAAATGGTTGAGTTTCTATTGGAGAATAATTTATTAAATTGCAAACAATCTGGTTTTCGAAAGCTCCATTCCACTTCTACTGCTGCGATTGATGTGTCAGATTATATTTTAAATGAAATGGGTAAAGGCAAATATGTTGGTGCAGTTTTGATAGATTTTAAAAAGGCTTTTGATACAGTGGACCATAAAATTCTTTTAAAAAAGTTATACTGTTATGGTTTTCGAGATGGTTCTTTTGATTGGTTGGAGTCTTACCTTTCTAATAGACACCAAGTCACCTTGGTGAACAACACTATGTCAGATGTGATACCAGAGGAGTCCTATGGAGTCCCTCAAGGATCAGTCCTTGGACCGTTATTGTTTCTTGTTTATATTAATGATTTAGAATCTGCAATTCACAACTCTTACTTCCATCTGTATGCAGATGACACAATAATTATTCAA
Organism: Hydractinia echinata; assembly: GCA_030067915.1. Classification (NCBI taxonomy): domain Eukaryota; kingdom Metazoa; phylum Cnidaria; class Hydrozoa; order Anthoathecata; family Hydractiniidae; genus Hydractinia; species Hydractinia echinata. Next base: position 212,527 of record JASGCC010000255.1, read on the forward strand.
AGCTGTAATTCTCCTATTGAACTTAAATCTGCACTTGAAATTGAGTTAAATAATATCAAGCAATGGATCCACATTAATAAAGTCACCATAAATACTGATAAAACTGAAGTGATCTTTTTTGGAAAAAAAACAAAACTTAAAGCATGCACAAGCTAGAGTAGGGAGGTAATATAACCAGGGTTTAGGTTTTCGACGGTCAAACCCCTATCAAAAAACGCTGCTTTTAGACCCCTTCACCCCCTCCACCCCCACCCTCCCAAAATCGGAAAATCCGACGGCACCCGAAAACAGTTCCGATAGCAACCCGAACCCCGTTATTCCGACGCATGCGCACACGCCGTTAGTAATAATGCTGACATCAACAAACGCGCATGCGCAAATCTGTTTGAGTAGAAAGGGAAGTTCTCTACTCAAATTTTGTCCACTTCAAAAAAAACTCCGAAAGTCCAAAATCTGTATATAATAAAGAGAAATGACTTGGTTCAAGAATGCAATTAGTAGATTATATAGAGCTGTATCAGCGCCAGTAGCAGCAACTCGCGATGCTCTTGCGGATCGACTACAGAGCGTGCGAGACACTGTTACTTCTTATTATAACAGAGCAAGGGAACAAATTGCTGGAAGGACGACGCTGCACGATGAAGTCGAGATTGTTAAGCTGTGCAAAGAATCTGGTACGACAGATAATACAGCTAAAAATGACTTTGAGAAAGACATTTTTAAGCTAATGAATAATAGCTTCTTTGGCAAGACCATGGAAAACGTTCGCAAGCACCGTGACATCAAACTGGTGACAACGGACTTTAATTTACCTCTACGAAATGCAGCTAAAAATGGTCACATAGAGATGGTTAAGATTTTTAAAGAGTGGGGTGCGACAGACTTTAATGGGGCCATGAAAAAAGCAGCTGAAAATGGTCACATCGAGATTGTTAAACTGTGCAAAGAGTGGGGTGCGACGAACTTTGATAGGCCCATGAAACGTGCAGCTGAAAATGGTCACATAGAGATGGTTAAGATTTTTAAAGAGTGGGGTGCGACAGACTTTAATTGGGCCATGGGATTTGCAGCTTTCAATGGTCACATCGGGATTGTTAAAATGTGCAAAGAGTGGGGTGCCACAGAATTTGATTGGCCGATGGCACGTGCAGCTAAAAATGGTCACATAGAGATGGTTAAGATTTTTAAAGAGTGGGGTGCGACAGACTTTGATTGGGCCATGACACTTGCAGCTGAAAATGGTCACATCGAGATTGTTAAACTGTGCAAAGAGTGGGGTGCGACGAACTTTGATAGGCCCATGAAACGTGCAGCTGAAAATGGTCACATAGAGATGGTTAAAATGTGCAAAGAGTGGGGTGCGACAGACTTTGATTGGCCGATGGCACGTGCAGCTTTCAATGATCACATCGAGATGGTTAAAATGTACAAAGAGTGGGGTGCGACGAACTTTGATTGGGCCATGAAAATTGCAGCTAAATATGGTCACATAGAGATTGTTAAAATGTGCAAAGAGTGGGGTGCGACAGATTTTGATTTGACCATTCTTAATGCAGCTGAAAATGGTCACATCGAGATTGTTAAGCTGTGCAAAGCGTGGGGTGTGACGAACTTTAATTGGGCCATGGGATTTGCAGCTTTCAATGGTCACATCGGGATTGTTAAGCTGTGCAAAGAGTGGGGTGCCACAGACTTTGATTGGGCCATGAAACTTGCAGCTAAATATGGTCACATAGAGATTGTTGTATTGCTGCGTGATTTTGATGTCATTCATGATGAATTGCTGCGGCATCATCACAAGCGTAATTTTTATGCAAAACTATGGAATGAGGTAATGCCAGTGGCGTGGCATCCCGATCGATATTGGAATTGGTGTTTAGATGAGGAAGAAAAGCGCGAGATATCTAAATTATGGAAGTAATGTCCAGTATTTTGATCCTGGTTGAGGTTTAAAAAAATCTATAATAAAGAGATGCCTTTCCTATCTGCAGAACAATTTGATGCCTTGAAATCAGAACACGAGAGCATTATGAAGTGGCGTGATGTTCCCACTGGAATCATATTCAAAATTGAGTATGTTGAAGAGATCAAGACCAAAAAAGGTGATGCAACTGTCATCACATTGATCGATTGCGATGGTGAACGATTTCAAGCATGGGCAACGAGTGTACTGAGAGAAGCTTTGATAGGTCGAACAGGTCAGATGTTCATCAAATCACTGGGAAAGAAACAATCTACGAAGAATCCTGGTCAATTTTACTATGATTACGACCTTGTGGAAGTGGAAGACTAAAAAGACAAAAAAGTAATCTTTTGTGACTGGAGACAGTCACAAAAATAACGAAAGCCCGGCTGAGCACATAAACAAATGGATAAACTGCGACAAGAAGCTAAAGCCTTAGGTCTCAAAGGGTACTCCACGCTGAAGCGAGCAGACCTTATTGAGGCCATACGCAAGGTCAAGTATAAGGATGCGTCGACACAAACGGACGGACCGTACTGCGAGCCTTGTGTTAAAATTGCATGGCAGAAAAATCTTGAACAATATTTGAGGGATCTCGCTCAGCGACATGTCGTACATGATGGCGACTTGCTCATAGATCAAGATACGGGGGAAGTAATCGTCTAGTATGTTGACCAACATATTAGACTTTGTAAGCAGGTGGAGACTCTAAGTAGCGCTGACATACTGCGCAGATTGCAGTTTTTTAAAAATTTCATCTTTAGCTTCTTGCCTGCCTTGTGCTAGCAACTCTGCGCGTTCATTATCGTTGATGGATTTCACAGCTTTTTTCGTTCGTTGTCGAATCTGCTCCTTGAGCACCATATAGCGCTGTTTTTCCTGCATGATCCATGTAAACTCATCGTCTGAAATTATACCATCTTGAATCGCTCTGGAAATCTTATCGTATACAGTGTCTAGTTTTGATTCAGCTAGGAGTTTGATGCACTCATGTTTGTGCACCTTATATTGTATCCGTTTGGAAGCATTCTTCAAACCTACTTGGCCTATGCCCACTGCAAGAGCCGCGGCTTCAAGACCAATTGCTATAGGGGCTCCGAATCCGGTTGCAAGCGTGGCAATACCTGCTGCGGAGGTGATGACAGTAACAGCAATCATGCCATGATCAGCATACCGAAGCCCCATTCCCCAAAGCTTGAACTTTTTGTAGAGTTTTTCTCTCTCTTTGATCTCAGACCGCAGGTACTGCTCGATTTCTTCGATCTTTTTTAGTCTGTAGACCTGACTTTCTTGCTCCTGCGGAGCCGCCAGGCGATCAGGCTCATGCTCAGGCGCACTTGGCGGCAAAGTTGGGTAAAGCTTCATATCTGTCATTTATTCTATGAGTAAATGCATCGTAATTCCGGTGAAGGCCACATTCTTGTCATGATGAAATTCATCTGTCAGCATGAACTCCAGTCTGTCTGTTGAACCTTTCAAAGGAAGGTAGATTGGAGTGTCAAAACTCCATGTAATCATATCCCCCCAGGCGTTTAATTCCTTTGTGGGTAACAGAGCGAGAATTTTAGATTTTTTACCATCTAGTAGACAGTCGTCTTCATCCAACTGAGGGCAAACGAGGCGTAGTCGAATATAGACGTCAGTCTTATAAGTTGCAGTATAGTCACCCTTCATATAGTATTTTTTCGAGGGGTCGTATGCAAATCCAAGGAGTTCATGTAATTGCCTGTTAAATACAACGGTGTACCCATCATTGACACGAAGGGTGCATAAACCACTTTTCAGTATAAATAACTTAATCTTATCTTCAGCCTGGGCATTGACAATCGATACTATATCTTCGATACGGTACAACCCAGCCATAATCCGTATTCTAGTCTCCCTTTGATCAGGTCCAACCTTCCGGATGGTGAAGTCATTGTTATTATATATGTTGAGCCACTCACCCCGTATGCTAATGGATTTCAGGGCAATTCTGCTATCCTGCCCTAGGTAATCGTCAAAAATCGTAGGCTTTTCTATATCCGTGACATACAGCTGTCTCATGTTTCTTTAAACAAACATGAACATTTATAGCTATAACCACAAGGCAAAATACAAGTCCAATAGAGGCGAATGGCCTCTCGGTGTAATTAATCTAGAACATCAAGACCTCTACGTTTCTACAGAATCACACATTCCCGTGACCTTCTCGATGTTCACGAAATACCCAATAAAAGTCCCCACTAACCTGTTGAACGACCCGGTAAGTGTAAATTGGACCGGTCAAGCCCTTGGCTACTGGAATATACAAGTTAATTTCGCTTGTCATTGCGCTAGCACCGCCCTGGGTATATCCGCCAAACACTTGAATGGCTCCGTGCCTCTCATCAACAGTATCTTTAAATTCCACGTCTATTACCACATGCGGCGTATCCTAGCGAGAATGAAGGTACCCATGCCATACGATGACGGCTTTTCTCAATACGAGAACCCCTACTCTACATCTGGATATGCCCAGATTTGTCGCGAATATGGTGCCGACCCCAATGCCCAATACAAGTTTAAGGCTCTCATGTCCTCGCTCACAAATGGTAGATGGTGGCCGCAAGTAGATGGTGATTGGGCCAAGTTTATCATGCCTACGAGCCAAGGCCTGACATCGGAAGGTCTGTCGAAGCTTAGCGAGAGTATTCGTGTTTACGTGATTTTACTACTAGGGTCCCAAGCTGATGCCAAGGCATCCCTTATAGGTTCGGATGCTGACAATTTTACAGCGAGACAGATACTACTACAGAAATTCGAAGCCATGGTACAACGTAAGGAGAACGTAGGCCACGATATAACCGAGTTTCAAAAGGTGCTTCAATATGCCAGGACCCCAGTGAATTTTGCCGTGATGCACCACGTGTACATGCTACCATCCGATATGAACCTGCGTATTGGTAAAATTGTGGGGTATAACAACAACATCTTGATTGCGCCGGCGAGTGCGATGATTGGCATAAGGCTAGACCTAAACAACAAGCCCATTACCACACAGCCTCGGGGTTTAAAACGAGTCAGGTCACCTGGGCAAGAAATATCGAGGGGTGGTGCCACCCTAACCCGGGGGTCTGAAAAGATACCTCAATCAGGTCTAGGAGATGGAAACCCTCACGAGGACACGAAGGCCACCCTTATCACGGTGGGGGTAGGATTGATCCTAGTATACATCTGGCTTAAAAAATAGGTGCTCATGCTGAGACGGGCTTCGCCCTTCCGCTGACATGGCCGCAAGGCGATCTAATTTGTTGATCAACACATTAGACTCAAGCTTCGCGATCTACGATTTTTTGGAACTATGTTCCGCGCTGCCACCCTTCCCAACATAGGCCACAACAAGAGCAGCAGCGGCAGCGATCGCTATGTAGAGGTGTTTGGCTGCGTATTCAACAACTTTTGCTGCTACTCTAAAAAAGAACGAGACAACCGTGCCAATAATCCCTGGTAGCGCCGCACCTGCCTTACCTGCCAGGTATTTCAAAAATTTTCCAAGCCTTTCTAGCTGTTTTTGTATGAAACCCTTCCCTGCGGCACTTCCTCCCGCTGCAGCACCCGCTCCTCCACCACCTGTAACTGCGAGTACGATGGTGGAAATCAGTAGACCAACAGCCGCCACGATGCTAGCTATAGTAATCCCTTGCTCCTTGAACAAGATTCTAAGCTTTTCAGCCAGAGATTTATCGCCTTCTGCGATTTTCATCAGCGTTTCCTTAATTGCTTTCAGTTGGCTCTGAGTGTCAGATGATAGTAAACCGTGTGCTTCTCGTACTGCTTCCTTTTGATCTTGGAGTCGTTCTAGATCTTCCCTAGCCTTTGCAATGTCTTCGTTCCAGATAGTTTGCTGTTCCTCTGATAGAGTCGCAGACTGCGCTAGCACTCCAGGTGTAGCTTTCTTCGTCTCAAGCCTTTTCACCTTGGCTTCTGCTTTGGCGATCTCGCTGTCGTAGAAGATCATCTTGTTTTTCAGGTGCTTCAGGTTACCCCTTAGCGTTTGAAGCTCGAGGTTGAGCCCTCTTCTTTCACGCTCTGTGAAGGCTTCGCTGGCGCCAAAGGGAGTCTCTTCGATCAGGCTCTCCGTTTCATCAAGGACGTTCTCGAGCAGCGGCATCATTTCGATATCATCGGCCTTCTGTTGCTCCTGCTGAGCCGCTAGGCGATCAACATGAACAATCTCGTTAAGGAGTTTCTGAGCCATTGCTTTACTGCCTTTGTTTGGTGTAGTATAGTCGGTAAACCCCAATTCTCGCAAGCGATTTGTACCTAATCTCCTCTGTATCTCGGCAACGCTCCTCAATTCACCATTCCTTTTAGTGATCTCTATGCCATCGAAAAGAAGCTGGTTTCCTTGTACCTCAAACTCGTTATAAAATCTCGCGATTGGCTGCCCCAGCTCCTCACCAAGGTGTTCGTAAAGATCGTCGACCTTTGATTTTAACAGCTCTTCCCTCTGCCTTGTCGTGGTGTCTCGTGCTGAGCCGTATTGTTCCTGATCTTGCTGCTGATCGGGCGCTAGCGTGGAGCTGACATCAGGCTGGAGCCTACTGAAAGATCCATCCTCGTCTGGAATGTTTTCCTCTGGCGTAAAGTCGTCTCCTTCGTATATTGGATTAACCGGCATTGCATTTATTTGAAACGAAAATCAGCTAATAATAAAGCATGAGTAACATATTCGGAACTAAGCTCGATCCCTACGCGGAGATTAAAACAATGATGGGTATGAAAGGCAAGAAGCAGCGTGTAAAAGTAAGTCATGTGCCTAGTACGATCAATCAGAACGAGGACTTGTATGTTGACATTCCCAACATGGGGCAGAACGATGTAATTTTTCCAGGCAGTATCAAACTACTTTTCGATCTGGAACTTACGGGAACAAACACGAAGCGCACTATCGTCAGCAATATAGGTAAATCCTTGGTGCAAAATCTTCGTATCACTTTGAATGGCAACGAGGTGCAAAATATTAGCGATTTCAGCACCCTGGCGGTCTACCGGGACCTATGGCTACCAAAATTTGATCGGGAAAACAACTTGATCCTAGAGGGGATCAACCGAATGACGGTACAATCCGCGCCCTACAGGTGAAAGCGACTGATCATGTAGGCACAGATGAGGAAAAAGCGATCGTGGCAGCTTATGGCAGCACCTTTTGCATCCCTATCGGTAAAATGTTTGAATTGACACGAGACTTGCCGTTCTACCAGCCAGGGCTACACGATAGGCTGCAATTCGTTATACATTTTGCATCGTACGGTGACGTTATCAAAGATGGTGGTACGGTGTCTTCAGGAAGCACGGCAGCTAAGCCCGCAGATGCTGTCTACAAGATCACTAATATCGCACTAGAGTTTGACAAGGTTAATAACGAGGGTCTCGCGAGCGCTATGATGTCACGGTATAGTCGTTTGGCGCTACCCTATGAAAGGGTACTTCGTAGCAAGGTTGTCACGATAAAAAAGGCTGATACCAGCTACAATTTGCAAATTGATACGCCTGCAAAAAGTTTAAAAGGCGTCTTATTATTGTTCGTAGATCCGGGGAAAGTGAAGGCTTACTCGGGTGCTAACGAGGTCTTCTACAACCCAAAGATCGAAAAAATCTCGATCACTGTCGAGGGTGAGCCTAATGAGCTCTACACGCACGCGATGCTCCCGAAAGATCACCTCGAGCAGATCGTAAACTTATTCGGTAGCCACGATTCAGGGGTGACAATTGGGCAGTTCATGACTGAGCGTTATGCGCTGTTTGTTGATTTCCGAGCATCACCTGATCATAGTCTCCATGGTTCCGGAAGGCCGTTACAGAGATTGTCAGACGGTATAACCTTGCATATGACAAAGAAAGCAGACGGAACAACGGGGGATATTAAATGCTACGTTTTCCTACTTCAAGATGCTCAGCTGAACATCTTAGATGGGCGTTTTCACAGTGTCGAATATTAAAATAAATGGCAAGCATATTAGTACTCGCGGGTGGGGCTATAATCAATGCACTCGCGTTTAGTGGATCAAATTTCCTATTCAGTAAGCTGTCAGGCCATGGCGAGGCCGAGCGTAAAAAAAAGAATAAAGCAATTGAACAACTTCAAGCTGCTCAAGCACAGTGGGTAAGAAGAGATCGGCAGGTAAAAGATTGGTATAACCATCAACGAGAGCTGAAAAGGCAAGCTGGAGAGAGCTTGAAGGAGCTCGATGAAGGTATGAGAGACTATTACATCGCAACGATCGAGAAGGCTCCTAAATTATCCGACTTCTACACGCCTAGCAAGCAGCAACAAGACGGTGAACTAACGTTCATCGTAGGATCACTAGCCCTCCTTGGTTTTGCAGCGTACAAGTTCGCCTAGACGGCGTAAAATGTTTTCGACATGTAATAAACATGTCGAAACATATCATTACTCCAGAAGAAGCGAAAAAATTAAGCAGTATTTACTATACCCCTGAAAATTTATGGACTGGTCGGAAGGCTGTTAAATTGCTCGCTGAGCACAGTGGACTACCTAAAAAGAAAGTCGTACACTGGCTATCTCGTCAGTTGCTCTGGCTCAGACATATCAAGGGGCCCAAGCGCATCAACTACCCGCATTTCACAATCACAAAGCCCAATGAAATGCACCAATTTGATTTGCTGTACATGCCTCATGATCGCCTGTATGGCTCGAAATACAAATATATCCTCACAGGGATCGATGTAGCCTCGCGCTACAAGGTAGCTAGACCATTGAGAACGAAGAAAGCCAGCGAAGTCGCTGACATGATCAAGGACATTTACGCGAAGCCCGGAGGCAAAGCAGGACCTTTACGCTATCCGAAGATCTTCCAGTGCGACAACGGTAGTGAGTTCAAGTCAGATGTGACAAAACTGCTAGAGGGCAAAGGCGTCGAGATTAAGCGTGCAACCACCAAATATCATCATACGTTTACAGCCTTTGTCGAGTCCTATAACAAGGTGCTTACGGAGAGACTGTTCAAGTCCCAGGATGCACAAGAGTTGGTCACTGATGAGACTAGTAGCATCTGGGTGAAACATCTGTACACTATCGTGAAAAGCATGAACAATACCAAAACTGCCATGATCGGCATGAAACCCAACAAGGCAATCAAGCTAGATGAAGTACCGCTTGCGAAAGGCGATCGCCTGGAGCAAGAAAAGCCTCTACCTGAGGACGGTCTTTACTTGTACCTGCTACAACCTGGAGAAGAGCACGGTGATGCGAGAAGACGTGCTACTGACGCCTGGTGGAGCAAAAAGACGTATAGACTCGATCGTGCTCTTGCTGAGACGGGTACACGTCTCCTGTACTATTTGGCAGATGGGCCTGATCGAAGCTTTGTGGCAGAGGAGTTGATGCTGGTGCCGGAAGATGTTGAAGTACCTCCAGAGCATGTCAAGGAGTGGTAAACTTCGTAGTTTTTGTAATCTATCAAGGTTACAAAAAAAATCCTAGATCTCGGCAAGCTCCATCAATCTCTGATGTGTATAATTACGACCTAATCGAAAGTGCCTTGGACGTTCGGGATTTACTTCGATGCATCCACGCTCTCGGAGCCAGTTGTAATGTACAATGGCATTTGGAGTTTCTGCAAGAACGACGAGTTGACCATTGGGATGATCTGTTAACTTGTTGCGAATCTTTTGCGCTACATAGCCTTGTTGCCCACATATAGCGACATACGGATATTCATCATCGTTATTCTTTTGGATTATAACCATCCCGTTATCCTTTCTAGGGTCTTCAAGGCGAGGAACGGCTCGCTTATATAGTTCTTCAATTTCTTGCTCTTGTACGGCTATCGTTCGATCCTTGTACTCCAATTCGTCGTTGAGCAGAGCCAGCGCCGCTTGATTTTCTTCTACAATTCCAGCAAGCTTGCGGACCTCTCGAGGTAGCACCTCTTCAACAACCCAATCCAAAAATGGTTCTGCCTTGGATTTCTTACACCTTAAAAGGAAGCAATAGAGACCAGGTTCTGTCAGTAACATCGTGTCTGGATGAAGGGGGTCGATATCGACCCCCTTGTCTTCTGCGGCACTTTTAACCTCCCAGGCCCGCTTTACATGCTTCTCGGGTACATGTGCCTGAATAGCTTTTCTACCATCACGATTATCGTTATACCCGACAGCTCTCCACACGTCTTTGGCTACGAGGCATTGGCCTCTTTCCTTAATGTACAAAGAACGAACTTTGCTGTCTTCGAAGAAATTACTGACCAAGGACATCTTTCTTATACACGCCAAGGCTCAACCACAGTTTTTTTTGTGATTCGAAAAAAGTCACAAAATTACTAGATCCAATAACGATCCCCAAGCTGAGGAAGCCATGGATATTTTTTGCATAACTCTTCAATATCCCGAGTCGTGTTTACCAGTTTGCTGTCATCGTCATCATGCACTGCATCTATCAGTCTGTCGTGGGCTCTCAAAAGAGCTTGATACACAGCTTTAATTACGCTCTCATTATCCATCTTTTCTTATATGTTAAGAGTCTAACCAACAATCTTGTAACTTCTAGGATGCTCAAGTCTGATCCAAAGGCAAGCGTGCTTTGACTTCTTGAGCTGAGCCTTAATAATGGAAATTTCTTCCCTACTTGAAATTACATCATTCTCTTCATGAATGAGCTCAAACTCCTTCCGATTCTTCGGATACCAGACAAAAAGCTGTTTGATTTGATCCCTTATTGTTATTGGGATCTTCTTATATCTTTGTGTTAGTAGCCAGAAGCTATGTGTTCTGTGTCTACCCGAAACAGCTAGTTTTAGCAACGCACCACGAGTTTTGTCGAGACTCTCGTCGGCTATCATATCGTCAATGATGAAGAGCGTCTCTTCGCCCGCCAGCTTCGACGACAGTTCTTTGATCCACTCGAACAGCTGCTCCTTGGGGTCTATCAGAGCCACGTAGTCATCCCTCCATAGCGAGGATCTCTCTTGATAGGTCTTGTTCCAGCGTAGTGTAGGGCAGAGAATGACAATGTTGTTGAAATGCTGCCTATACTCGTTCTCAAGCAAATCCAGGACACGCTGCGTCTTGCCACAACTTGTCGGTCCAGTAAAGATTGCCGTATGCGGCTCCTTGACAATGTCTAGAGTCATTTTATTTTAGGTCCTTCGGGTCACTCGTGTTTGCCTTGGGCAGACACAAACCTTACTCCCGTGGAGCCGCCAGGCGATGTAGGGCGCTTACTTAGAGATGAAGCGGTTACCTTTTCTAATGTTCTCGCTTGCCCACATTGGTTGGGTATTTGTGGTCAACTATTTTGGAGGCATCATGGAACGCTTATACCACCCTTGTTTTATCGCGTAATCGTCGAATAATATCGCTCCTGTCATATATCCAGCGCCTTTTTCGCGCCTAGCGCCAAGACAATAGTATAGGATACTAGTCTGACAGATTCCCACAAGGAATCGACGACTTCTTTCTGATACTCTTTGCTGCTCATTTATTATAGGTTATCGCATCTTGAAAATGTCGATATGACGCCCTTCGCGTTGCTTTTGCGTGGGTTGAGACGGCCCTTGCTCATGCTGAGCCGCCAGGCGATCCGCTGGCGCACCTGTGGAGACGGTTTCAGCAGGCTTCTTACGTATGTAATAGACTGCCACGCAAACAGCAAGCACGGCAGCTAGACATCCAGCGACATAGAGATATGCACTGTCTGGGGACCTGTGAGGACCTGCGACAGGTTCCTGACCCTCTTGCGAAGTACTTTTGCCCAAGTTCTTCTGTAAGTCAGCCTTGTTCTTGCGATTCCATTCAGCAAGTCTCTTGCCAGCAGCAACACGACCCTCATTCTTCTTGCCAGCAGCAACACGACCCTCATTCTTCTTGGTTATGACTTGGTTAGATTGTTCTTCAATCATTTATTTAGACTTTTCCCTTGGAAAAATAGTAGATGAAAAAAGCCTTTCTCAGGTCTCTAGAGGGGGTGACCAGATGGGGGGTAGAGGTGACTGTCGATTCATCCTCCACCTACAACGAGGGAAAAGCCATCGTTTTAAACGACCAAAGGCACGCTTGGGCTAAAAATTTTGTAAAGAGTTTTACAAAATTTCCTTGTAGTGACGAATCAGTGAATTTTCGACTTTTCTAGTAGAGCCAAGTTTTGCTCAAAATTATCCCATACCTTCACCAAAGACCTACAGACCATCGTGTAAAATAACGATGGTCTCTCTTCAAACCTTATAACAGCCTGAATGTAATGGCGCCTGCCGCGTTTGTGGAACGAGCTAAGCAAAACCGGAAAGAGACTCATTCCACTCTCTACAAGTACGTGGGAAATAACGAGCCTACATAGCCTCCCGTTCCCATCTTCGAATGGATGGGTATTAATCAAGTCCATAAACAACCTCACCGCGTTCCATATCGGATCGTTAGTCTCTGTAGAGTAGTATCGATCCAGGGCGTCTATCACTAACCTTGGGATTGCAGAAACAGGGGCAAATTCGTGAAAACCAGCGAATGCCTTAGTCGTCCTGTATTTCCCTGTCAGCACGGGTTTGCCGCCCCTGTGTTTTTCCCCGCGCATCATGATCTCATGGATGGCTTGGATTTTGTCAGGCGTGAGACGTCCGCAGCACTGCATCCATTTTAGAGCGCGCATAAAGTTTATCATCTGCCTTTTGAAACTTTTCGTCTTTTCGTCAAGGTGTGCGTCTTCAGGATCCTGGATCAGCTTCCAGGCCTCAGATGCTGAAAAGTTGGGGTCTACCTCTCCTTCGGATGCGTAGGTTCCGTACGCAAACAGGGCTTCCCACCCTTTTAGAAATTCCTCTACGTATGCGTGGTTTTTCCGCCTTTGCGAGAGTTCGGCTAGCGTCGCAGTCTTTCTCAAAACATTCTGGTACTCGTCTTCGTCTGCCATCCAATACAGCCTTTTTAATTTCCAGTTTTCCATTTTATTAAATATCTGACTGCTCCCCATTTTCTTCTTGCTGTTCATCATCTCGCTCTTTATCTGTCTTGGACTTCACGGAGAGCTGAGTGTGATTAATGGTATGAGCAGCAACCAATAGTGGCGCTAGAAATTTTCCAAAGGCAGAGTACACAAGGATCCCCAAATCTGCCATGGAGTCCTTGATAATCGGATCTTCCTCGATGTCTTTTTTCAGACCCTCCGCACTATCGAGTTGAACAACATTACCTACGGCCTTGGCGTACATGCTAATCACATGTGAAGATAGTGCCTTGGCGGTCTTTTCTCCCTTATCGTGAATTTCACGTTGAACGAATTCCGTATACGCTTTTTCGATCACCTCATCTGATGCCTTGTCAGCAAAGCTTTCAGTACATTTCTTCGGCAAGAGATGCTGTTTGCCTTTGCGTATAGCATCCTTCAAGGCTTGACGTTTGTCGATAGGTTTTTCACGATGTTCAAAAGCTTCTGCTGGTGTGTCTACAACATCAAATATAGCTGTAATCTCGCTCATCTTTATTAGAAGCCTTCTATAACGCAAAAGGCAGAGCACGATCAAGACGTATGGAAGGATTATTGCTATAGTGAGGGCTATCTCGCTCAGCATGTTTATTTTTCAAAACAAAACCCTCGCAAGGGAACCCTCTGGGTTTTTGTTGTTGTTTTTGTTGTTTGAACCCAGAGGGTTTTTGATTCTGTGAGTATACCACTCAGAGCCTTTGGTTCACCATATCCAAGGTGTTTTTTTCAGTGCTGTCCTGCTTTGCAGGCTTAGCGTGCTTGCTCTTTATACTCTATACAGAATGTCTATACAGAATGTCTATACAGAATGTCGTGCTTGTACTACGCATTAACGAAACCCACCTTTTTAAGTGAGCACTTTCAGAGGCCGTTCCTTGCACTGACATTTAACCGGCATTTTGGCACATTTTTTCCCGTCGTGGCACATTGTGTGGGAGAAACCGGGGCGAAACGGCCGCTTCCAGCTAGGACGTGCTCTCGCCCGCGCACCCATAACCTTCCGCCAGGATCTAAGCCTGCTCCCACAATTTTACTATAATTTGAGCTTGGTATATAGGCTATTCAGTATCACCTTGAGTATTACCTGTGTGAAAATTCACGCATCACCGGTTTGCTCGTTTGCGCATCATGTAGAAAACCTCTTGCTTATTCAAAAATGTTTATCATTTCTGAATGGATGAGGCAAATGAGTTTGATCTTGTTTCTACCGCTTTATACTGAAGAGGAGTGACTCAAAGTTTTGAGAAAATTTAAAATATTTTTCAACGCGGCCTACAACTCTAGCGGTACTGTATGTACGCCATCATCGAGTACCTTCCGCTTATCGTAAAACGCCGAGAGGCCCAGCTTGTTTTGTTCGTACGTAACCATCCCCTGGTTGTGCACCCGGAAACCTACGTTTTTGGCTATGTCAATAGAGCCATTCAACGCGTTCTTATACCTCTCCCATGTCATAGCATTCTGCTTCTTCGACATCCCCTTACAGGAGAATTTTGTGCCCTCTTTCCCTTCGACGAAATAGCACTTGGTTGTGTCAGCGATCATTCTAAACCCCATAAACTCAAGCTTAAACAGACCTCCTGTTCGACTCGAGTACTTATCAGTGACGAGCCAGTTTTTTACGTCTTTGTCGTACTCGTCAAGCAGTTCAGGGCGAACGACATCTCGTAACTCTTCTCCAGAGATGGCAAAATAGGCACTGTCCGTATCCATATACACATACTCAAAGTCTCGACGATCCACGTACTTGTCAATGAAGTCGTAGTAAAATTCCAGCATGCGCAATTTGGCCAGCTGGTACACCGCAATGCCGCACTGGTGCGCTCTGTCGATATGCACCTTTTTCTTTCCTTCTCGGATCTCGTAAGCATCACCTATCTCTTCAAGATCTTCATGGTACGGCGATCTCATCGCTGCATCCACCTTCTTTTCATCTCTCGTAAAGGTGGTGTTCGCGTGCCTCGCTGGATCTTCGATCATTTTTCCGTAGAACGAGGTCCCTTTCAGCTTTGCTGTATCTCCAGCAATACGCTTGTCAGGATCCTTATCGGCTTGTCGTCGTGCATCCGCAATTTCTTCCGGAAACCACGCAAACAGTTTACCTCGCTTATATTTGATAAATTGGTGAAACGCTGTCACCTTCAGGCCATGGTCAAGGTACCACTCGAGCAAGGTTGTCAACAGCAAGATCTTTTCAGCTTTCATCAACCCTAGGAGCTTACGTGTGCCTGAAATACGTTTGCGCCCTGTTGCTTTTAGGTACTCGTGCATGTGCTCGGGGATTTGATCGTCGGGTATCTCCTTGACCACAAATAGCGGAGCCATCTCGCTGAATTTGTCATACAGTTCCAGAGGGACCTCGATGTCGACCTGCGCAAAACCAAAGAGGGATCCATTTTGCATACCTTCTATCAACAGTCTGATGTTGTGCTCAGCTGTGGGTGGGTTGCTCTTGATCAGCTTCTCTTTACCGCAAGGAAAGTCGTCCATCAACCTACTCGGGTACAGCAGGTTCGCGTCAAGCCCCAGAACAGTTTTGCACTTCCGTGGCTCCTGGTAAATGTGAGATCTGATACCCGTCACGTCTCTCTCGTGGTACCTACAGAACACGATGGCAGGCCCTCCCACCATGCCCGTCTGCAAGAGCTCGTAGGCCTCATTCTTCGTACACTCAGTGCAAGCCTTTTGCACCTCTTTGCAAGCCTTGCACTTCTTGTTGAAGCAGTCTACCTTACACTTGTGTTTGCACGGCTCTCCTGGAGCGTAGAGCTCTAACTTTGGGTTCAGTCGTAGAGACTTGTTCAAAACGTAGCGCATCGACACGCCTGGAATGCTTACCGCGTCTTTCAAAATGTCTATCTCGTCGTCGTAGTACTGCTGCCTCGTCTTGTCCACGGCTTCGATAAAGGGTTCCACATCGGCTAAATTGTACTCACGCAACCAGTCCATCATGGTGACGCAGCCTCGCTTGTAAAACTCTGCACGGAATGTTTCGTACTCATCAAGAGAGAGGGTGTTTTTCCCACTAAGACTGCTATAGAAGTGTTCGTACGCCACGGGTCCGACGTGGGTTAGCTTGTCATAGCTCGTCAGCCACTCGTATGGGAACACCAGCTTTTCGAGCTTGCAATCCAGAGACTTGCACCATCGGTCGTAGCTCAGGCCAGGAGCAAGAAAATTTTTGATATCGAGAAATTTGAACCTCGAGGTCGTGAGGAACATGTAGTCGTTGTCTTTCTTCGCCACGTTGATCTTTTCGCTATCGTCTCTGACAATTTGATCGACAAAGTGCCGCTTGATCATGTTCAGGTCATACTTGCCACTGTTGAAGCCGATCACGGCCACTTGGTTTACCCACTCGTTCCATGCCTTCTGAGTCTTATCTGGAAGCATGTCAAAATCATCGGGTCTCGGGTACATTCTCTCCACCTCTTCCACAATGAGGGCGTGTCTCTTTTCGAGCTGCTCCACAAATCGTTTAACCAAGATCTTAGGATCATCGTGCTCCAGGAACGTTGGATCCCAGTTCAGACTATCGTGAATGGCGACGCTGACCGGCACATGCTCCGAGATGTATGTTAGATCGGATGTTTGCCGCTGGTTCAGAGGGAGCAAAAGGGCCTCGAAATCAAACACGATGTAGTGAGGATAGGGTCGAAATTCTTTCTTAAAGTACCTCTTAGCTTTGGGCGGGCTCTCGCACTCCCACACTGTCACGAGGTTGTAGCCAAGTTTTCGGATGCCTTCCTCCTTAGACTTGGTGGCCGTATATCGATATTTATTCGTGTTTGTTCCTTGGCAGGGGCATCCGTGCCACTTGCAGCCGTGGTACTCATAGACTGTCTTGGTCTGAGGTTCATAGCCGTCTACAAGGTAGACTTGGTTTTCCTTTTTGCCATAGCGTATGACTCGTTCTCCTCCATGCCCACAGAGTGCGTGATGAATGTGCCTTCCAGTTTCCCTCGACATGTGCTCGAGCCATTTACAAGCGTCATAGCTGAAGCCCTCATCGTAAAAGACCTTCTCTGACTTGCTAGGCATGCGCTTGACCTTCTCGCCTTTGCAGATGATAGTCGGCTTTTTTCCCTCGCACTCGTTCTTTTTGTGCCTTGTTAGGTTTTCAACTCTGGTGAATCGCTGTTTGCAGACCATGCACTCCCAGTGTTGCGTTAAAACATCCATCTTTTTAATGTAGAAACAGTGCCCTTCCAACATGCCGAGGTTGATCGTGTCTAAATCTTTTTTGTATTGATTCTGACCGTACACGAGTCTCCAGGGTGCCTTTTCAGAGTTGGTCTTGGGTTCAAAGACTCTGATGTTGATCTTGAAACGCTTCGCTATGCCTTCGAAGTCAACGAGCTTCGTAGCACGTACTTCTTCCCGCTTTAGTTGGGGATTCTCGTAGTACTCGCGTGCTAGTTTGAGGGCTGGTCTTGTAAGGTACTCTGTTCCACGTTCTGCCCCGGCCCTCTTTTCGATGGCTAGGCATCGCCAGACACATAGGTTGTCCGTTCGCTCTTCTTTACCATCCACAGCGTAGATGCACCTCTTTTTTCGCAACCAGTCTGGTAAAGGTCCACAGCCTAACAGGGGCTCCCTTGTGGAGATGATCTTGATCTGCACATGTTGGAAGACTATTTTCCCTTCGTACGATCCTGGGGTCTCGATGGTTCTTTCTGGTGGTAAGTACGCCTTCCCCCAAAACGCATGATCTCCTAGATCTAATCGCTGCATTTCGCATTTTTCGATAAAGGCTTCCATGTCAGCTAGGCTCGTAAGCGATCCTTCGCTTCCCTTGGTCTTGTGATACGGAGCCGTGCCACCTCCTGCTTCGTAGATGGTGCAAGCAAAACTGTAGACTACCTTGACTCTCATGTCTATGTAGGGCGTAATTTTTCGCATGATGACCTCCGCCAGTGGCTGATTAAGGTTCTTGTTGAATCGCCATGTCTTGACGCGATTTCCGTCTTCCAACATCTGTGTGTCATTTTCATCAAAAATGTGTTGAATGTCTTCGACGCCTTCGGATCGGTTTTTCTCTTGTGGGAACATGTGCTTGATGTATTCGTCTTGTATGTCTCCAGCATCGTAAAAGTCCTCTCGCGCTTCGGCTTCGATTTCATCGTGCAGCGTCGTCCTTCCAGCAATTTGTTCCCTTGCTCTGTTATAATAAGAAGTAACAGTGTCTCGCACGCTCTGTAGTCGATCCGCAAGAGCATCGCGAGTTGCTGCTACTGGCGCTGATACAGCTCTATATAATCTACTAATTGCATTCTTGAACCAAGTCATTTCTCTTTATTATATACAGATTTTGGACTTTCGGAGTTTTTTTTGAAGTGGACAAAATTTGAGTAGAGAACTTCCCTTTCTACTCAAACAGATTTGCGCATGCGCGTTTGTTGATGTCAGCATTATTACTAACAGCGTGTGCGCATGCGTCGGAATAACGGGGTTCGGGTTGCTATCGGAACTGTTTTCGGGTGCCGTCGGATTTTCCGATTTTGGGAGGGTGGGGGTGGAGGGGGTGAAGGGGTCTAAAAGCAGCGTTTTTTGATAGGGGTTTGACCGTCGAAAACCTAAAACCTGGTTATATTACCTCCCTACTCTAGCTGCACAGACATCACTATATCATACGATGGCATTGAATTAACTTCAAGAAAGAAGGTGAAGTACCTGGGGGTTATCTTTGATAGTAACCTGAGTTGGAAAAGTCACATCAAAAGCGTTGTTAGTAAATCATATTATAAATTCAATAAAATAAGATACATCAGTTCATACTTGAACGATGAAACAAAACAATTACTCATGAATGCTCTTGTCATGCCATATTTATATTATTGTTCACCAACATGGTGTAATGCTAATAACTCATCTTTAAAAAAGGTGAATAAATTATTTTCTAACATAAACACTTTCATGGGTAGAGATGCTTCAGATCTGAACTCTCTATTTAATTTCAACTCAAGTATTTCCATTTTTAAAGCTGTCCATGAGATTGCACCTGCATATTTGAGCAATAAGCTAACATTAATTAAAAGCAACCATTGTCACAGCACCAGATCATCTACAAGTAATATGTTAGTTTCTCATCGAAGTGGTGCAAGGTGTTTTAATAGAACATTTTTATATTCATCTCCAAAGCTTTGGAATAGTTTGCCAGATGATATCAGAAAATTAAATAGTCTCCTACAATTCAAGGTTGCAGTTGGCAAACATTATAACTTTAAATAATAATTTTAAGTTCTTACATTCTCAATAAAATATTTTAACCTTTTTCTTTTCTTTTAACACAATTAAATAATTCTGATGTATAATAATTCTCAAAAGTGGCCCCCAGTGGAAAAAATCTGAAAGCTGTCTAAAAGCTGAAAGATTATTCTGGGCACTGCCACTATAAATATGCATTATTATTATTATTATTATTATTACAACACCTTTGTGCCGCTGCCTTATCTGGAGTAAATTAATAATAACTGCTGGTTCTCTTGTGGTTACTTAAAAAAACAGCTGGTTCTCTGGTGGTTACTTTATAATACTGGTGGTTATCTGGTGGTTACTTCGAAATACTGTTGGTTACTGTTGGTTCCTACTTTTAGTATCTACGCATTTTGTTGTAGCTAGCCAAACTGCATTTGGATACTTTTACTCCTTCAGCCAGAAGTAGCTAAAGAGCTATACTGTAGCTAGGGCCACCACACCCCCAACATAAAAATAAATAATAATATACCAAACTTTTAAATAATAAGAATAAATAAGGCTAGCTACAGCTAGCTGGCTTCAGGAGGACGCTGCTTTGAAATCTACGTTAGCTAGCTAAAATCTTGAAATTGTATGGTTTGTTTCAGATTTACACATGGCTAGAAAACGTGATGATATTTTCATCTTAATATGTGAAAACATAGACACAATGAAGAGAATATCTTAAACGTTGATAGAACTGAAATTTAGGCAGTTAAATAATTATACTAACCCAACCAAATATTCCTCTTTCTTCAACAAAAAATTGATTCGCAGCTTGGTGAACAAGCCGAAGTATAACAAATATGGCGTCCTTGAACTCGGTCCCTCGAAAGAAACGACTCGTACCTTAACCCCTAGAGCTCGGTTTAGTTGAACAAAATCCGCCTCGTTAAAAACATAACTGGAAACAAAAATTTGAAGGAGTATCTAGAATAGCTCATCAAATAATATTAAAATAACAGTCTATAACAATATTTGTGATCAAATTCGTAACGCAGTCTTCATTCTTTTCCCAATTTAACGAATATCAAGATACACACACAGCCGGCGCTGGGTCGCGGGGTCAGGTCGGACTTTAAAAGTCGTGACGTTACGGCAGTTAGTCAGTTAAAAAATCGGTCGAAGAAGAAGAAGAAGAAGGAGGAGAAGAAAAAGACCGTCCGTTTTAATAAGATCTCGGATGTAATCCGAAATCTTAATCACCATTTTCCGATATTTATACCAGCTTTCGTTCGTACTTTGACCTCGTGTAATTTTTTCTATGGTGTCTATTACTTCTTCTGTCATCGTTGATCCATTAGCAAAATAACTGTAGGCTTTGGTGGTTTTATAATCACTAAGATCTTCACTACCCAAATCACTTGGGTGAAACATTATGAAATTAAAAATATTTCCATAAGTCATGGGTTGCCATCGTCCTCTTTTATGGGGATCAGGTACATCTATGTCATCAACGATGAGTTTAGACTAGTATTCATCTCGTAAAAGTTCGTCAACTTCCTCTGCTGTACAGATAGGTTTCACACCATTCTCAGCAGCAGAAAACACTCTAGCAACTAATTCTGCTTTCCTTCCAGATACCTTAAGACCTCTCAGTCTTAAATACTTCTTCAATTCGTCGACCTCCATTTTAATTATAAGGTCAAAATCCATATTTATACTTGGTTGTCTTCTCTCTTTAACTATTTTACTGTAAATGACTATTCATATTATGATCCCGTCCATAGTAAACTAGAGCCCAATCCTTTTTCCGCGCTAAAAAGATACGTCATTCCGATTACGGAGCGCTAGCTTGATCGGTGTATTTTGTGGTTATTTTTTTTTCGGACTAAACCCCAACCTCGTTCCCAGGGCATTTTGCCTTGTTGATAAGTTGATAGCGGCGAAAAGGCCCTGGAACAGGCTGGTCACATGATCGCTTATAATTTAAGATAATTATACCAAAAAAATAATTTATGAACAGTTCTTGCCCTGCAAAAATTTAGTTTTTAGTCGGGAGTTTTATGTAACCAAGAGTACAACAAATATGGCGGTCGATTTATTTTGTGGAGTGAATAAAAATACTAGCTAAGGTTTAGCATTGACTTTAGAGAGGCTAGTTTGTGAGAAATATATTAAAAAAAGATACCATTTTTAGTTCAACATGATATAAAGCAAATTTATCTCGATAATTAAATTGATATATATGCGGTGTTTGTCTTCTTTTCCTGCAGAACTACTGGTAGTTAGCTAGCTAGAGCGTATACCGTCTAAATTACGTTAACATTTAACTAATAGTTAGTAGCCACATATATCGATGTTGTTAAAGTCATTACCCTACTTGGGTACAAAACTGAATGTTGTTAGTCAATGTTTCAGGGGTTTTTTATAAATATTGTGATGACAAGCTGGCTGTGTTCTCCTTAAATCTTATGTGGGCAAATTAGCTAAATTATCTGTTACATTTCTAAGAAACATTTTGTTGGCTGAAAATTTTGCAGCTGACTTTCATCGTGACGTGTGTTGTTTATAATTCCTAAACCTCTTACGCAAATCGGCAGGCAAACAATGCAGACGGTAAGCCGTGTGCCAGTCTATTACAAACTTTTTTTTTCAGGTAGAGACATATTTTGAAAATGAAATTAAAGTATATATATAACTTGCATATAGTTTAGATTTAGAACACAAACAGTACAAAAGTTTTTAACCATAATTTGACTTTCTTCACCTAAGGTCTGCATTTTTTTGCCTGCCGATTTTCTGATTTTTTGGCCATGCACAAGAATCTTTAAAAAATGTAAACATTGGAACTCATGTATATAAGTAGGTAAATATGATGAGCTTATTTGATATATTAACCAGGCCCATGGGATGTACATTAAGTGAGGCACTTAAATGTAACCTGTATTGTGCTTGTTCTTTTAAATGAAGAAAGCTCTTACAAATTTGTCATATCACAAATTTTATTCCTATTCACCTATATACTTAAGGATAGATATAAAGAATGATTTTGTATTAGCTATACTTTCTAGGTTTCAGAATTTGAGCAATTTAAATGAGGCCGATAAGGCTTTTGTAACAAAACTTCTAAATCTTGACCAAATATGAACAAACAAGTAAGGTTTTTGAACAAATAATTCTTCTAAGGCCAATAAATGTCCTACTTTTATTTTTGGCCAGTGATTGATTATGCTCCACCAGCATATTATTACATATCGTGGCCAAGTACAAATGGCATTTTTGGAATTAACACCCTGCACGTATATAATAAACCAGCTTTAACTTAACCCATTATTTATATCGTTTAATGATATCAAATATTGTCCCTTTTACAAAATATAATTAAGAACAACATGACAAATGTTTACATTTTAGAACCGGTAGAAATAGAGTTTTTATTCTCGGGTCCTGGTTATGACCATTTTAAAAGATAAAACAAAAACGTTCGGAGAAAATGAATTAATTTTATAAGAGTTTGACTGTAATATTCAACTGTAGTGAACCATTTTCAGTGCAGTTGATTTGTGTAGTCATTTCATTAAAAAGCATCAGTAGTCATTTCATTATAAAACATTAAATGCTTTGCTACTAATAGGGGCAGTTTACTTAGAGTATAAATTTGAAAAATGCAAGATTCCATAAATTTTGATGCTGAATTTAAATATTGGTCATTTTGGTTGAAAATGATCAGAAAGTGTCAAGCATGTTAACCCAGATCCGAGAATAATCCATAAATTTAGCACTACAACCTGTCATTCTTAGTTTTGATTTTAAAAATAGGAAAATTTGTTGTGCATATTTAAAAAATTTGTGTGCAACTAGAGTGCCTAGATCTTCTCCTACAATTTCTAACGTGTTCTTAACAAAATCACCTACCTGGAAAATAATAGCCATTTAATATGTCCTTTATAAATGTGGTTGAGTAAAGCTGTCTCAGGATGTCACGTTAGCTAGCTAGGCAGCTACATATAGTACACAGCCCAGCTAGCTAGCTAGAGCTCATGAATTTTAATGGAAACAAACTTTCAAAACATTTTCTAAATTAAAAGCCTTTCGCCAATATTGAACAATCAAGCTAAGCCAGATTAATAGACTTTACGTCAGTAATATTCTGACAATTTTGCTTTTATCGACAAAATAGTTTCTTTAACGCCGTGTCTTTTTTCGCCCGCCATCTCTAAATCTTGCTTGTAAGGCGAGCGCCAAATTTGCATCTCATTATCTTTGGAATTTCAAAAATGCCCAGTATATCTGGGCATTTTTGTGTCACATGACCAGCCTGTTCCAGGGTCATTGTTGGCCACTCCGTAATAACGGCTCAGGGGCCACAAGACCCTGGGGACGAGGTTGACTAAACCCAGTTTGACGTCATCTCCTGGATGGCAAAGGCCCCATGAACATGTTGCCGCAAAACGAACATTTGGAGAAAAAGAAGAAGAGTAAATTAAAAAAAAGAAAAACAGTAAATTTTGTGAATAATTATAAATGTCTAATAATAATAATAATAATAATAATAAATATAAGTGGCTAGCCCAGAAAATCACAAAAACCTATAGTTAGTGGATTGTTTCCACTGGGGGCCACTAGAAACTTGCGCTATATCTACTTGCGCTATATCTACTTGCGCTATATCTACTTGCGCTATATCTACTTGCGCTATATCTACTTGCGCTATATCTACATGCGCTATAGGTTTTTACAAGAAGAAAAATAGAAGTAGTGCTAGAAAGCATTCATTTTTAGCCTTCCATCACAGAAAGAAACAAGAAACGAGCTTCGTGGACTATCCTCATCCTCAGGATTTGTTGCCTGATGTCAAAAAGGCAAGAGGCCCTGGGGAAGAGGTTGTGCGTGGACTCATTGACAGGGTAGATACTCTTCCAAAACTAGTTTAATTAGCGCGCTATTTTCTGCTTGCCGTCGGTCCAGAAACTCAATTCTCGTAAAATACAACCTAATACCAGGATTGTTTATATTCTCTGCTTAGCTTAGTATTATGTTATTTATCAAGTATGTGCACTCAGCTTAGAAAGCCCTGAGGGTTGTTTCTAAGTGTTCTAATTTGTAACAATATTTACCACAGAATACTACACTTACTTACTTACCCAATGTCATAGCGCAAACTCGATTTTCTGCTTTCGCTATTGCGCTGTATTTTTGCGGACAAAAACCACTTAAGCTTAGTCCCAACTGGGGCGATGATCTATCATCGCTTTTCATTGCGATTAAATTCATCGCCTAATCTTCATCGCTTTGCTTCCATCGCCTACCATCCCCACCTGCCATCGCTTTTTCCCAACAACAAAAACTGAATGGAAGCAGTTTATCATGATTGAGATAGGAATTTTGTTATCAGAAACGTACATGATGATTCTTCCTAAAATAATGGAAAGAAACGAAAAAAAATGTTTCAAATAAGGGATTTAGATTTATTGCCAAGTTTGGGCGAGAATCAATTTGGGTATCAAGTTACATTTTTCAATAAAAATGTTCCTATCAAGAATATTAACTTGTGAATGTTTGCCATGCGCGGATTTAGACTATGTCAATCCTGTCACGCGACGTAGTAAAAAAACGAGCCAAATATTACGCTGCGATGCACGAGAAATAATTTCCGAAATAAATCCCGGTGTTTTTTAAATTATACCCGGAACCCGGGGAACGAAAATCTACTTCTTAGTTTGCTTCGCCTAATCTACTATATCACATACCTATGTTGGCCTGACCTATTTTATATCTGACTGTAACCATATACTTCACAACACACAAACCCTGTCAAGGTTGTTTCTAGGTAAAACCATGGAATGTTTCTCCGTGAGGGTTTGACCGTAAGACTATACTTTATAGCACACAAACCCTGCCAAGGTTGTTTCTAGGTATTACTATAATATGTTCTTTCGTGAGAGATTGACCGTAGCGCTAGACGTTATAGCGCACAAACCCTGTCAAGGTTGTTTCTAGACATAACTACGGTATGTTCTTTCGTAAGGGTTTGGCCGTGGAACCAGACTTTATAGCACTATGGTGGCCGAGAGCTGCCACGCAAAAATACGTCTTTTTTAAAATAGTTTTGATAACAAAATTAAAATCAAATTCAGAATGAATTTCATTTAAAAACAAATTTAAAGGTAAATCGCATTTGCTTTTCCGTATTATTTTAATTTAATTTTAATTTCGACTAAATGCTATAGTTCAGAACCACAGTGACAATATATGGCCTCAAAACGCAACACCGACGCGGAAAAATGGAATCAATTTGCCAGAGAAGCCAAACAGAAACGAATACAAAAAGGAAAGCAGAATGATGGGAACGGTTCAGCAACTGTAGGTGTTGGTTCTAACTTTAAACTGAACATGAAATGATAGTTCAGAGGCTTGCTAGCGAGGCATCAGGAAAGGCTTAAGAAATATGAAAGACTTGGACCTCAGGAATTTGTTCCATACATATGATGAACTATCAATCCATAACATGAAAAAAGCTTGTTATGAACACTTTTCTTCTAGCATTCAATTAGAAGATATGGTGTGTGACATATTAGCCTCACAAAACGGGCCATCTTGTTCAAGGTTATCCCATGTTCCCAACTTTCGAAAAATACATATCAGATTTATAAAATGCAGAAGTGATGACTCGAACGTTTGGAGCAAATTAGTGGAAAATTTTCCATTCGAGTCTGGAAATAGACTAATCTCAACATCATTACCAGATAAAACTTGTAATAAAGAGAATGAATCTACAATTTCAAAGCCAACCTTTGAGACACCCAAAAGTTTATCAGTGTCTTCTATGTTACGTCTAGGAAAGGTGATATCGAAAACATTAGAGGCGCCAGAAATAATTGAAGTAGCCGAATGTGATTTGTAAAAGGGCAGTGCACATGCAGCAGCTAATCTTGCATCACAAACCTGCCAAAAAATGATGGCATTGCTTTTGGAAAAACATTTAGTTACCAATCTGTAAAATTTGGCAAAATGGTGTCTAATAAGCAGTGTGTCGTAATTGAAAATTTTATACCTGGCGAATTTTACAAGTATGTGAACAACGATGGTTTACCATGTCACACCAACAATGATTGTGTTTTACTACAGAAAGCTGAATGTTTGTATGCTCTATATGATCCAGAAATTGCCACTGAAAGCCCATCAGACGAAAATGGTCTCAAATTTTGTATGGGTAATCTTTCTATGTCATGAATGTAATCATTACTGTGAGCTTGCTGGTTTGGATAAAATAGTTGAGTCAACATGGGAAACTGTTTACTTCAATATATCTAAATATGGGTTGAACGTTTACAGACTATGAACTTTAAAATTGCTGTGTTACTTTGGAGTGCAAATGAAGCTGGCCTAAAAAAAATCCAAATCAATACAATGATGAAACTCTATCTATCCCTGTGAGGGAAAAAAGCCTCTTTTGACAGTGTTTATCAGAAAATGAATATGACGTCATATAAATATTTCCATGCAAAAAGTTTGTTCAAATCGATTAACTGCTGGTATGTTCAGTCAAAATTTTAAAGGAAATGTGAAATCATTTATAGTCAATGACCAACCCTACAGCTTTATGAGCAATATTAAAGGAACACCGAGCGACATACTGGAAAAGATTTTTGTCTGAAGTACATGCTATAGTCAAACTATTGGACTTACCCACCTGTTTTATGACATTGTCGTGTGCTGACTTACGATAGATTGAAATACTGTCAATCATATCTAAAGTAATTGGTACTCAAAAATCAGATAAGGAAATTCTTCAAATTACCTATGATGTTGACCGTCCTCTAGGAAAAATTTTAATACCGTGCAATTCGTGTAGAATTGCAAGTAAGAGGAAGTCCTCATATCCATTCTTTCCTATGAGTTACTGGTGCACCCGTGCTTTCTAAGTTAAAGATTACATTGACGATAACTTGAATCCACGGAAAGTCAATATTCTCGACCCATCTCAAGAAAATTATGTAGTACCGCCAAATATTTCAGGTTTTGAGTTAGGGATAACAGAACAAGAATATTATGATGCTCTTTCTGTATCTGCATGTGATGACTTTCAAATACATTTAAAAAAAGGGACAAATTCCTGCTTTGTAAATAAATTTTTTGTAGATGGTTTAAAGGCTTGGGAGGCAAACTTGGATATTCATCCTGTAATAAACCATTATATATATTATATTAATCTCCTTGAACATTTTGTAGCCCGTAGGTGTCAACAATCACTTTTGTTCTTCTTCTCCAAGTTTCTCTTTCATCCGCCATTTTTGTCAGCTCGTGTAGCGTTGTAATTGACCATTCTATTAGATCGTCACTTCATTTTCTTTTTGGTCTACCAACTTTGTTCTTCCCCTCAACAGTTCCTAGCATTACGGTTTTGATCAGTCGTTTGTTGTCCATACGACAGATGTGGCCAAAGAGACCAAGCTTGCGTTTAATGATCGTGTGCATTACTCGCATTATGGGTTGGACTCGTTCAACGAATTCTATGTTGGTAATCCTATCATACCATTGTACTCCAAGTAGTCTTCTCTGACATCTCATTTCAAAAGCTTCGAGTGTTTGTACATCTTCTTTGCGAAGCGTCCATGTTTCCAATGCATAGAGTAAGATGCTGAAGACACATGTTTGTAGCACTTGGTACTTGGTTTTTACACTGATTTCATTACTTGACCAGACTTTCCCAAAGCCAGAAAGAGCACCATAAGCAAGAGCTATTCTGCGTTTTATTTCCTTCTAAACCATTATAAGGCAGTTTTATGCATGTGTGCGTACTTCTCAAAAACTGAAGATGAATCTTCAGAAGTCATGAAACAGGCAATTTGAAAGTCATCACATGAGAAGCGATTAAGTAAAATTTAAGTAGTTATGAAGAAATTAAATCTATTGCTAGAGCATATAGTTCTATATACTCTTCTTCTTATATATAAACAACTTAATAAGGCTCACTATTTACATCGCATACGTAGAATCACTTCTTGCCTGTTAGAAGGCGGCCTCGATCTCTATACGTCACCATCCGCTCACGTAACAACTGCACAGCAGCCAAGCTCACACGGCAGATCACGTGATCAACGAAATGACTCGCGACACACTCCCCCTATTTGATGACAACTTGCATCAAATATGAACAAAACGAACATATTAGCCGATGTTTGTAATCTCTAGCAGGCGGCTAGCCGTAAAACTAACAAGGACTAATAGTTTTCCTAGAAATAAGGTTCTGCAAATAATCCGTCTCGTCATAATGAACACAAAATATAAATTTCTACTAATAAGTTCTCATAACTAACAATTGTTTTGTAGTAAATAAATTTCTCGTATTGATTTACTGATTCATCTCGAAGTCAGCTTGGTTTTCAATCTGAACTCTCGCTATAGCAGATGCATTTCGTTTCGGTCGAAATTCGTTGGCTTCAGCATTCAAGGTTGACGTTACGTTGCCGTTTTTCGGTGCGATGTCGCATGAAAGTTCTAAAGGATAGAGATGTTATTTACTACAAAACAATTGTTAGTTATGAGAACTTATTAGTAGAAATTTATATTTTGTGTTCATTATGACGAGACGGATTATTTGCAGAACCTTATTTCTAGGAAAACTATTAGTCCTTGTTAGTTTTACGGCTAGCCGCCTGCTAGAGATTACAAACATCGGCTAATATGTTCGTTTTGTTCATATTTGATGCCAGTTGTCATCAAATAGGGGGAGTGTGTCGCGAGTCATTTCGTTGTACTCCTTCAACAACCCGGGCTTTTTCTTGAGTTTGCTTAAAAGATTGTCGAGTCTTCCCAAACTTCCTTGTTTGTTGGTCTCTGGTAGCCCGTCCGTCTTCCATAAAAGACCAGTTTCGTACCACCCTTCTGGGGCCTTAATAAGTTGATTCTTGAACTTCTGGTAAACTTCGTCATGATTTCCGCAGCTAGCTTCCTCTAGTCCCAGCACATCTAATGCACAAAGGCGTTCATAGTCTTCACTGGAACTTCGCGTTAGATACAAGTTCGTGAGGTCAGCTTCTCTTCCAGGAGATATTATCGTCCATCCCAGTTTCGTCAGTTCTGCTACAGGTTCGCCTGAGCTTCCAATTCTGGGAGCCGTTCTTGTTTTTATGCGAGCATAGTCCGATGCACCGAGTATCAAGTGAACCGGAACTTCTTCTTTCGCATGATAATCTTCTATGTAAACATTCTTTAAGTGTCTGTAATTCTTCTTTAGATCAGAGAATCTCGGATTGGGTATCGATAACAAAGCTGACTTTTCGATCTTACTAACCTCAGTGTTGATAGTGAATGTCTCATCCAGGCTTGAAATGGTGACGTTAAAGATTTCAATTTTCTTCTTTGAAGTATGAAGCATCATTTCTATTCTTTTCACTTCTGTTTTCTTGGGTTTCATGCTCAGTCGGTTAATCAGGGTATTAGACGCGTACGAACTTCCTGCTCCAGTATCTAAAAGTGCAAGACACTTCACTCCATTTACTTGAACCATAACAGTCGGCTAGATGACAGGATCTTGTGTAGTAGCTAACGATGGTGTCCGAGTAACCTTGTCGCAAAGAGATGTGTGGTGCTTATTCTTACAATGCTGGCATCTAATTCTGCTAGGACAATTTATTGCTCTATGACCACTTCCTGTGCAATTGAAGCAGAGTTTTTTGTCGCTAACGATCTTTCTTCTTTCCTCGAGCTTGTTGATCTTTTTACAGCCGGCTGCCTTGTGATTCTCTTCGTCACAATAGATGCATTTTCTTGGCTTATACTCTCCTTGCTTGGTGTGCAATAAACTTTCTCTCTTTGGTTCTTGCTTCCTTTGTTCATGAACAGCAATAGGGTTTCTCTCTGTCCATTTCCTCAGCGATTCTAAGAGTTGACCAAAGTTCCACTCTTGCCAGTCATCATCCAGTCTCACTAGATCGGCACGCATTGAGGGTAACTTGTCCAGCGTGAGTCTAACGTATCCATTGATTTCCTTCAATTTTCCCATAGTTTCTAACGACTGTACATTCGTTGTCAGTTTTTCATAAAATTCATGGATCTTCTGCACATTACATTGATGGATTATCGGGAGGCTCATAATCGCTTGAATATGAGCGTTTGCCACTTCACTTGGTTTTCCATATTTCGTTTTAAGGATTGATTTAGCTCTCTCAAATCCTTCGCTAGTAAAAGGTAGTCCTTCGATACATACCTTCGCCTTAGATCCAACAAGCTCTTTCAGGTACGAAAATTTTGCAACCGCAGATAATGTAGATTTATCGATCTGGGACTCGAATTGCCCCCAAAATCTTTGCCAGTCAAGATGGGTTGCTTCAAATTTGGAAATCACCAACTTTGGCAGTTTCACCTTCACTTCTTGGCCTTTGTTCGCTTCAATTGTTTTTCCATCGAATTTCATTCTCATCTCTAATTTCATCTGTTCTAACTTCAATTCTTCTTCATACTTAGCGTTTCTTTTTTCTTGTTCTTCTTTCTCTCGTTCAGCAGCTGCTTGTTGTTCCTCATCTTGCTTAATTTCTTCAATGGTTATCTGCAACTGGTCGCATTGTTCTTCCGATTTCAACAGTCTTTCATCAATCTGCTCTCCAAACGCATTTACTTCCTCTTCGCTCATCTCTTCCTTGAACATTAGCATCTGCGCATTCGTTTTAAGCCGATGCGCTTCGTCTCGTTGTTCTTCGATTGATTTGAGAGTTCTTTCCAGTTCCTTTATTTTTCTCCTGGCAAGTATTTTCGGCACTGCCTTTTCCGATAGCTTTAGCATCTTAATAATGGCATCGATATCCTTGTTAATTCTTTCTGATGTTGCCATGGTTATGTCCTTTCTTCTTATCCTCTCCCTTCAATTTGATGTTCGTCTCTGCTGCCTTGCTTCTCGCTGCTCACTTGCTTCTGTTGTTGATCTTCACTACTCACTCGTTTCTGTTGTAGATCCTCGTTGCTCACTTGTTCACTTGTTTCTGTCGTTGAATCCTCACTGCTCACTTGTTTCTGTCGTTGAATCCTCACTGCTCACTTGTTTCTGTCGTTGAATCCTCACTGCTCACTTGTTTCTGTCGTTGAATCCTCACTACTAACTTGTTTCTGTTGTAGATCATTGTTGCTCACTTGCTCACTTGTTGGCCAGTGCTGTAGATTGCCACTGGTGCACTTAAATCTCACGTTAATAGAATCTGACTTCTAATGGTTTAATGTTTGTTGTTAACTCGTTCCCACTTGATGATTCGCTTCTTATTTAAATTTTCTCTCTATACTTGATCATTTGATCTTTCACTTTTGCATGAATTCACAGTTCACATGTATGACGCACGTCTATGAAGAACGTGTTCGCACTTTCATTTAAAAATGGTAGCAATCAATGTTCGCCGGTAATCATAAGTGTTCGTAAACAACGACTATAAGGAAAGTTCTTCTTCACGGCATTAACAACAATTAAAATAGCTTACAGTTTCTTCCAGAAAATTTATGACAGTGAATTCTTCTCGCTTGATATCAGTAATAACTTTTACTTCTGAAAATAGATAACTTTACACTACCATACACCACACAGTTCATAAACAACCTCTCCCATCAGCGGTACCACTTTGTCGGGATCTTGCGTCGAGTCACGACAATAATTAATCACATATAGTTCTATATACTCTTCTTCTTATATATAAACAACTTAATAAGGCTCACTATTTACATCGCATACGTAGAATCACTTCTTGCCTGTTAGAAGGCGGCCTCGATCTCTATACGTCACCATCCGCTCACGTAACAACTGCACAGCAGCCAAGCTCACACGGCAGATCACGTGATCAACGAAATGACTCGCGACAACATCATTAAACGTGTATGTTCTGTTCAAGAAGCCGTTTACCATGTCATGCCAGAGTTATGGTTACGAAAGACGTTTCCAGCAGTCTCGTTGTTTATCAATACTAATTTGCCAGATAAGCGTTATAGAGTTATTCAACTGAAGATAAATTAAGTGAATTGCCTGAAGCGTCACATGCTTGATCGTTATTTTGATCGGCCAAATAAAACATTCAAGAAAGAAAGAAAGGAAAACTCAATGTGTTTCTCTGAGTTTTGTGCATAATATAGGCTTTCAGCTGTAAAATTAATTGATAATTTGAAATTGACGAGGTAGAAGATTCGATCAAAAATGCTGGTTTATTACTTCCACATGACCCTAAAGAAGAACCAGTTGTCTTAGAAAAAAATGATAGTGTAAATGTAGGTTTATCACAAAATGAGGCATTAATACAAATGTCAGATGATAAAGTAAATGAAAAAATAAGGTTCCTTAAATAGTAAACAAAGGGAGATCTTTGATGTGGTTATCAGATGGGCTAGGAATTACATTGAAAGTCTTCCATGTATTGTAACATTAAAAGTTTATCCCATGCATTTATTTATTCCTGGTGATGGTGGTTGTGGTAAATCACACAATAGTCATAAGAAACACATGACTATGATCACATCTTGCTAAAACTATTTTGCAAGCATTACACAAAATATTATCTTATCAACTGGAGTAGCTGCTATTAATGTAGCTGGCAGTACTATACATTCCACATTTTTAAGACGACTATCCCTAAGTTAGATGATAAAAAAGAGTAATTTACGAAATAACTTGTCATCTGTTAAAGTTATTATAATAGATGAAATTTCTATGGTAACCAATACTATGTTATTGCATATACACCAACGATTAACAGAAATATTTGGTACCGCGACTGAAATCCCTTTTGCTGGTATGTCATTAATAGCATTTGGGGATCTTTCAATTACCTTCAATAGACCTTTTCATCGATAGCGACACCATTTTGAATTTCCCGTTTTCGCAATGCATCTCCGGACGACCGGGGTATCTGAGAAATCAAAACATTACAAGATTATAGCCATTTTGGAGCTTGTTTATGCTTGGATTTTTGTGAAATTGGAATTAACGATCGCTGTGCTGTTGGAGCTTGTAATAATGCTCGAAAATATAAGAAAAAATATGTAATTAAGCCACATATCTCTGCATACGATGGGAGTCTTGAGCTAAAATTCTGGAAATGTCCTGATCCAAAGTTTTATTCTAAATGGGGGTTTGCATGTAATAGGAAGCATTTTATTTTTAAGAAACACAGTGTTATATGCTCAAACCATTTTGATTATGGAAGACCCACTGATGTTAGCCAACACCCTACACTATATTTGAAAGGATATGGTGAAGAGCCTGCTAGGAAAAGAAAACAACCAAAGGACAGGCAGGCATTACCTTGTGCATCCAAAAAGCGAAAATTAGGCAAAATATCAACACCTACAAAAAATGAAGCATCTATAGGACCAGCCAGTGAAGAAGTAAAAGAAGAAATTATAACACCTGATACTGTCAGTGCTTTTGATTTTAGTGTCAGCGTTGATTTGACATCACCGTCATCTTCCCTAGCTAGTTTTGTTCTTATCACAAACCATGATTAAAACAAATACAATCCAACGCAATCCAACAAATTCTTCTGTTGACACTAACTCCAGATACCCCGGTCGTCCGGAGATGCATTGCGAAAGCGGGAAATTCAAAATGGTGTCGCTATCGATGAAAAGGTCTATTAAGGCCGGTTTTCATACAGCTGCATTTTGCGCCCAGTCGTAAAATGCGCCGCGACTTTTATCACATATACCGAACCATTTCCATTTAGCGATTTTTGCTCACGTGTTTTTTGCAAAACATGGCTGATGTAACCAGACGATATTTGTTGCTGCAAAATTTGAGAGTAGTCCTAGCAATATTTTTATGGCGCAGAAATAAACAACGTTGTAAAATACGTAAGAAAAACATGTGGATGAGACGACTTTCCATAGAAAGAAGAATCAAAGGACTATACAACGTTTTGCTTAAGGATTTAATGTTGTCAGATCACGAGTAGTCTTTTTAAGTTTGTTTACAACGTTGTTTCTTTGTGCCTCCACAGACTCATTAATGTTATTTTGTTTTTCATCTACTTCACTTGATTGATATATATTCTGATTCTCTACATTCATTTGGCTTTGACAAAAATTTAACACAGAAACGAGATGTTGTTAGCCATCTTGAAATGATCTAATTAAAAATTCTTTCCTAATTCATGTAGATTTCTACCTTTTGATTGGCTGTTAAGCTGAAGCGCAAAATGTAGCTCGCAAAAAGTAGAGCCTGTTCAACTTTTTTTAAATCGCCCCAGCGCATGCAAAAGCGCGAGGTCAGCGGCATTATTCTGATAATGCGCATGCGGAGATCAAAAGTCACGGCGCTTTTTACGACTGGGCGCAAAATGCAGTTGTATGGAAACCGGCCTTAAATCAACGGTCAGAGTGTGACGTTTTATGTGTTAGTTTTATTTCACTTCTGTATATATTTTGCGCATGCGTATATTTTAATTTTTTGATGCTATGCCGTACGAGAGCTGGCAGTTCAAGAAACTATTTTTAACGATAACACGTAAAAGATTTTATTATTTCATCTAAGGTTAACATTCATGGTCCACCGAGGCGGATTGATTTATAGTTATCGTTGAAAACTATCTTTAGTTTTGTTACTTGTCGATTATACGTTGTTTTTATACGTTATCTATTTATCATGTCGAACGAAGTTGCGAAGATGAAAATACAACTTAAAACTTTGAAGAAACTTTCAACAGAGTTATTTACCAAGTCGAGTAAAATCGTACACGACACAGAGTTATCTATCGAAGAAAAGATGTTAAAATTACGACCACGCCTAGTGGAGACATGTGCTTAATTTAAGCACGTCTCCACTAGGCGTATAAGTGCGTTAAAAATATGCTCAATATGATATACGCATTTATCCGCAGTTAAGGTAGGTTTCCATACGACTGCATTTTCCGCTCGAGAGCTTTTCCCACAAGCATGCGCAATGAAGTAGAATGACCGCTGACTCGACGTAAAAAGATGCTCCCGAGCTTTTCTCAAAAAGTTGAACTCATTCAACTTTTTCAGCGCGTATTTTTTCTCTCGAGCTTTTTAACCAATGAAATTCAAGAAAATGTAAACAATTGCACAATCCATTTTATTTAAGAAAAATATTAGAAAAACAACAATTTCTTCTGCACTTCTTTATTCACAAAATAAAAACACCTTTCAGAAAAGTGTTTGGTGTTAAGTAGAGCTAAATATGCGCATGCGCAAAATATATACAGAAGTGAAATAAAACTGACACATAAAACGTAACACTCGGCATAAACTGGCCGTTGATTAATTGTTCGCAAATGAATGTAGATCTTCATTTTGGATTTCCTTACTCCTGTCCCTCGAAATGTGCATCCATTCTTAATTTTTTCAATAATAGCATCTCGGAAATGTCCACCAATCAAGTTCAATAATACATCTCTTCTACTTGACTTAAACACAGACCCAACCTTTGACGTCGAATTTGAAGCTAATAATGAGAACAAATTATTATACATAAATTATGAGCAAGTTATCATAAGTCATATTCATACTTTTCTTTAATAATTTCGTTTTAAAAAAAGCAATTCCATAAAGAAAAGCAATAATAAAATAATGTATAGTTTTTAAAAAGTATATATATATTACAACTTGGTCATATTAAAATAGGAATGTGTATATATAAAAGATTTATACCTGCTTGCTACAGCCACCATCAATCAGTAAATGAGTATTTATCCTCTGAAATAAACTTAACTCGTGCCAACGACACTGCATTAATATTGAGTAAATAAATATATGTATTTTAGGCGGTTTTCTTTATTTCCTACATCACTAGCCATTGCATTTAGGATATCAATGAAATACGGAATTCCCTGTAACTCAGTCCAAATAGGTTTAGTATTAAAATCAGAAATTCCTTCAGAAGTATTGTCTATCAATAATGATGATTTTTCAGTTCTTCTACACAAATTTCTGCACGATGTAGTCATGTCTAAAAGAACCAGTTCCACAAAAGACTTTCTTAATTCTGGTATTAGCCACATAGATTTTGCAGAGGCATTCGTAGGAGTACCTAATTTGTCGTCTAGAATTTTACTAACTTTATTCAAATCTGGTTTTACATTGCCCTCTGTATGTTGTGGTTGATGGGTGCATTGAATAACTTTTTTCGTGTCGTTCGTTATCTGTGGTTAACATTCGTTTTATAGAAACATTTTGTTGAAGTTCAATTTGTACTCCTTGACATCGATGTTTATAGTCGTATATCTTGTTAACGAATAAGTCACATTTTCTGTATATAACTTTGGATAATAAATCTTCCTCGATGATTTGTACACACTACATCTTTCATATATATTGGAAGCAACATTTTTTTCCACACCAAACATTGAGAATATTCTATACAAGTGTCTTACATCACTTAATTTACACACAATCTACATATTCCTTGACTTGCATCTTTTTTCCCCGAGGTAAATTTTTTTGGTGGTCACTGCTGCCATTAAGTTATAAGCATAAACATAAGCATCGCTAAAATGTGCATTACATGCGTCTCTGCTCTGGTAGCCTAAACAATTTATACATAAAACCAGCTAGCTCTACACCAGCAACCAGTTAAGGATAAATAACTAACCTGTTTCATAAAAAGATATCTGTTGGTATCCATGCTGTTTGTGTGACACTCTCAAATTAATGTGAATGAATTTCAGAACAACAAAAAACAAGAAAACCTGTCGGTTTGAACAAACAATCCAATCTTAATAAATCAATTAAAACATAGTTAAAATCTGCCGATGTAAGAAGAACAAGAAACTGGGATGGTTTAAACACTCACAAGAAACAAGAAATAAGAAAGTTTTCAACTATCTACGCTTTTGTGCGAATTTTCTATCGTAAGGGGTAGCAGCAGTACTTGCATATAGAGGGTGATGTCGCATTAAAAAAAAACACTGTAAAGAACTTTTACAATAAAAAAGATATCAATAATATTTTCTTTTTCTTTCAATAAATTATTTTCAAAAACCATAATTAACAAAAGAATATACCAATAATATACAATTGACTACAGTATATAATAAAAACAAAGATACAACACTGGGTAAGCGAAAAAATCGATTCCTGTAAAACCCAATAGGCAAGTCCTGTTTGTACCATCGCCACATATTACTGCGATTTTGAGTAACAAATTTGTGAATGAGGAAAAAATATCACTTATATATGAAAGGCAAGGAATTTATAAAAAGTAGCAGCTTGGATGTGATTCTCAAAAATCTTTACAAACATATCGGAATAGAAGTAGCGGCAGGAAAAAAAAGTTAAAAACAGGTACTTCGGACTTTAATCCTCAAAAATTGTGTTATTTAACACAACAATAAACGTTAAAACTGAGGCAAAGGAGTTGCCAGCTATTCTCATAAACCTCGATATCGATAATTATATAAACGATTAATATATATATATACATAAAATATATTAGGCAACCACGTTGTTTCTCTTTCTTATATTATGGCTGTAAAATTGTAGTTTTTGGAAGTGAAAAAAAAAAAATATCTTCTACCATCCTTTTATTATTGATTGTCTAAACAAACAACTCCAGCGACGATCTGGTGACTCCGCTCGCCACATAACTTCATGGTTTTTATTCCATAAAATACCTTTGCAAAAATGCAGGTAAACAAGGTGGACATTTCCCCGGGTTGAGCAAAAAAGGAATCAGCTGAAACCTCCTAATTTAGTGAATTACGTCTTAATTTCTTGATGTGTTTTTTCCAATGTGAGATACACTGGAATTATTTCCAGAAACTATTTTACTAATGATCTAATAAAGATGTTATACGCTAGAGCTGTTTGTTTGTTTGTTTGTTTGGTACACACGCTAGGCTCTATACTAAATAATAAATAAGCAGCTACGCAGGTTTTCTCGCTTCGATTTGAAAAATCTCAATAACATAACAAATGCAAAACTCTCGACTTCATTGGCGATAAATCTGTGACGTAACCAACAATGTTGTTGTCTATAATAAAGTGAAACCTTGTGTTTACAATTATATTTGATTGATGTCACACTGGGGTGAAGAATCATCTAAAATGACAAATTTCAAGATGATTGTATCATCATAATGAAGATACAAAACCATTTGCAACACTCGTATAAACTTTAAAGATAGAATAATATAGAATAAAATAATAGAATCAAAGTCTGCAGAATGAATTTTCAAAATGCACCTAATTTAGCTAGCTAAAGTTCCTTAAATGATGCAATCAAAATGTTTTAAGCTCCAAAATGATATGAAATCAATGTAAAACCACAGTAGGAAAGACTAAGATAAGGACAAAATACATACATGAAAATCCACAACAAGTAATCAGTAACCAGTGTATAACAACCAACACATGTGCGATAAGACTTTAAATGGCAGAAAGAATCAGAACTTTTGTACGGAAAGCAAAAGAGGCACCTTTTGCGCAAAAATGAATAAACGGCGCGCCATCAAACAACTTTTCGTTCCTGAAGTTGCGTTTCAATTCAAACACTAGCCACCTAATGTGTGACAAGACAAAAGACAAAGCATATATTTCACACACGAGCTATCAGGAATATACACCAAGTGTTTATAAAGTTACCTATGCATATGTATCAAATAAATATATCTATAATCTGATAAACTGTATGTTTGTTATGTTAAATATATAAATATGTTAAAATACAACGTAAAAATATAAATATGGCTTTCTTTTTTTCTTTCCTTTTTTAATATAAAATATACATGTGAAAATGTTTAGTTCAAACAAGGACGAACAAGCTTAGGGATATGAGTATATAACAAGGCAGTAGGTAGGCACATCTTGATGCACGTGCGAGGATAACCATAGAATAGCCAGTGGCTAGTACTAGCTATGGTAACCTGAGTCAATAACTTGTACAGGAATATGAAATAGGTTTATCTTAACCTAAACTTGACTACACTATAATAAATACAACATTATGAGCACTAGATCTTAAGACATTCTTTTAAAAATCAATGTCGAACCGCTATATAAATAAAAATTTCACCGCCTCAGCTAGTTTTTCATGTAATCTCGCACATGAATTGGCTTCGCGTAGAAGATTCAGCAATGTGGCCATTTTTTTTTCCGGAGACGAAGAAAGGCTAAACCAAACACACATTCCTGCGGATTGTGAAAAAGTTTTCCACATTTTTTAAAGTTTCCAGAAGAAATAACAATGCGCGCAACACGGCCATCATATTTTATTTTAAATCATCATATAAGCACATTTTACTCGACGATTCGCGTAAAAATCACCCGTCCAATTTAATTAAGCGATAACTTTTGGCTAATCAAATTCGTCACGTAACCAGCCAGGGTCAGGGGCTTTTTCAGGTGCCGTCCCCATATAAAAACCTAAAAAGCCCTGGGGACGAGGTTGGCATCTATGTTGAAACGAAGACGTGATTTAATACCAAGGCAAAATAGGCACTGAAATGCATAGGACCATGTTGAAACAAAAGGGAGATAAATACCGAAGCAAAATAGGCACCGAAGAGCATAAAGCCAGGTTGAAACAAATGCAAAAGAAATTTAAAGATGAAATAGGCACTGAAGAGCAGCAGACCTTGTTAAAGCAATTGCGAGACAAATATCAAGATAAAATAGGTAGTCAAGCAAAAGGGTTAAATTCAACTACGACATCACTTATAGCATCTTGTACTGCGCAAACCACCCCTGCTCCATAAACGGAACATTTTTTCTTAAAATTCTTAGATTCCCTATTCCGCGCTGAAGAAGTTATACTTCTTTACTTTTACAATTTAAGCACATAGTAAACGTTCATAAAATCAACACAGTCACAAAATTATTGTATCACTTAATTAATGCGTGTGTATGAAATCTATGCGTCATTTATCCGGTTAAGCGGAAAACCGCGTTAATTTCACGATTCGTTAATTTCCTGTAATAAGGTATATTATTTTTTCTACTCTGCTAAGAAAAAGTCTTGTCAGCGAAGCTTCAGCAAAAACGGGACTCGAATAACGTGTATCACCGAGTGATAAAAACCGGACGGTTTTCTTGTTGAAATTAAAAGGTAAAGAAAGAAAGAAATATGAAAAGAACTATATCTTGAGGTGAAATACACTAACTTTTTACGTTATAAAATAATAAGTTGCTACAAAAGCGAATGTTGTCGTGCATTAGCTGATCATAATTTTTCTGGACGCATTGAACAAAATACAATCAAAATAAAAACTGATCCTACTTTTTACGCTGGTCAAAACTGTTCTCAAATTAGCGATGTATAAAAGTATAC
The DNA here is from genome assembly GCA_030067915.1 of Hydractinia echinata. Lineage (NCBI taxonomy): Eukaryota > Metazoa > Cnidaria > Hydrozoa > Anthoathecata > Hydractiniidae > Hydractinia > Hydractinia echinata. The sequence continues at coordinate 252,880 of JASGCC010000255.1, forward strand.
TAAGTATTCGCAGACACTAAATATATCCGTCTTAACATCGAAGATCTGACACTAATAAAGTTTAAATAAATTTCTATATTTTTTTACTTTTTCTGCGTTTGAATGTCCATTAGTGTAAACCAATGCTATTTTTACCTTCTGTGGCGCTTTTCGTCACTGGATTCTCGATCAGAAGGAGAACTTGGTGAATAATCTGGTGCGGAAATATTTCTCTGTGTTGGAGAATATTCAGTACCATCAGCTGAATACGTTGGTGTGCGGTCTGGTGAGTACGTTGGAGTACCAGGACTGTAGTCTGGCTCCAGTGGACTGTAGTTAATAGATCCACCCGGCGACTGGTCTGATGGCGTACTCGGCGAGTAGGTGGGTGACGTTGGTGTATACTTCGGCGTCGTAGGAGAATATTGCGGGGAAGTTGGACTGTATTTTGGGCTTGTCGGAGAATATTCAGGTGAAGTTGGCGAATATCTGGGTGAGGTGGGAGAGTAAGCTGGGCTTGTAGGAGAATACGTTGGCGACGTTGGACTGTACTTTGGAGATGTTGGTGAATACTGCGGACTTGTGGGAGAGTATGTTGGACTAGTGGGTGAATACTTAGGTGAAGATGGAGAGTAGGATGGTGAAGAGGGGCTGTAACTCGGTGAAGTTGGACTATATTTTGGCGATGTTGGCGAGTAGCTTGGCGAAGTTGGACTATATTTTGGCGAAGTGGGAGAATAACTTGGAGAGGATGGTGAATAAGATGGAGATTGAGGTGAATACGCTGGACTAGTTGGTGAATACTGCGGTGAAGATGGGCTGTACGATGGCGAAGTGGGGCTGTAACTCGGTGAAGTTGGTGAATATTTCGGGCTTGTTGGTGAATATGATGGACTTGTAGGAGAATAAGATGGTGACGTTGGACTATAACTCGGCGACGTCGGGCTGTAACTAGGCGATGTTGGACTATAACTTGGCGATGTTGGAGAATACGAAGGAGACGTCGGTGAGTACGATGGCGAAGTAGGAGAATAGCTTGGTGAAGTCGGGCTGTAACTTGGTGAAGTGGGCGAATAGCTTGGGCTGGTTGGGCTGTAACTAGGACTCGTTGGTGAGTATGATGGTGAGGTTGGTGAGTATCCAGGTGATGTAGGGCTATACGAAGGCGAGGTTGGCGAATATCCAGGCGACGTAGGACTGTACGATGGGGATGTAGGCGAGTACCCCGGAGACGCTGGACTGTATCCAGGAGATGCTGGGGACTGAGGATTGAATGCTGGCGAAGCTGGAGAGTAACTGGGACTCATACCGGTTCTCGCGGGACTAGGAATATACGGTGAAGCATCTGGAGAACCAGGAGACATTGGAGCTTGTGGACTCCAACCAGGGCTAAATCCACCGGCCGGGCTAAAGCCACTAGCATCCGACCCAGCAGCTGGCGAAAAACTTGCAGCACCAGGAGTCATACCTGATCCCATAGCAGGTGACCATGCTTCCCCGTACCCCGGCGTTGCTCCCTGATTCCATGGTGTCATTTGTGGGGACATGGCATTCGAAGGAGAAGCTGCAGAACCGAAAAACATTCCTCCACCTAAGACAACAAAATTACACTGAAAAAACTTGCTCCAAATAAATTTAGGGTTCAGATTAGGGACTGTTGCTTGTGCACCAAACCATGCAATACCAAAATTTAACACCACATTGCCACCATATATTATAGGCAGGTTCACACCAATGCGAATGACGCAATTCGTATGCTAATTCCCATGTTATTCGTATGCAATAAGTTTATTAAGTTGCAATTATATTTTTGTGTGTGAATTGTCCCCTTATTCGCATGTTATGTTATTCGTACGAATTAGATAAGAATTAGCATGCGAATAAATATCAAAATATTTTGATATTTTTTCATGCGAATAACATGCGAATTGTGAACATCAAAGCAAAACTGACCTAAATGTATTGTTTTACAAAGTTTTAATCGTAACAAAAAATTGCTGTATTATCTCTGTCTAAGAAACAGAGCAGCAAAAAAATGGTCGAAAAAAAGTCGAAAATAACAATTTTAGAAGAGAAACCTTCAGTAAGATCGCTGTCTTTAATCTAATTTTCTTAAGCAAACTGTTGTACACACTCTTTGATTCTCTTTGCCAAGCCAAGCCAAGCCTTTATTTTTAACGAATTCGTGTTCTGTTTGTGGTGAACACATAAGTTTAGAAACGTTCCGCATATTTTCATTTCCGGGATTTCTTATTCGCATGGATAATAATTAAGTTTTTACATAAGAATAACGTTATTCGCATTAATCTGAACCTGGCTTATGCGGATACATTGTGGACATGTAGTGGACATACATTGTGGATACGTAGAATCGTAAATAAATACGATGGTACCTGGCATCATTCCACCAGCACCTCCAATATTAAGAGGAATCTCCATTCCTTCTTTGCATTTTTCAGCATCTAACATTAAACTAAAACAACCGGTGCCGATTGGTGGCAACTGACCAACGATAATATTCTCACTCACACCGCGAAGATTATCAACTTCAGAATGGAACGCTGCTTCAACCAAAACGTCAACCTGATATGCAACAAAATTAAACGATCAAATTCTTAAGTCTGAAATCAAACTATGTATAAACCTGGAAATAATTATCTTTGTTACCGTCTCTTCAAAGGAACATCTCATCAAGCAGCCTACTTCTTGGCGATTAATACCATGGCGTGTGATAGCCATCAAATGTCCCTTACTTGTCATGATATCACACAGCAAAGACAAATGTCTGTAGTTCACATACGATCCATCGAACGAAATGACGTGATCCATTTCCTTTTCGACTGACTTTCGCACAGCTTCGATTCCAAGTACCTTAAAGCATAAAACGTTTGTAAACACATTTTTGCATTTTTGATGCAACTCAGAGTAATAACACTCAAGCTGAACATCAAAAAAAAGAGTAACTGAAGTATTTTTTTATTGCTTACCGTAAACACTTCGCAAATATCATTTGAAGTCGTTCGTACAGGGTCAATATCTTTCTGGCTGAGCACTTTCATTAAGCCATTACCATCTGTTTCTAGAATCCACTCCTGTAGATCTATATTAAAACAGATGTTACGACAGTTAGAAAGCAACATATAAAAATCGAGCTAACCGCAAAATGTAAGAACTCACGTTTAAATTCTCCTTCTGCATTAATAATAACTCGCTTTTTCGAGTTTTCACTGGGCAAGTGCATGTAAACCTTTGCAATAGTTTCAATTCCTTGCAATGTCATATCGGTCAACATATTTGCTTCGATACATCTCAAAAACACATCATCGTCCATCTTATCAAGCTGCTCTTCTTCCTGCAAAAAAAAAGTTAATGCCAGATGAAATACCCACAAAAGCAATCGGGCGTAAATATATCAACACGGACAGAAGAGCGGAAGTATTTTTATAACAACACGAGTCTCAAATCCTTTAAAAACGAAACAGTTACTAAGGAACAGTTCAACGCAATGTGGGCAAAGTTTCATACGACAAACGTGATTAAAATGAAGCTTGATTTTGTCCAACACACTAGCCCAACAGAGCAAGCAAAAATCTGGTCCTCCCAAATATATAGTCAACAAGGAAGCAACATTGAGCCTGAGTCGAGATTGTGTTGTTTATAAAAAGGCGTGTATTACGTTATTTTGTTTTAAGATTGATACATACCTCTGTTTGCTTTTCTTCACCACTGTTCATGATACGAATACGTAAAACCAACTTTTCCGCGTTATCGTCATTAAATATGCAATTTAAATCATCGCCAAAGCCTTGATTTATTTTGTCTGCAATTTGCTCCATTGTAAGCTTGCTGTCAGTCATCCTCTTACGATCCAACTCCAAGCGCAACAACCACGGCGATATACGCGACGGATCAAAATCCGGCATTTCATAGTATACATTCACAAAGTCCTGATCCTCCTCGATAACAGTGTTTTGTGGGTCAGGGTCATAATATATAGCTGTATTTGCAGTGACCTTTCTTAACGTTGTGTGTTCTAGTCGGCAAAGCACATCCTGAAATTAATAACATCAACAATAAGGGATTACATTTACCATAAAGAAATAATATCTCCGCACATAACTTATAACTTCGCAACTCTGCGAATATTGCTTCGTATTTTTACTTACTTTAGCGCGCTCCGCGTCTCTAGCAGCATGCCCTACTAAAAACACAGTGAGTGAAGGTGTTTTTGGTTTCTTTGATACATTTATGATCTCTTTCAACCGTGGAACACCCAAAGTAACGTTTTTAGCAGACACACCAGCATAATGGAAAGTGTTCAATGTCATCTGTGTCGCAGGTTCTCCTAGGGACTGGGCAGCTAACGCACCCACCATTTCGCCAGGATGAGCCTAAAATAATACACATTAAGATTAACAATAAGGAAACAGAAAGAAAACATCGTCTCTAATTATACAGAGGTAGAAAATTACCTGAGCTAAATTAAATCTTGCTTCTATCTCCCCTAACAACCAATCAAAAGCCTCAACACTTAGTCGATAGTCCTCGATCACTTTCTTCGAACACAACGTTGAACGAAGCATGCACTGAAACAACATGGTAGCATTCTTTTGTGCTTCTTTACTGAGATGATGTTCCCCTTTCACAACCAGCAATCTACTCGTCAACTCATTTACATCTTGAATAATTTTTAAAGGAGACAAATCAGTAGGTGCCCTTTGGTTTACTTTAAACATTTTTCGAGAATTCCATATCAACCTTTTTAAGTTAACTGGAAGTTGAACTTTACTGTTTCCAGTGGGAAAAATTTTCCGAAGATTTAATCGATCTTCTTTTAATTGACGGAATTCATTCTCAACGGCTTTTTCTGTTGTTGAATCAGAATGTAACGTACGAAGCACGTCTTCAGACAAGATATTCCTCAATTTGCTAAAGAAAATAAGTAATGTACAAGATATATAAATAAAAATACGTATATGAAAAGATCCTGACCAAGTCTCGACAGGATTAGGTGCATACTGACAGCAAGAAGCATACCTTAAGGGAAAAAAAGTTTGCGCAAGAAAAGATTGCGAATTCATGGTCGAAAAAATCGTAAATTGCGAAACTAAAGATTGCGAATTGGTGATACAATCATAAAAATGCGGAATTAAAGATTGCAAATCTGATACTGTGTCAAGAAATTGCGGAATTTAAAATTGCGAATTGAAGCATAGGGATCCATGAATTTTTCCACAAAATCGCTTGATAATTTTTTTTTCATCTTGGTCTCTCAGATTTGTTCCTTTGGAAATTTCTATTGATGCAAACAACTGAGGGGTTTAATTCATGTAGCAATAACTCGTCTTTTTCATGGAAATCGACAAAACTAGATTGCGAATTTTATTTTTTTATTGGGAATTGCGAAAGAAAAGATTGCGAATTTCGTAATTTTTATAGGAATTGCGGAAGGAAAGATTGCGAATTGCTACTCCTCGCTAGAAATTACGAATTTTGACCAAATTCGCAATATTTAATTCAGCAATCTTCTCTTGCACAATAATGTCTTCTCTTAATATAATCAAAATCAGGAAACTCCTATAAGACATCTTCAAGAAAAGATAAAAAGAAAAAAAAAACAACCGTTCATTGGTGACATCAAATGAAAATAGTCTGTTAAACATCGCATGCGAGGGTTGAATGGAAGAAAGTTGCTGCGTTTCAATGTGTTCAGCAGCCATCCCATCCTCTCCATACAACAGTTGAACAACATAGCGATTGGAATTTCGAATGGTACCATCATATGCCACCATAACACTTTCCATGGCTTTAATCAACCGACGCTGAATATAACCTGTAGAAAAAAACTGTTAAGACGCATTTTCAACCACAAAAGGATGAAACAGAACAATTGTATACAATTTAATTGGTTTTTCTGATAATTTTTCTTTTGTTACATTCTTTTGTTCCAGTACCAGACAACATTGATGTGATTAAACTTTTTTATGTTTGCAGAAACGAACCTTAACTTTATATGTCCCAAAATAAAACCACACGACTTTAGGTTTGCTAAACAACAGCTACCTGTCTCGGAAGTCTTAACAGCTGTATCAATCAATCCTTCACGACCACCCATAGCATGGAAGAAAAATTCAGTGGGAGTTAACCCAGCTAAGTAGGAATTTTCCACGAAGCCTCTAGCTTCTGGTCCATAATCATCTTTAATAAAATGAGGTAAAGTACGGTGACGAAAACCAAACGGAATTCGTTTACCCTCGACATTTTGTTGACCCACCACAGCAATGACCTGAAAACAAAAAAACATAACAAGTTATAACACAACGATAAAGATGTGAGATGCGATAACGATAAAGATGAAGATGCTAAAATGTGGAGGTACAACAAAGAGAAAAAGACGCACAAATCTACATGTAAATTACGGAGAAGACACAAATGGCCAATGCAAGAATTTATGTTCCAACTCTAGGGTAAATTACCCGTTATTTATGTACCTGAGAAATGTTGATCTTTGATCCTTTTGATCCAGCAACTACCATAGACTTAAAGTTGTTAAATTCTGATAAACTTTTTTGAGCACTAGCACCAGTTTTGTCACGACATTCATTAAGTATTCTGTTAACTTTATTTTCAAACGTTTGACGGAGTGAATTTCCTGGTGTAGGTTCTAGCTGATTGCTATGAGCTTGCTCAACTACTTCATTGACATCACTTTTTGACTTTCTAATTGTCGATTGGATGTCTTGGTATGTTTCAGCATCAGCAATGCAATCTCCTATACCTAAGAAACAAAATAATGCAATTATAAGAATTTTTAGAATATTTAAGTGGCAAAATCGAAAACAGCATATAAAAAAACAGAAATTGATTCCCTTTATGACAATCACAATTATGATTAAGAACACATATACACACATAATCAAAAGCAGGTAAAAAGTTGAAGATAGTAGGTTAAGGTAGTAATATTTAGAAAATTTCTGTTAATTTCATGATTCAGAGGATGTAATCTTTTCCTTAAGGTAACCATAATGAAGGATTTTAAGCCTTTATTCTTTCAAATTCCCTTACCAATGCTATGTCCCTCAACAAGTAAATAGTTGTTAGTAACTTTCTGTATGTCACCATAAAACTCCTTTGCTGTCTCTGGACCTTCTTCAACCATAATGATATGAACAAGTGAGTTTCCTGATGTTCCAACTGTTTTTTTGCATATAATTCCACTCAGAAGTTCGCCATTTTCAATTAAGACCTTTAAATACAAAGCAATGATAATTATATTCATTATTCAGGAGGGCAAAAAAGGTAAACGTTTTTAAAAGAACTGCACTGTTGCAAGTTACAAACTTCTGCAAGTTAAAAACTTCTGTAAATAAAATTTAATAGTAAAGAAACTCATGAATTCCCCAACATGTGATTTGGTCAATTAAATGACTTCAAATCACAAAGCTCAACGTTTCATTCAACTATACCTTTGTATCTCCTGGCGAAATGTGCTTATATGGTCCATTCTTTTCATCATCTGGATGTGTACTATGTTCGTTTTCACAGTTTATGCCAGGTGGAATAAGTAATGAGAATATTTGCTTTCCAGTCCACAATGGCCTGGGTTTCAAGATACATGGTATAGGCAGCTTTCCATCCCACTTCCGAATCCAAAGAAGGATATTCATTACTGTGTCCTGAGTAAGAACATAAGATTTCGTCCCATATTATATAATAGGTTACAAGTAAAATATTTTTAAAAAAGAGGTTTCACCTTTTCTAAAAACGCATCTCTCTTTGTGAATTTTCTGACAGCACACAATGAATCTTGCACAATACCCATAACTGGTTTGTTAGCTTGTGGAGTGATAATTTGTCGTGGAACCATCATGATCTCAGTGACCTCAGCTCTTGTTTCCATCGACTGAGGGACATGCATGTTCATCTCATCACCATCAAAATCAGCATTGTATGGAGTTGTGACACTATTATTGCAAACAGTGCATGAAAATGTTTTGTCTAGAACATTACATTGTGCACAAAATTCAAAAGCTTTACAATTATAATGAAATCAGTTTTATGTGTTTATCATACCTCAAGTTAAGTCGAAATGTTGACCATGGCAAAACTTTAACTCTATGTCCCATCATACTCATCTTGTGTAAAGTTGGTTGTCGATTAAATATGATGACATCATTATCAACAATGTGTCTTTCTACCTAAGGTTTAAAGTATAACTAAATAGCTATTTCAAATTACTCAAAACAAACACCAATTATTTTGTACCAAAATAATGTTATAGTTGACAATCATCATCATCATCATTCTCGGCTTAACGTCCGTTTTCCATGCTAGCATGGGTTTCTTTTTGCTAATTACGATTGAAGTGTAAAAATAAACAGTGCTGTGATAAATCTATTAAAGTAGTTATACCTTATAACCAAATTGCAAGTGAAGATCACTTGGTTTAGGGTGAAATCTTAAATCTATCCTTTCTCCATTATCACGTATAATATATTTTGCACCTGGATACTGGGTTGGGCCACGTCTCACTAAGTCTTGCAACCTTGAATAAATTTAAAACTGCTTTTTACTTCTTTTTTTTTTTACTTCTTTTTAAATCTCAAATTTACTTTCTGATTTATTAAAAATGACCTGCAAAGCTAAGCAAACTAAACTATGCACCTTTATCAATTTACAAACCTGTCAATGTTAAATGGTGTCACAATTTCGGGATAGGTCAAATTCATTGCAATAGTTCTTGGTGTACCAACTTGGTCAATGTCAAGATTAGGGTCTGGTGTAATAACAGCCCGAGCGGAAAAGTCAACACGTTTCCCCATCAAATTACCTCTCAATCTACCTTCTTTGCTTTTCAATCGTTGCTTTAATGACTTCAAAGGACGTCCAGATTTTTGCTGTGCCTAGAAAACAATTATATTAATTTGTCATTTTTTAAATTATAAGGATAATATTACCATGAAATGAAAAGGTTTATTTCAATATTACCCTGGGCAATCCTGGCAATTCATTATCTGTTAGTGTAGCAACATGAAATTGTAGCATGAGCATGTCTTGAGCAATCACATGGGCAGCAGCACCATTCATTTCATTTCTCTTTAACTGATTGTTAGCTTTTATAATGTCAGCTAATTTGTGGGTTAAATCGTCCTGAATTAGAAAAAGTCTTGTTATACTATAAGGCACATATTACTTACATAAACAATTTCTTTAGACAATGAAAAAAAGGCATAAAATCTTGCTGATTTATTACTTACTTGGTTTCTTGCACTTCCATTCATGACAACTGCAGGTCGTACAGAAAGTGGTGGTACTGGCAATACTGTTACAATTAGCCAGTCAGGACGGCAGAATAATGGGTTCATGCCTATAATGTCACATTCCTCATCAGTTATCCGCTTAAATATTTCATGAACACGATCAGCTGTCAAAGCAATTTTCTTTTCCTGTGAATCCTCATTGATATGCTTCCATTCAGCTGTCAAATCTAAGCCTTGTCGTCTTATCTGAGGCTGATATCGGCCACAACCACCATGACTCTAACAGAAAAAAAGCTTAGCCACTTATTAACACTAGAACACTGGTAAGTCAAACACAATTAAAACTAGGCAATCACACCTTTTTTTCAGGTTGTTCATCAGAAGTCAGGTTTGCTTCAAACTGTTGATCCATGATGTCACCACCTTCACAGATGTTCTTACTCTTACATAAGTCATAAACATGCATAAATCTCTTTTTCGGTTGACCTTTGGTTTTTTTCAAAATTTCGACTAACTTTGGATTGCTCTAAAAATAAAATTTGTTAAGGAAAGTGGTAAGGTGTAAAGCATAGACAGAATTACTGAAAATGAGGCATTAGCAAATTTTTGGTGAATAAAAGTGTTGTGTGCAAAAGTACAAATGGAAGAAAAGGATTATTTCGATATCACAATTTTATGTATTTATGACACTCTAATATCACAAGTTCATGAAAACAGATTATGAATAGTGATTCTTTAAATGATTTCATTTTAACAGAATTGAATTAAAGGGGAAGTTCGGTCAAAAAAAAAAAAATTATTTTATTTTATAATTCCACGTATTTATACTTATAAAAACAGAAAAACTTTACCTCATTAAACTCAGAGTTCTGGAAATGCCTGTAATGTTGACACAAACTTCTTGAAAATGCTCCGTTTTTTAAAAAGCACGTCAGAAAAAAAAGAAGCTGGGTTCTAACTCAAGTATGACGTTTTTCAGTTCAAAACATTGCATCGCGTGAAAGATTCACAACACAGGCTACATAGCTTACTAGAAAAAAATACTTGTTTCTAGCTACATTTCTTTTCAAATCTATAACAAATTACTTCTTTGAAAACACAGTGTTAGTTTTGTAAGCAACGAATCTAATTCGAAGCGATTCAAGTTCTAACGAAGATGAAAATGATGACATACATGCGGTGGTCACTGCAGAGCGTACAGGGATACAAATGAAATTCCTGACAATCATTTCGAAGGTAAAATAAACAAAACATTAGCCAAGCATAATTTTATTTTCATGTTTAAAACCATAACAAAACTCAACATATTCCCATTAAATATTAGTCTTCGCGTTGATAAAAAAAGTATGCCTAACTGACACAAAATTTTTACTCAAAATATTTTGTGTAACATGAGTTTATCTCAAAATCACATATATTTTATTCGGCATTATTTGCTACTGTCCAAAAACATTTAACAAAAAAACACAACGATGGTTGTTTTGTTTATTCAGCTTTACAAATTGAATGAGAACGTGTGTTCAGAAATCGAAACTTAAAACGGGGGTTATTTTCAAGGTTTTTCTTTTTAGGAAAACAATGTATAACCGAAATCGGAAGGTTGTTTTGTTTTGCAAAATGAAAGAAGGTCGGAACAGTACCATCTTTCAATTCTTTCGCAGAGGAGGCTCAGCCTAAAAATTTAATTTAAAATAATAGATTTTATTACCCCCGTCTTACGAAAGCGCATGTTCTTGAAGGATTTTTTCGATGTGAGAAAAACATTCAGCGCTGTGGAAAGAAAATGCGAACATGGAAATGAAATATAATAATTTTTTGACATGGTTTTGTTTTGGAAATGGCTATAATAAATTAAATTGTGTTGAATTTTTCTAAATACGAGAAAAACAAATGTTTGGCTGTTTGGTGAAACATAGCTAACAAAAAGGCTTATCCGTAAATCTTTTTCGAAGCACTCAGGTTCAAAATGTAGAGAACAAATATAAAATCCAGAATCTTTCGGCAAGGTACCAGTTCTTTTTATATTATGTAGCCATTTTTGTTGAAGCTCTTTATTTTTTTTCGCACTGGGAATCTGATAAAATACTACCCGAATTTTTCTTTCATTATTATCTTCGTCTTTCGTCGTTAGCTTTTCGTTCTCTTCCCCTTATCTTTTTCTGTCTTTTTATTATCGCTACTTCGATCAGTTTGGCATATTAAAACAATAAAAATGTATAGACAATACTTCTTCATATGATTACACCTAATCCCCAACACCGAACTTCGCTTTTTGAACTGAAAAACGTCATAATTAAAACTCGACCCAGCCTTCGTAAAATTGTAAAGAAGGGGTCAGTCTACGGAGGTCTTTTTACGCGTGGTTAACACAGATTATTTCAGAAAATAGAGGGTTTTACTTGAAAAGAATTATGGTATTCTTTTTTTTTCTGTTATGACTATTGATTATGAAAATATATTTTTTGACCGAACTTCCCCTTTAAATTGAATTGCTGATTTTATTTAATATCATTTTTATTATAAAACAGGCCTATCAACCAAAAATATCACATGAGTAGAAATAGCAATTACATACAGTACTGGAAAAAGGTTGTTTAACATATCGAGCGCGCAACGTGAGCGAACTCCCTCGATACGCGATGTACCGCGTTTATAATAATAAGAAACAATTAAAATAAATTGTCACGATCTATCGAGAATCTAGTATCGTGACAAAATCCGTCTCGATGTGTTGCGATGGTAGGTGATGATGAGAATAAAGAGAAAGTTTTTTTAATGAGAATAAAGAGAAAGATTTTTTTATTTCAAACACATCTCTGCTTTATCTTTTTTTTTATTTTAAATAAGTGTATATTATAAGAAGATTTTTAACTTTCGTATTTATTAAAGTAATTCTAGCGCATTACTTTTTTAACGTATTTTTTTTTTATATCGCTGCTTTTCGTTCTTAAACTTTTAAAATGCGATCTCTAACGAAGCTTTTTTTGTCGCCGCTTTTCGTTCTTAAACTGTTAAAATGCAATCTCAAAAAGCTTTTCTATCGCCGTTCTTCGTTCTTAAATTTTCAAAACGCGATCTAAAAAAGCATTTCTATCGCCGCATTTCATTCTTAAACTTTTAAAATGCGATCTAAAACAACTTTTCTATCGCCGTTCTTCGTTCTTAAATTTTTAAAACGCGATCTAAAAAAGCATTTCTATCGCCGCATTTCGTTCTTAAACTTTTAAAATGCGATCTAAACAACTTTTCTATCGCCGTTCTTCGTTCGTAAACTTTTAAAATGCGATCTTAAAAAGCATTTCTATTGCCGCTTTTCGTTCCTAAACTTTTAAAATGCGATCTAAAAAAGCATTTCTATTGCCGCTTTTCGTTCCTAAACTTTTAAAATGCGATCTCAAAAAGCATTTCTGTCGCCGTTCTTCGTTCTTAAACTTTTAAAATGCGATCTAAAAAAGCATTTCTATTGCCGCTTTTCGTTCTTAAACTTTTAAAATGCGATCTAAAAAAACTCTTCTATCGCCGTTCTTCGTTTTTAAGTTTTTAAAACGCGATCTAAAAAAGCATTTCTATCGCCGCTTTTCGTTCTTAAACTTTTAAAATGCGATCTAAAAAAGCTTTTCTATTGCCGTTCTTCGTTCTTAAAATTTAAAACGCGATCTAAAAAACTTTTCTATTGCCGTTCTTCGTTCTTAAACTTTTAAAATGCGATCTCAAAAAACTTTTCTATTGCCGTTCTTCGTTCTTAAACTTTTAAAATGCGATCTAAAAAAGCATTTCTATTGCCGCTTTTCGTTCTTAAACTTTTAAAATGCGATCTAAAAAAACTTTTCTATTGCCGTTCTTCGTTCTTAAAATTTAAAACGCGATCTAAAAAACTTTTCTATCGCCGTTCTTCGTTCTTAAACTTTTAAAATGCGATCTCAAAAAACTTTTCTATTGCCGCTTTTCGTTCTTAAACTTTTAAAATGCGATCTAACGAAGCTTTTCTATCGCCGTTCTTAAATTTTTAAAATGTGATCTAAAAAAGAAAGATTAACGCTAGCTGTATACCCTAGATTGTTATGCATAAGTTAAAAAAATATAACACAAAGGAAGTATAATTATTAAACATCCGCGATCATTGTTGAATTCACTCTTATTTTTAAAATAGTTCTATTATAAGAAAGTGTTAATGGCCTCGATAGCTTCGAGAATGATATCGAAACAGATGCATCGCGAAGCCCTCTCGATACAATTTGGAAGTAAAAAAACGTCTATCGCGGATCGAGAATACCGTAGCGATACGCGAAGCGCGATGTTAAACAACATTTTTCCAGTACTGTATCTACTGGAATTGGAATTATTCACATCATACAATGCAAAACCTACTTTAAGGATACAGTAAGGTCTTTTTTTGCAAAAAATCGAAATAAATTTTTTTTTGTAGCTTTTCATAAAACAAAATCTTAGCTTTCTAATGATATAAACTAAATCATTATCATTTTTATAAATGGGTTCAAATCAGGAAAATATCCTTTTCTCATAGCAGACACACCATGTGTTATTGCGCAATGATCAATCGATTGGCATGCTTTTTATCCAAACAAACCCAACACTTTTCAGCACAATTGAGAAAAATTAATCTCATTATCGTATAATCTCTCATTTCTTGCAACATTTTCCCTATTATTTCCTCTTGACTAATTTCATTTGCTGCCATCTTTAATAACAATTTGAAAATAATGTCTACATTGAGTATGGTAGTGAAAAAATATTCATAATATGCACCAGGCTTCAAGTGAGTTCGTAGACATTACAGGTGTAAAAATATGCAAAGGTGTGAAAGTTGTTAAAAATGTTTATTTACGTGTGAGGTGCTGGATAAATTAAGTTCCTGTGCCAAAAGTAGAAAAGCTCTGAGAAAGAGTTACATCATCGTGTTGCTGACAACCAGGGCTACAATATATCACTTTTTTTTTATTCCGAAGTTATCGCCCCCGGAACTCAAAAATGAGAAGTTAAAAAGAAGAGAAAGATGTGACACTGTGTTGTGCTGATTTGGCAGGCGCGCTTATTAATTTTTTTTTGGAAAAGCCAATTTTTTAAACTTCATTCTCATAATTTTTATGAATAAAAAATAGAAATACAAACAAAAAAGAAAGAAACACAATAGTTGAAAGTTAAACAGGAAGTTGGACTTGTAGCTCCTGCCAAATTTGAGGCCTTCAACAAGGACAAGAGAATTGCAACAATTCTATCAGAGGAAATTTTGAAAATCTAGAAAAATGTACCCACTTTGAATGAACTTTGATGAATCAAAAATAAGTTAAACAACCTTTTTTTCAAATGATTTTATTTTAATAAAACCTATAGTCATAGAAGAAATCATTGTTTTTCGTGCTGATCCGAATAAGCACCCCCTAACCTAAGTCTTCTTAGCAAATTTCGCAATTATAACAATCATACTCAAAGACCTTACAGTATCCTTGAGTACAAAAACATTTCCAATTTCGCAAACTTTAATTTTTTCAAGAGCATCAACATGCCAAATTTTTCTTCAATTTCCAAAAGTTAATGGTTGCAAAACATCAGTCTTGTCTAAAAAGAAAATACTGAAAATTGTTTCTATGGTGTCCAGGCCTGTAATTTTTAATTCTTCAGTTAGTGTGTCTACAACAGTGGATGTTATAGGAAGCATATTTTTCCCATATTATCGCCTTACGCATGCAGTTGATAAATTTTTACTGCAGAAAAAAAATTAATAATTTGTCTTAGGCGACTCCGACTTAATTAGTTGTTCTATGGGCGAAGTCGATAGTAGCTTACGGCCGGTCAGTCAGCGAAATAAAAATAATTTTATCGAGAATGTATAGTCGGAACAACAACAACAAAAATATATAATAATAAATAACAATTTAAAACAAAATAATTTGTCTCACTAAAAAAAATGTAAATATATAGCACTCAAGGTAAAAAGATAAAAATACTTGCATGCTCAAAAACTTGTTTTTAAAAGTTATGCAGTAAGAATTTTTCTTGTGTTGTTTTGAAAGTTATACAGAAAGAATTATTCTTGTGCTGTTTTGAAATTTATACAGCAAGTTATACTTGAGCTGTTTCGAAATTTATACAGCAAGTTATTCTTCTCCCACTTAAAATAATGAAAATACTGTGCTCTTTTAATGTGCCTTGTCAGAAAATTTAAATTTAAGTGCAAAATCTTTTTACGGACTATAGTTTAGTTGACAATATTCAAAGTCTTCCGCAGCATTAAAATTATTTATTTGAAATTCATAACGGAGGAGGGTGTTCTGTTACAAAAAGCATATTCTATACTTTGTTTTTATTATTTTTCCTAAATGGTATCAACTAAAAGTCTTGCAGTATTTCATTTTAGCTAGCGTAATTTTAAACATATATAATAATCATAACGAGAGTGTTACGACAATAATAATCTGTCTTGTTTGTCACTTGTATTACATTAGTAGCTAATTTTTGTTATAAATCACATAAAAAATAAAAGTTCTGTTTAACCATGTAACTATTTTTGTGATTACAAAATTATCACATAGCACATTTTAGTTTCATGGCAACAAATTACCATGAACAAAGAATCAACTGCAAGTGGCCTTACCGATGGTGGTCCTAAAGTAACGTTATTGATTCACCTTGTTTAGTATAATTGTAGATTGACATCCAACCATCAAAAAATAACATCATTGATTATCTTCTATGCTCATATTTTCAAGAGATGGGATGAGAAAACGTTTTTTTTCTTTTTTAATTTTTGTTTTCTTTAAACGTTTTTGCTTGATATTATTATTTTTTTGTTTTCGTGAAAATTATGGTCGGTCGGGCCCGTAGAACAACTAATTAAGTTGGAGTCACCTTAACAAAAACATGTTTGGATGAGTTTGTTCTCTTTTTTGCAATTGATTTATTAAAATAGCTAGCCATCAAAAGGTTCTCATGCTGTTTGAAAGTTATACAGCAAGTTATACCTAAAATAAATAAAAAAAACTTAAAAATTATATTTATAAAAATTTTTAGTGTTGCTTTGGAGTCTTAACAGGAAATATAAGTCCCACATGTGGGAAAATCTTTTTAGGGACCATGTTGGCAATATTTAAAGGCTTTCGCAGTATACATTTTTTTATTATTTATAATGGAGGAGGGTGTTACGACAAGCATATCCTGCCTTGTTTTTTATATTATTTTTTCTATAGCGTAGACTATTTTAGCAATAGTATTGTGGTATTACATTTTAGCTAGCGTATTTTCACCATGATATATGATATAATAATCATACAATTTCGCAAATTTCCCAATGTTTGAAAGTTACTGCACTTAAAGCAATGCCAATACCCACCTGATCAACCAACAGCTTGGAACAATAAAAACAAAAACAACGCAATATCTTGATAGTCATAGTCAGGAAACCAATGTGGAAAACAGGTTTAGCCAACTCGATATGTCCAAAATGACCTGGACACTCTGTCATGTTTCCTGCACAAGTTTGACAGCGAGTCATTCGGTCAATTGTGCCTTGTCTGGGATCCATTAATCCACCAATTTTAGGTTTTCCTGCCTCCATTGTTTCTGCATATTTGATACCGCCTTCTGTTGCTGACATCCGCTTCTAAAAGCAACAAGAATAGCTTTTTCATAAGAAAGAATGAATTTCGTATCGACTGGCATGTGAGGTATTTTAGAAGTTTAAACCAAAGTCCAGGCAGCAGCAATATTTATTGAATGGAGTCAAAATAGATTCTTAAGGAATGATGGATCTCAAGCTTTGTTGCACAAATTGCCAATCTTGCAAAAAACATTTTTCATAGGAAAAGACATCATGGGACATCAACTTTTTTTGTCACAGGAGGTAAGCTTTGGAAAGGGAAGACATGTTGCCATGCTATTTATTTGAACATTATTACAGAAATGGTTCATAACTTAATTGATGGTACTCTTAGTGATCATATTGGTAGCTATAGCTACCAACCGATAAGCTTTAAATCATCATAAGTTGAGCTAATATGAAAGACCTTTGAAAGTCATTTGGGAACCTTTTTATTTTTTTTTAAAAATCTTTATTGGTTCCCAGATAACATACAGTACTGGAATCAGGACACCTAACATCGTGAGCGCGTATCATGCGCGACACGAACGATCCGCGATCCTATCGTGACCATCGCGATAGAAAAAATGTTACCGAAGAGCTTCGCGATAGTCGCGATGTATGAAAAAATAACGATGCTATCGCGATCGTCACTATTAATCGTGATTGTCGCGATGGATCGTGAATAACATTTAAAAATATTAAACAATAGACGTGTCTTTTTTTTTTTACATTTAAAAATTCTTTTGCATCTTGTAATATATTTTTACTGGAAATTGGATTTTAGAAATAAGGCGACCATAACGTAATTATTTGTTCTACGGTTGGCGAAATAAAAATAATTTTATCGAGAATGTATGGTCGGAACAACAAAAAAAAAAAAAATAACAACGGAGGAGGGTGTTACGACAACCTTTTTTTTCTATGTATTTTCGCATAACGCACGCAGTTTATATTTTTTAGTTGCGAAGGAAAAATAATAATAATTTGTCTCACTAAAAAAAATAGAACTAGCACTCAAGGTGAAAAGATAACAACATATTACATACGGATTGTCTGTAACAGCGATGTACGGAACATTCTTTTCTAATTTTTATAGAATTTTGTTATCCATTTATATCTCAGCAATCACAGTGTGCATGATAAAATAAATTGCAGCAATGGGGAGGAGATAGTTGCATGTGCCTTATTAAATGTATTTTTAATTGTATTTTTCATATTTTCAATGGTCACCTGTTGCTTGAAGGTAGCGAAGATAAAAAAGAAAATTATCATCTATACATTTAATTTTACATTTTTCAATATTTTTAACAGAAATTAATAATGAAGTCCTGGGAACTAGGTTGTGAAATACATGTCAATAACACCTAAAAATGATACCTGCTATACTGCTCTATTACCAGAAGCAAATCATTTCAATGTGCTCAATGTGATTGCAAAGATATAAATAGATTAGAATTACATTCAACACAAAAGAAAACATTATCTCCAGAGTTGTGTTTTAGAGAGAACACGAAGTCTTGCAGTATTAGATTTTAGCAAGCGTAATTTTAAACATATATAATAATCATAACGAAGGAGGGTGTTACGACAATAATATTTTTTTCAGAGATGGGATAAGAAAATGTTTGTTTGTTTGTTTGTTTTTAATTTTTTTTTTTCTTAAAAACTTTTTTGCTTGATATTATTATTTTTTTGTTTTCGTGAAAATTAGAACAACTAATTAGGTTGGATTCGTCTAAACAAGAAAGAACCTTACGACGACGACGAAAATATTTTTGATTTAAAAAAACAACAAAACAATAATTATTTATATTCAATGGCGTTATTCTCTCATGACATTAATTAAGTGTTATTATAATGTTTAAAGATGTATCATGATGGTCGCGATGTGAATCGCGAAAGTCACGATGCATCGTGAAAGTCGACCCCACGATGGATCGCGACTTTCACGATGCCAAAAAATTTTACTATCACGACAGCATCGCGAATCGTGCGCGACGCGCATGATACGCGGTCCACGATGTTAGGTGTCCTGATTCCAGTACTGTATATCGGTATTAAAAGTTTCGCAAAATTATGACATCATGAACTAGCTCTAAAACAGGTATATAATTGCTGTTATGGAGCATAATGGTAGTACCTTATTGGTAAAACAGAAGTCGGCAAAAAGAAAGGTAAAAAAAATATAAAAGTCAGGAAAAAATCACTGACATAATTTAGCCATTTTTTCCCGACTAAATTTTTTTAAATTTAATCACTTTTTCCTAACTAATTTCCAGATCAAGAATGTCCACAGAATTTGAATTTTCAATCTTTTCTTTACAAAACTTCTGCTTCATTCTTTCCTTTTCGGTTCTTTTTCCTCTGCTACGCAATTGAAATGTTATTTAGAAAGAAAATGAGCTTAGAGAGTTGCTACAAGGCTGTTCCTGCGTTCTCTTTGATTATTGAATTGAAAAATTGGCAAAGTGCAAATGGCCAAAAAAAATTATGGTTTGGTTAGGTAAAAAGAAATCAAAAAAAATTGTTGGTCTGCAAAAAATAGTAGTCAGCAAAAATGTGGTCACTTTTTGTTGCCTTTTTTCTGATAAGGTCAACTAAATAAAAAATTTTGTAAAACGCCAAACTGAATGGTTAAAAACATTTTTACCCTATAGATGGATTCCAACGTGATGTCATTTGTTTACTTTTCAGCGGTAAGCTCTTTGGCCCTGGCATTTGCTTGGCAGGGTAAAAGATGCTAGGATTTTGTGAAGAGAGGTCTTTTCCTGTGGATTTCTTCTCACAGAAACATCGGTAAGGTATAAACTATTATCGAGTGTAGATTGATGCCTTCTGATTTACTAGAACTCATTTAAAGTCCTAAGAATGATTTTGTGTGAAGAAATGGACTGATAATAACTTTGCTTCACCTAGCACCCCCATCTTCTTTCCTGCCACGCAAATGCCAAAGCCGAAAGAGCTTACAGCTGAAAATGTAAACAACGGGATTCATAAATGCCTTGACAAACTGTTAGGAAAATATCAAAACACTATAAGTCACATAAATAAAACACGTGGTTTTATTTAGGAAATTGGTTTCATTTTGAAAATTTTGTACCTTTTTAATTTTTGCTGATTTTAAAAACATTCTCTCGAAATTGATTGGTGATTAAATAAAAAGAAATACTGTGAATCAAAATGACATTTAACATGGGTAAGAAAACATTTATATTTTGTTTTTATATTAAAGAAGTAAGAACCCTTATTATAACATGAAAATATCGTCGCAAACTCAAAACATTTTTGGTGTGCACAAACATATTTAAATTTAGCTTATTAAAGAAAAGGAATTATTTCATCCAGCCAAGATGAACGATGAAGTTCCTTGACAAGTTTTGACGAGTAACTCGAATAATTTAATGTTATAGATTCGCCTCCGACTTGATCCCTGGTTTTATAGTGCCTACCCGCCCTCTAGACTAGGTAAAGTTACTTACTATTTCATCAGGACTAAGTACACCAAACTGGACATTTTTCACAAGCCTCAATGGGGCATTTGAATGAGCTTGGTTGGTTGGTCCAGGCATGATGATAATAGCTCAGCTATTAAAGGTAAGGTATAGTTGCGTTGGTTTTACTTTATTTTCTAGTATTTATAGTATGTCTGTTTTTTTGGAACTTATAATAGCTAGCTATAGCTAGCAGCTACCTATATATATTCTAAGGTAGAAATTTCTATAACATAATTTATAAAATGTACATCGTACTGCTCATGGTTGGGTTAAAATTGTCTACATAAAGTCAAAAACTCTTTCATTTTCCGAAGTCTTTTGTAACTGAAAACAAAACCGATGAGATTATCGCCTGAGCATGAGCTCCAAAGAAGAATTTCGTGCCGTATTTATATAGAAACCTGTCATTGCGGGGGGCATATTAATGTTGTGTAAAATTGCTAAATATAAAATGGTACAAAAACGGAATTTTCGGAAAGGGAGACTTACATCTCAACTTACATATTTACTTGAAAAACTTTTACACAACACAAGCTCGACCCCAGCACCTTTTACCGAACCAAAATCTATATCTGGATGATAATAACAGCGCATGGATTTTTTTGCAGATAAAGCAAATTCGTATGTTTCTTATTGAGTTATTTTTAGTCAGGATAAGCATATGGTACATTCACAACTCGTTATATATACAACGTCTACAGGGGCGGATTTAGTTATGGTGTACTGGTGTAAATACACCAGTAAAAATTTGTCTCCAAAAAGTTAAAGTGTATCTCTCTGTAAGCCTGTTGTTTTTTAATTTTGCGCCCGAAGTCCGAACACAGCGCGCGCACGCCCTCGGCATATAAAACTGGTTTTCGGAGCATCCGCGCCCGGGTTCGATGGTCTTGTTTTTGTCAGAAAATACAAATCGCCGCTCTTTCGCCCTGCAAAATATTTGATTTTAAGTGTCGGTGGCCGGCTTCACTATTTGCACCAGTGCTGCTTATGGCACTCCAAAGTCACATTAATACAGTTATCTTAAGATAACAAATGTTATCTTAAGATAACTCTATTAATGTGACTTTGGAATGCGTGCATATTCACATTAATGTCCAGATTGTAAGATAACTCGAGTAATCTTAAGATAACATATTAATGTGATAATTATATCTTTACTTTGTAGTTATCTTGAGATTAGAGCTGTTATTAATACAATTTGACGATATTTTTGCTAACTTAAGATAACTCGTGTTATCTAAAGATAGCATTATCTTCGTTTCAAACGCGTTAAATTACGCAATAAAAAACAATTACAGCGTTGAAGTGTCAACTTCGTTCCCAGTTAGTTTTACATTTTAAGCGGGAAACTTTACCATGTGCGTTGCGATTTTGCGTGTAAAAATTTTCAAGTAAAAAGAGTGTCTACTCGCGTATTAAAGCAAGAATTAAGTAAAGTTTAAATAAAAAAGGACATAATTTTAGAAGATACAAGGCATTTCAGTAACATTTTTTCCGAAATTTTGTAATGTATAAATTTTCAAAATAGTCATTCTATTTGTGCCTCCAAATTTATTTGGTTAGGATAGAGGTCTGGCGAAAAACAAACAAGTGGAAATTGATAAGTAAACGTACAAATTAGTCAGTCGTTGAAAGCAGTCAATAAAACGAAGTAGATACTGTAGTTAAATCAGATTTAGTATTTGAACTCACAAAGTGTCACATCCATACCGTTAAGTTTTGCGTTTTTAGCTTCAATTAGACAATTAGAGAGACAATTTCAGAGATTATTCATGTACGACTTGTAAATTGGTAATTAAAACATCGTTATAAACATTTGCATTGGGCTTTAAATACTGCCTTTTGGTACTTATTACTGCGGATTAAATTCTGGTATCATTAGTATTAATAAGGTTCTTTCATACTGTTACAAGCTCTTATACAATTATTATATTACTAGTCGGAGCCCGTACCTTAAATATCACATTTCGTGTTTTCGTAACACGACTATTTCTCTCGCAAAAAGAGACAGACAGAATACGGCTGTTATTAAAGAGACTAGCCGGTAGCCCGTGGAAACATCCACGGGGCCGCCCGTCCTTTATATATCGCATATTTCGTGTTTCCGTACCTCAACGTTTTTCTCGCGCACAAAAAGACAGACGGAATACCGCTACTATTAAAGAGATATGCCTGATTTATATAATAAATAGCTTATGTGCACGTAGACAATAAATCCAGATTCTTCTCAGCAATATTTATTTTTTGAGCCCTGGCGCATCCTCCAGCTTGTTGTCTCTTTTTTATATACCGATGTCAGAAAAGATACAAGAAAATCTTGTTTTGCTACTTCTTCACACTTTTTACGTTTTTAAGGTATTCCTACTTTTCCGAGAAGCGGTGAAAGTGGTCCAACTTGATCCAACTAAAAGGTATATTTATATTTATAAGAAAGATCGAACAAAGGGTAAACTTTTTTTAAATTCG
Organism: Hydractinia echinata; assembly: GCA_030067915.1. Classification (NCBI taxonomy): domain Eukaryota; kingdom Metazoa; phylum Cnidaria; class Hydrozoa; order Anthoathecata; family Hydractiniidae; genus Hydractinia; species Hydractinia echinata. The sequence continues at coordinate 275,676 of JASGCC010000255.1, forward strand.
CATTCGCATACCAGCAAAATATTCTTAACAAATTTCTCAATTTTGACGGAGTAGAGGGAACAAAACATGACTTTGACGCGACTAACACAGTTTTACCAACATAACACGAGACAGATCGAAACAATTCCTTTTAATAATGATCACACAAAATGATGTCTTTTCCGTTTAAATAGTCATTTTTTTAGTATTCCGAATTGTCAGGATACTCGATATGTTGCGTTGCCGAAGAAAATCTACAACGGTTGAATTATTTTTGCTCCTGTAGAATGCCATACTGCAGAATAAATAACAATGAAGACAAGGATATGGTGGAATGCAACAAATGTCTGGAATGGTTCCAGAGAAAATGCGAAGACATGCCTCACTATGTTTTTGAAAGGAGTTATCGCAAAACTGGTTTTGTTCCAGTTGCAATTGACTTCAGCCTCACATAAACTAACTGTTATTATTTGGTTATTTTTAATTTTAAAAACTAACTAAATTATGTTAAGAAAAAATCAAAATCAATTAATTTGTGATTTTTTTCTAAATCCCATATGACGCACGGGGGCCGTAATAAGCAAAGAAAGCCTGGGGATGAAGTGTGAACGTATTTTCGAGTATTTTTGGCTGATTTGGATAACTGCTTTGCAGTATACTGGCTGACCTTGAATTATTATTTTTTAGCAAAATTTTGAACCTACCAATCGACTCTTGTAACTAATGTTTTCCATGAGGTTGGTTGTTAAGTCTGGACATATGTACCAGGTAATCGTTAATTCTCTAGAAATTAACCAAGTTGGGCAACATACCGTACTTCCCGCGTGTTAAAGTTTAAAACGCGTTTTTGTTTCGCATAGTTCTTGAGTAATCTCCAGTTTTCTCGCAATCTTAAGATAACTTTAGTTATCTTAAGATAACTTTAGTTAACTTAAGATAGCGCTAACATCAAAGGTAGAAAAGTCCTTAATGTTACCATGATCAAGAAATCTTACAATATTTCTCTGATAATTTGTTATCTTAAGATTACTCGAGTTATCTTACAATCAGGACATTAATGTGAATATGCACGCATTCCAAAGTCACATTAATAGAGTTAACTTAAGATAACATTTGTTATCTTAAGATAACTGTATTAATGTGATTTTGGAATGCGTGAATATTCACATTAATGCCCTGATTGTAAGACAACTCAAGTTATCTTAAGATAACAACTTGTCAGAAATCGCCTGAGGAGATAGAGAGATAGATCAGCCCAGAGCCCGGACGCTGCTAAGTTTGTGTCTAGGCTAAAACCTCGGAAACTTTCTATTTCCTCAAAAGCCAATGAAGATGCTTCATTTTAATCTTTACCAATTTAATGAACAATCTGAACAGAGTGTGTGTACTCTTCGTGTGGCCAGAACATTCTGTGTACGGTGGTCTGGTTGGTCGTAGCGGGGAGCTACATTCGTGTATTTTATCAGTTAAGAATTATTTTATATATAAGTGAGAAAAGTGTGCTGGCTAGCTAGCTATCTCAATTTTTAGTGCTGACTTGGATCTCCTTTTGATTGGTGCTGACATACCCCTTTTTATAATCGTGAAGTTATACTTAGCTATCGAGCTAGCTAGCTAGCTAGCTACATAAAAAATTAGTGCTTTGATTAGAGTGTCTTTTTTTCTTAAAGAGCCAGCAACAAAAAACCTTTGTCCTGCTTTGCGTAATATTTTCATGGCTGGACACCCAACTCTGGTTTTTGTTGGAAAAAGGGGCTACTTCTATCAGATAAAAAACAGGATTTTTTTTATATTTTTGCAGAAAAGTTGTCGAAACGTGACAAAAGTTTATTGTTGCTTGCACCTTTCCTCCAAGCTTGCACCGAACAGTCAGGGTGAACTGATGATTAGCCTGTAACAGAATTCTTGTCCCTTTTTTTGGTTTTAATTGAAACACAACTTTATGTGGATCTATATAAATATAGATGGCTATGGGAAGATCGATAACAAAGAAAAATGTGGAAATTAAAGTAAAAAAAATATCTATCGTATAAGTAGTTGTATGAGCGGTTAATTATACTGTACGCAATGTATATATAATTATTCTGCATAGATAAATAGATGATCTGTATATTTTATATGGCTAGTCTCACAAATATCAAGGGATATACCCTGTCTATTATTTCCAGGAGGGGCCATGGCTGAGATGTGGAGTCCTAGAGTAGTTAATGCTCATTTTGAGCTACGCAGACCCCATTAGGGCTCTACCAGACAATCCCTTGCAATATCCAACAGCCCATGCAGTGTGCCTTCTTCCCAATTCCCCTCACATGGCTTTGGTTAACCCAAGCCATGTGAGAGAAATTACGCCAAGGGGAATCGAATCCCTTCTCCCACACAAAATGCCAGAGTTATAACCACTAAGCTATCGTGCCATTGATAACGGTTAACTATTCTGTTACTGGCTAATTATCAGTTTTCCTCGAGCGCCTAATTTGCTTGAAAATCTTTTTTGAACTCACCCAAAGTATCACAAAATATTTTTCTAAGATTTCTTAGAAAAGACTTGATATTTAAAATCTCATGAAAAGGACCATCGATTTATCAAATCAGCAAATTTATTAATTGTGTGTTTACCCTTTTTTTTGTTTCAACTTGTTGAATTCAATTTGTCAATTTGAATTTCAAAAGTTAGATATATATGTTCAACTTTTTGGAATTGTCAAACAAAACAATGACCAATCAGTTTCCTCAAAATAAAAAATGGCAACTAATCCCGACTCCCCGAAAGAAATTCAAATGTGAGAATTTGTCGGGATCTTGCGTCGAGTCACGACAATAATTAATCACATATAGTTCTATATACTCTTCTTCTTATATATAAACAACTTAATAAGGCTCACTATTTACATCGCATACGTAGAATCACTTCTTGCCTGTTAGAAGGCGGCCTCGATCTCTATACGCCACCATCCGCTCACGTAACAACTGCACAGCAGCCAAGCTCACACGGCAGATCACGTGATCAACGAAATGACTCGCGACACACTCCCCCTATTTGATGACAACTTGCATCAAATATGAACAAAACGAACATATTAGCCGATGTTTGTAATCTCTAGCAGGCGGCTAGCCGTAAAACTAACAAGGACTAATAGTTTTCCTAGAAATAAGGTTCTGCAAATAATCCGTCTCGTCATAATGAACACAAAATATAAATTTCTACTAATAAGTTCCCATAACTAACAATTGTTTTGTAGTAAATAAATTTCTCGTATTGATTTACTGATTCATCTCGAAGTCAGCTTGGTTTTCAATCTGAACTCTCGCTATAGCAGATGCATTTCGTTTCGGTCGAAATTCGTTCGCTTCAGCATTCAAGGTTGACGTTACGTTGCCGTTTTTCGGTGCGATGTCGCATGAAAGTTCTAAAGGATAGAGATGTTGAACCGCTCGTTCTAAGGTGTTCTTGCTCGTTCGTAGTTCTACCGCTCTTGTAATCCCGTCTCTGCCAACGAAGGTATTCGTTACGACACCAATTGTCCATTTTCCTCTGTTCTTTCTGTCTCCCTTGATCATCACGACATCTCCAGGTTTCGGTTCTGCTCTCTTCAGCTCGTGCTTCAAGTTATGTCTTTCTCGAAGTGATCTCACATACTCTTGAGACCATCTCTGCCATGTAGCTTCCTTACATCTTTGAATAAATTTAAACCTCTTCCGCAGATCTCCTTTCTCGACATCATGCTTATCTTCTTCAGTTGGAACTCGATTGATTTGTCCAAATATCAAGCTGTTGGGCGTAAGAATTTCTTGTTGAATATCATCTTCGACGTATGATAAGGGCCTGTTGTTGAGAGTTTGTTCAACATCAAGTAATACATCCTCCAACTCACTAAATGATAAAGAAGTTCTTCCAATAGCCTTGTACATCGCTTGCTTAACAAGAGCAACCAAACACTCAAACTGCCCACCCCACCAAGGAGCACGACTTAGATTGAACTGCCATGTAATATCTTCTCTTGCAAGATAATCGTTCAGTCGTTCACTGTTCATAATCTTGTGTAGCCATCTTGCAGCAGACTCGAAAGTTTTTGCATTATCCGAGTATATTTTCCTTGGTCTTCCTCTTCGGGCTGTGAACCTCTTTAAACTTCGGATAAATCCTTCAGTTGTCTGATCTGGTGATAATTCGAGATGAATTGCTCTGGAAAGGCTACATGAAAACAGAAGAATATAAGCCTTTTCTTCTTCATTGTTACTTACTTGACATATGAGTGGTCCTGCATAATCCACTCCTATTACTTCGAAGGCTTTCGTTCCTTCCACTCTATCCTTGGGGATTAATCCTGGTGGTGGTTCAGCAAAGGCAATGGCACGATGTCTTTTACATCCATGACATTTGGTCTGATTCTCTTTTTCGCAATTGCCTCAATCGGGGTATCCAATATTCCCGTCTAACTTCCGCCATACTCAGTGATACTCCCCCATGGAGCGTTCTTTTGTGGGCTTCCATGACCTTGTATTCTACCTCTACATTCGAACAATCCATCGGCGTTCTTTTGCAAATTTAAACGAAGTTTGTCTTCCGTAAAATCTTCAGAATCTTCAAATTCCTCTTGAGTTACTTTGATTCATCTCTTCAGTTGTTAATGGACCATGTACACCACCCTGGCGGCAGTTGGTGATAAAGCGTAATATCCATGAAGATATGCGAATTACCCTCCACAATTCATACTTCGCTAACAGGGGCTGGAAAGTAGAATCTTCCTTCTTGTTAATTGCTACTGCAAGGACTTCCTTGATTCGCTTCGCTTCTGACTCCGACTCCACTGAAGGTGTTGTTATGATGTCAATCGTCCAATTCTCCTTCTCCAACAGCCATGATGGACCATCCCACCACAAACTGTCTAGTTTCGCAAATGAGCATCCTCGGCTACCACAATCAACTGGATTCTGTTCCGATGCAACATGCCTCCACACTATGTAGTTTTTCTCCTTAACCTTATCCACTCGATTACTCACAAATGGTTATAGGATCCACTTTCTCTCACCCAATGTAATACAACGGTACTGTCACTCCATCCGAAGCACTCGGCTACAGGATATCGTTTTAACGCAGATCGAGCATTTTCCATAAGATTAGCTGCCATGTGAGATGCAATGAGCTCTAAACGTGGCATGGTACATTTCTTTTTTGCTAGACGACTTTTTGACGTGATCAAACCTTGTGTTACTCCTATATCTTGATAAACTGCTGCATACAGAGCTGCTGATACTCCATCGAAGCTTGCGTCACCAAACACGTGTAGATCAATTTTGTTGATAGGTTGCTCGAATTTAGCAAGCGTTCTCGGCAGCTCAACTTTCGCAGGAAGTGAATCGATCCAGCGTTTCCATCTTCGAGATAATTCTTGTGACAAGGGTTGATCCTAGTTGAACTTCTGTTCGCAGACTTCTCGGTAAATGAGTTTGCCAACCAATAAAACAGGCGAGGCAAATCCAAGTGGGTCGAAGATTGACGCCAAAAATTTCAGTATGCCTCTCTTTGTTTCTTCAACGTTCAACTCTTGTATATTGACAGCAAGGGTGTCATCCTTCTTGTTCCAAGCTAAGCCAAGAATCTTGGATTCGTTTTCTTTCACACCAAGGGTTTGTTTAGCATAGCTCTGTTCTGCAGACGAGGCAATTGCTTCATCATCTTCTAGTTCTCTTTTATTCGAATGCCATTTATGCAGCACAAAACCGGCCTCAGCAAAGATAGACTTGGCGATCTCTTTCAGTTTTGTAGTTTATTTTACGTTAACACCTCCAGATATGAGGTCGTCCACATAAAGGTCGTCTTCTATTTCTTCGATAATTTCCTTAAGGTCATTGTGAAGCCTTTTCATCTCATCAAAGTGGACATCTATCGTTCCGTTAAGAAGAAAAGGTGATTGTTCCATACCAAATATTGCTCGTGTGAATCTCAACGTTTCTACGTTTCTCCTCATCTGATCAAACGCCCAGTGAAATCTAAGGCAGTCTCTATCTTCCTTTTTGATTCTTATTTGCAAGAAGGCTTGTTTTATGTCTCCACATAGACTGACTGATTTGAACGATGATGTTCCACAGCAGATTCTGCAATGGCGGGCCAGTTTCAAGGCTATCATTAAGGGATGGGCTGCCATCATTGGGTCTAGCAGAGGCGTCATATACAATTCTCCCCTTGGTAGTCTTGGCCTGTTCTCGAACCACCGGTCGATGAGGAAGATAAAATTCTTTTCCACTTACTGCTTCGCAAGTGACCTTTTCTATGATACCTTCGCTGAGTTGTTTAACCATTATTTCGTTGTACTCCTTCAACAACCCGGGCTTTTTCTTGAGTTTGCTTAAAAGATTGTCGAGTCTTCCCAAACTTCCTTGTTTGTTGGTCTCTGGTAGCCCGTCCGTCTTCCATAAAAGACCAGTTTCGTACCACCCTTCTGGGGCCTTAATAAGTTGATTCTTGAACTTCTGGTAAACTTCGTCATGATTTCCGCAGCTAGCTTCCTCTAGTCCCAGCACATCATAGTTCATAGTCTTCACTGGAATTTCGCGTTAGATACAAGTTCGTGAGGTCAACTTCTTTTCCAGGAGATATTATCGTCCATCCCAGTTTCGTCAGTTCTACTACAGGTTCGCCTGAGCTTCCAATTCTGGGAGCCGTTCTTGTTTTTATGCGAGCATAGTCCGATGCACCGAGTATCAAGTGAACCGGAACTTCTTTTTTCGCATGATAATCTTCTATGTAAACATTCTTTAAGTGTCTGTAATTCTTCTTTAGATCAGAGAATCTCGGATTGGGTATCGATAACAAAGCTGACTTTTCGATCTTACTAACCTCAGTGTTGATAGTGAATGTCTCATCCAGGCTTGAAATGGTGACGTTAAAGATTTCAATTTTCTTCTTTGAAGTATGAAGCATCATTTCTATTCTTTTCACTTCTGTTTTCTTGGGTTTCATGCTCAGTCGATTAATCAGGGTATTAGACGCGTACGAACTTCCTGCTCCAGTATCTAAAAGTGCAAGACACTTCACTCCATTTACTTGAACCATAACAGTCGGATAGATGACAGGATCTTGTGTAGTAGCTAACGATGGTGTCCGATTAACCTTGTCGCAAAGAGATGTGTGGTGCTTATTCTTACAATGCTGGCATCTAATTCTGCTAGGACAATTTACTGCTCTATGACCACTTCCTGTGCAATTGAAGCAGAGTTTTTTGTCGCTAACGATCTTTCTTCTTTCCTCGAGCTTGTTGATCTTTTTACAGCCGGCTGCCTTGTGATTCTCTTCGTCACAATAGATGCATTTTCTTGGCTTATACTCTCCTTGCTTGGTGTGCAATAAACTTTCTCTCTTTGGTTCTTGCTTCCTTTGTTCATGAACAGCAATAGGGTTTCTCTCTGTCCATTTCCTCAGCGATTCTAAGAGTTGACCAAAGTTCCACTCTTGCCAGTCATCATCCAGTCTCACTAGATCGGTACGTATTGAGGGTAACTTGTCCAGCGTGAGTCTGGCGTATCCATTGATTTCCTTCAATTTTCCCATAGTTTCTAACGACTGTAGATTCGTTGTCAGTTTTTCATAAAATTCATGGACTTTCTGCACATTACATTGATGGATTATCGGGAGGCTCATAATCGCTTGAATATGAGCGTTTGCCACTTCACTTGGTTTTCCATATTTCGTTTTAAGGATTGATTTTGCTCTCTCATATCCTTCGCTAGTAAAAGGTAGTCCTTCGATACATACCTTCGCCTTAGATCCAACAAGCTCTTTCAGGTACGAAAATTTTGCAACCGCAGATAATGTAGATTTATCGATCTCGGACTCGAATTGCCCCCAAAATCTTTGCCAGTCAAGATGGGTTGCTTCAAATTTGGAAATCACCAACTTTGGCAGTTTCACCTTCACTTCTTGGCCTTTGTTCGCTTCAATTGTTTTTCCGCCGAATTTCATTCTCATCTCTAATTTCATCTGTTCTAACTTCAATTCTTCTTCATACTTAGCGTTTCTTTTTTCTTGTTCTTCTTTCTCTCGTTCAGCAGCTGCTTGTTGTTCCTCATCTTGCTTAATTTCTTCAATGGTTATCTGCAACTGGTCACATTGTTCTTCCGATTTCAACAGTCTTTCATCAATCTGCTCTCCAAACGCATTTACTTCCTCTTCGCTCATCTCTTCCTTGAACATTAGCATCTGCGCATTCGTTTTAAGCCGATGCGCTTCGTCTCGTTGTTCTTCGATTGATTTGAGAGTTCTTTCCAGTTCCTTTATTTTTCTCCTGGCAAGTATTTTCGGCACTGCCTTTTCCGATAGCTTTAGCATCTTAATAATGGCATCGACATCCTTGTTAATTCTTTCTGATGTTGCCATGGTTATGTCCTTTCTTCTTATCCTCTCCCTTCAATTTGATGCTCGTCTCTGCTTCCTTGCTTCTCGCTGCTCACTTGCTTCTGTTGTTGATCGTCACCACTCACTAGCTTCTGTTGTTGATCTTCACTACTCACTCGTTTCTGTTTTAGATCCTCGTTGCTCACTTGTTCACTTGTTTCTGTCGTTGAATCCTCACTGCTCACTTGTTTCTGTCGTTGAATCCTCACTGCTCACTTGTTTCTGTCGTTGAATCCTCACTACTAACTTGTTTCTGTTGTAGATCCTTGTTGCTCACTTGCTCACTTGTTGGCCAGTGCTGTAGATTGCCACTGGTGCACTTAAATCTCACGTTAATAGAATCTGACTTCTAATGGTTTAATGTTTGTTGTTAACTCGTTCCCACTTGATGATTCGCTTCTTATTTAAATTTTCTCTCTATACTTGATCATTTGATCTTTCACTTTTGCATGAATTCACAGTTCACATGTATGACGCACGTCTATGAAGAACGTGTTCGCACTTTCATTTAAAAATGGTAGCAATCAATGTTCGCCGGTAATCATAAGTGTTCGTAAACAACGACTATAAGGAAAGTTCTTCTTCACGGCATTAACAACAATTAAAATAGCTTACAGTTTCTTCCAGAAAATTTATGACAGTGAATTCTTCTCGCTTGATATCAGTAATAACTTTTACTTCTGAAAATAGATAACTTTACACTACCATACACCACACAGTTCATAAACAACCTCTCCCATCAGCGGTGCCACTTTGTCGGGATCTTGCGTCGAGTCACGACAATAATCAATCACATATAGTTCTATATACTCTTCTTCTTATATATAAACAACTTAATAAGGCTCACTATTTACATCGCATACGTAGAATCACTTCTTGCCTGTTAGAAGGCGGCCTCGATCTCTATACATCACCATCCGTTCACGTAACAACTGCACAGCAGCCAAGCTCACACGGCAGATCACGTGATCAACGAAATGACTCGCGACAAATTTGAATCAAAAAGGATGCTAAACAATCAAATTTGTTGAATTTAATAAATCGATTTCAACAAAATAAATCCTGTGTTTTCCACAGGTTTCAAAATTAGACGATTTCGCATCTCAATCGACTGATCGACAGTGCCCTTCAAAATGATTTTCGCATAGAAAAACTAGCTAAGGAAGATCTTCCCGCTTTATATACCGTGTCATAAAATAAAATAAAAGTTTGTTAGACGTAATCTAGAGTCTAGAGCCGGCACGTGCTTTTTTATATCTTCCCTGTCGCTTTCTGTAAACGGTGAAAGTTGTAAATCGACGCAAAATCTGCTGCATGTATGTCTTTCTACAAAAGAGTTAATGGCAAACATAGACAGATTCCCAAAGCAAACTGTTTCGAAGCTATTTCTGGGTCGACTAAATTATAGCCGACCCCTTGTATATCTGTTAGGAGAAGCATTCGCTCTGATTTCTCGTAGGTAAAGTGCATTAAGCTTCCCGCTTTTTGAGCATCGTGTCGTCCTGTAGTATGCTTTCTGTTCCATCATTGTTTACATATTTAACGAAATGGCCTGGTATAAAAACTTCAACTGCAACAAATTCGTCATTTAAAATGCCCAAATATGCATCATGATATCTGAAAATCTCTCCGTAATATTTGTTAGTCCCAGATTTATTTAACTCGTTGCCCAATTGGTGAGCAAAATTTTTGGCGAGTAGCTAAATGGGCTTGTATTGTCCTTCGTACTTCTTGCTCAGCAGAAAAACCTCTGTTATTCTCGGTTCCCTTTAGAAATTTTTTTACAACCCACTCTTTATTTTCAAGTTGATTGTCTAAACATACCGCTTTAAAAACTTCCCTGAAACTTCCTTTGCCAAAACTTTTGTTCTCAATGTCAAATTCGACAGTTTTCATGTTTGGTGACCAGGACAGCGCATCTATATTGAATTTCTGAATTTTTATTAATGTCGACTCCTTCTTCACAACTTTTCCTAGCCGAAGCATTTTAGTTAGTGATAAGCTTTTGGGAACAGAAACAGAAGGTGGGTTATTATCATTATTTTCACTAATTAGTACTTTTTTTCGATTGTTATTAGAGTCCTCAGAAGATAAATGACGTTTTGAATTTGATGGCAAAATTGAATTTGACGGGGATATGGAATCAGATAATTTATCGATGGGTCTATTTTCCATAAATCTTACAAAAATAATGTTTAACGAAGTTAGGTGATCGAGTGTTTTGGCGCGCGGACCTCTTTCTCCAACCAACACATCACAGTTGTTTGCTATGCGGAAAAATTTAAAACATGCTTTTTTAATGTTTTCAATCGAAACTTCTTCGTAGTCATAGGAGACTAATTCCTGCGGACCCATCCTCAAATACTTTTGCGCCTTCCCTTGCACGTCACTCGTTAGTCTTTGTACTACAATTTCTTGCCTATCCAAAATTTCTTTTATTTTATTGCAAAACTTGCCCTTTCCAGCTGACGTGGTTGGTTTTGTTCTTTTTGCAGCAACAATTTTTTAACACATGGTCCATCATTCTTATTCAGTGGATTCTCCTGAGTAAGATCATCTACTTGTTTTAACTTGTAAGAATAAAGAAAATGGATGTTATTTCATATGTATATACCTGAAAGTTAAAAATAAATATATAAATTTTAACTAACCCTTTTATTCAGTTTATCATTAAGGTAAACAAGTCTTGGGTCATAAATACTTATTTCTATTTCCTTTTCAGGATTATTCAAGATTGCAGTGTTGGTTGCATCGTGAAGTAATTCGATTTTGCTTCGGATGTCTGCAACAACATATTCTAGCCGGCTTATTTCTTGGTGACTTTGGATATATATGGTGGCCGAGAACTGCCACACGAAAAAACTCTGTTTTCGTTTTTTCTTAATTTACTTATTTACTTTTAAATTTGTTTAATTTCTGCTTCTTTTTTTTTTATTTCAATTGATTTTACTTTTAATTCATTTTTTCTTTTCTTTTTTTGAATTTTAATTCATTTTATTTTCAATAAATTTTTTTTAAATTTTTTTTTTAAATTCTACTTTTAATTTTTTTTTTTTTTTTTTTTATTTCAATTTATTTTACTTTTACTTTTAACTTTCTCTTTTTTTTAAAAAACGTTTTTTTTTATTTTTAAAATCGATTTGTCGCTTGGCCGAGAGCTGCCATAGTATACCACAATGCATTTCGACTACATTAACACGTACGCAAGTGATAACATTTTGAAAGGGGATAGAAACCAGTCCAGTAGTAAAGTTTACAACACGTGCGCACGGAGAAGCTAATTCAAAATAGTAACTCGAGAAGCAAGACGCAACAAAAAGAAGAAACAATCCAAGGTAAATCTATTTTATGACAATGTATTGAAATGCATAGTTTGGGTAAGCACCAGGTGAATTAAGGTTCAGATTTCCTCCTTTTCATTAGAACATGTAAGGATTTCATTGGTCAAACATTTAGAACGAGAACAATGAATTGCACTTTTTTTTTACAAGAACACTTAACTTGAAAAAAGCCTTCAAATGTTCTTAACTTTTTCAATGTGAAGTCTCAAAATGTCCTTAACTTGTTCTTCCCCTTTTTTTATATGAAAAAACATGTATTAATAAACGGATACTGATCAGTTTTGATGTGGTACTGTGAAATACAAAGCCCGAAGTCAAAAGTACAGACCGAGCTTGCGAGGTCTGTGCCCTTGACTAAGGACTTTGTATTTTACAGTGCAACATCAAAACCGGTCAGTATCCGTTTTATTACCTGACTGTATCTTATCTAGAAATATATATTCCTTTGTGAACAAAACAAACAAAGCTATATTTAAGTTGCTATTCTTAAGCCACCAAGGAAGAAAAAAACGCATGTTCGATTTTATACTTTTGGAATTCAAGATCGTTCGATTTAAAACTTTGTAAGTTCATAAAACAAATTCGAATCATTGTTTATGTGAACTGAAACGAAAATGTGGTTTCAGGTGAGCTACTTTTATACTAATCTATTACAAATTCTTCTCTTTACGGCAAACTATAATTTGGATAGCCATTTTTTTTCCGCGAAATATATCAAAATAAAGTAAAGTGAGTAATTAAAAGATAGTTAAAAAAGACGCTATCGTACAAATGAATGAGAACTTTTATAACAAAGCAACTGCCTTCCTATTGTCCTTTTCAGCTGCTATTACAGGTTTTAATCTTTCTACTAACATCTGTTTGTTTTATATAGAGACGCAAATAACCTGTCCATTGTCTAGTGTATGTCGGCAAAAACTACCCATGGGAGTTGCGGAAAATTCTTTCTAAGAGTGTGAAACCCTTTTTTCAAAACACTGGTTTCTACTATATTATGACAATTTTTATGCTTCTTTTATTCAGAATGACTGATTTTAAAGCTTTCCGAAAAGCCGTTGCTGCAAAAAGAACAAAACCAACCACGTCAGCTGGAAAGGGCAAGTTTTGCAATAAAATAAAAGAAATTTTGGATAGGCAAGAAATTGTAGTACAAAGACTAACGAGTGACGTGCAAGGGAAGGCGCAAAAGTATTTGAGGATGGGTCCGCAGGAATTAGTCTCCTATGACTACGAAGAAGTTTCGATTGAAAACATTAAAAAAGCATGTTTTAAATTTTTCCGCATAGCAAACAACTGTGATGTGTTGGTTGGAGAAAGAGGTCCGCGCGCCAAAACACTCGATCACCTAACTTCGTTAAACATTATTTTTGTAAGATTTATGGAAAATAGACCCATCGATAAATTATCTGATTCCATATCCCCGTCAAATTCAATTTTGCCATCAAATTCAAAACGTCATTTATCTTCTGAGGACTCTAATAACAATCGAAAAAAAGTACTAATTAGTGAAAATAATGATAATAACCCACCTTCTGTTTCTGTTCCCAAAAGCTTATCACTAACTAAAATGCTTCGGCTAGGAAAAGTTGTGAAGAAGGAGTCGACATTAATAAAAATTCAGAAATTCAATATAGATGCGCTGTCCTGGTCACCAAACATGAAAACTGTCGAATTTGACATTGAGAACAAAAGTTTTGGCAAAGGAAGTTTCAGGGAAGTTTTTAAAGCGGTATGTTTAGACAATCAACTTGAAAATAAAGAGTGGGTTGTAAAAAAATTTCTAAAGGGAACCGAGAATAACAGAGGTTTTTCTGCTGAGCAAGAAGTACGAAGGACAATACAAGCCCATTTAGCTACTCGCCAAAAATTTTGCTCACCAATTGGGCAACGAGTTAAATAAATCTGGGACTAACAAATATTACGGAGAGATTTTCAGATATCATGATGCATATTTGGGCATTTTAAATGACGAATTTGTTGCAGTTGAAGTTTTTATACCAGGCCATTTCGTTAAATATGTAAACAATGATGGAACAGAAAGCATACTACAGGACGACACGATGCTCAAAAAGCGGGAAGCTTAATGCACTTTACCTACGAGAAATCAGAGCGAATGCTTCTCCTAACAGATATACAAGGGGTCGGCTATAATTTAGTCGACCCAGAAATAGCTTCGAAACAGTTTGCTTTGGGAATCTGTCTATGTTTGCCATTAACTCTTTTGTAGAAAGACATACATGCAGCAGATTTTGCGTCGATTTACAACTTTCACCGTTTACAGAAAGCGACAGGGAAGATATAAAAAAGCACGTGCCGGCTCTAGACTCTAGATTACGTCTAACAAACTTTTATTTTATTTTATGACACGGTATATAAAGCGGGAAGATCTTCCTTAGCTAGTTTTTCTATGCGAAAATCATTTTGAAGGGCACTGTCGATCAGTCGATTGAGATGCGAAATCGTCTAATTTTGAAACCTGTGGAAAACACAGGATTTATTTTGTTGAAATCGATTTATTAAATTCAACAAATTTGATTGTTTAGCATCCTTTTTGATTCAAATTTGTCGCGAGTCATTTCGTTGATCACGTGATCTGCCGTGTGAGCTTGGCTGCTGTGCAGTTGTTACGTGAACGGATGGTGATGTATAGAGATCGAGGCCGCCTTCTAACAGGCAAGAAGTGATTCTACGTATGCGATGTAAATAGTGAGCCTTATTAAGTTGTTTATATATAAGAAGAAGAGTATATAGAACTATATGTGATTGATTATTGTCGTGACTCGACGCAAGATCCCGACAAAGTGGCACCGCTGATGGGAGAGGTTGTTTATGAACTGTGTGGTGTATGGTAGTGTAAAGTTATCTATTTTCAGAAGTAAAAGTTATTACTGATATCAAGCGAGAAGAATTCACTGTCATAAATTTTCTGGAAGAAACTGTAAGCTATTTTAATTGTTGTTAATGCCGTGAAGAAGAACTTTCCTTATAGTCGTTGTTTACGAACACTTATGATTACCGGCGAACATTGATTGCTACCATTTTTAAATGAAAGTGCGAACACGTTCTTCATAGACGTGCGTCATACATGTGAACTGTGAATTCATGCAAAAGTGAAAGATCAAATGATCAAGTATAGAGAGAAAATTTAAATAAGAAGCGAATCATCAAGTGGGAACGAGTTAACAACAAACATTAAACCATTAGAAGTCAGATTCTATTAACGTGAGATTTAAGTGCACCAGTGGCAATCTACAGCACTGGCCAACAAGTGAGCAAGTGAGCAACAAGGATCTACAACAGAAACAAGTTAGTAGTGAGGATTCAACGACAGAAACAAGTGAGCAGTGAGGATTCAACGACAGAAACAAGTGAGCAGTGAGGATTCAACGACAGAAAGCTTTAAAATCAGTCATTCTGAATAAAAGAAGCATAAAAATTGTCATAATATAGTATAAACCAGTGTTTTGAAAAAAGGGTTTCACACTCTTAAGAAAGAATTTTCCGCAACTCCCATGGGTAGTTTTTGCCGACATACACTAGACAATGGACAGGTTATTTGCGTCTCTATATAAAACAAACAGATGTTAGTAGAAAGATTAAAACCTGTAATAGCAGCTGAAAAGGACAATAGGAAGCCAGTTGCTTTGTTATAAAAGTTCTCATTCATTTGTACGATAGCGTCTTTTTTAACTATCTTTTAATTACTCACTTTACTTTATTTTGATATATTTCGCGGAAAAAAAATGGCTATCCAAATTATAGTTTGCCGTAAAGAGAAGAATTTGTAATAGATTAGTATAAAAGTAGCTCACCTGAAACCACATTTTCGTTTCAGTTCACATAAACAATGATTCGAATTTGTTTTATGAACTTACAAAGTTTTAAATCGAACGATCTTGAATTCCAAAAGTATAAAATCGAACATGCGTTTTTTTCTTCCTTGGTGGCTTAAGAATAGCAACTTAAATATAGCTTTGTTTGTTTTGTTCACAAAGGAATATATATTTCTAGATAAGATACAGTCAGGTAATAAAACGGATACTGACCGGTTTGGATGTTGCACTGTAAAATACAAAGTCCTTAGTCAAGGGCACAGACCTCGCAAGCTCGGTCTGTACTTTTGACTTCGGGCTTTGTATTTCACAGTACCACATCAAAACTGATCAGTATCCGTTTATTAATACATGTTTTTTCATATAAAAAAAGGGGAAGAACAAGTTAAGGACATTTTGAGACTTCACATTGAAAAAGTTAAGAACATTTGAAGGCTTTTTTCAAGTTAAGTGTTCTTGTAAAAAAAAAGTGCAATTCATTGTTCTCGTTCTAAATGTTTGACCAATGAAATCCTTACATGTTCTAATGAAAAGGAGGAAATCTGAACCTTAATTCACCTGGTGCTTACCCAAACTATGCATTTCAATACATTGTCATAAAATAGATTTACCTTGGATTGTTTCTTCTTTTTGTTGCGTCTTGCTTCTCGAGTTACTATTTTGAATTAGCTTCTCCGTGCGCACGTGTTGTAAACTTTACTACTGGACTGGTTTCTATCCCCTTTCAAAATGTTATCACTTGCGTACGTGTTAATGTAGTCGAAATGCATTGTGGTATACTATGGCAGCTCTCGGCCAAGCGACAAATCGATTTTAAAAATAAAAAAAAACGTTTTTTAAAAAAAAGAGAAAGTTAAAAGAAAAAGTAAAATAAATTGAAATAAAAAAAAAAAAAAAAAAAATTAAAAGTAGAATTTAAAAAAAAAAATTAAAAAAAAAATTTATTGAAAATAAAATGAATTAAAATTCAAAAAAAGAAAAGAAAAAATGAATTAAAAGTAAAATCAATTGAAATAAAAAAAAAAAAGCAGAAATTAAACAAATTTAAAAGTAAATAAGTAAATTAAGAAAAAACGAAAACAGAGTTTTTTCGTGTGGCAGTTCTCGGCCACCATATATATCCAAAGTCACCAAGAAATAAGCCGGCTAGAATATGTTGTTGCAGACATCCGAAGCAAAATCGAATTACTTCACGATGCAACCAACACTGCAATCTTGAATAATCCTGAAAAGGAAATAGAAATAAGTATTTATGACCCAAGACTTGTTTACCTTAATGATAAACTGAATAAAAGGGTTAGTTAAAATTTATATATTTATTTTTAACTTTCAGGTATATACATATGAAATAACATCCATTTTCTTTATTCTTACAAGTTAAAACAAGTAGATGATCTTACTCAGGAGAATCCACTGAATAAGAATGATGGACCATGTGTTAAAAAATTGTTGCTGCAAAAAGAACAAAACCAACCACGTCAGCTGGAAAGGGCAAGTTTTGCAATAAAATAAAAGAAATTTTGGATAGGCAAGAAATTGTAGTACAAAGACTAACGAGTGACGTGCAAGGGAAGGCGCAAAAGTATTTGAGGATGGGTCCGCAGGAATTAGTCTCCTATGACTACGAAGAAGTTTCGATTGAAAACATTAAAAAAGCATGTTTTAAATTTTTCCGCATAGCAAACAACTGTGATGTGTTGGTTGGAGAAAGAGGTCCGCGCGCCAAAACACTCGATCACCTAACTTCGTTAAACATTATTTTTGTAAGATTTATGGAAAATAGACCCATCGATAAATTATCTGATTCCATATCCCCGTCAAATTCAATTTTGCCATCAAATTCAAAACGTCATTTATCTTCTGAGGACTCTAATAACAATCGAAAAAAAGTACTAATTAGTGAAAATAATGATAATAACCCACCTTCTGTTTCTGTTCCCAAAAGCTTATCACTAACTAAAATGCTTCGGCTAGGAAAAGTTGTGAAGAAGGAGTCGACATTAATAAAAATTCAGAAATTCAATATAGATGCGCTGTCCTGGTCACCAAACATGAAAACTGTCGAATTTGACATTGAGAACAAAAGTTTTGGCAAAGGAAGTTTCAGGGAAGTTTTTAAAGCGGTATGTTTAGACAATCAACTTGAAAATAAAGAGTGGGTTGTAAAAAAATTTCTAAAGGGAACCGAGAATAACAGAGGTTTTTCTGCTGAACAAGAAGTACGAAGGACAATACAAGCCCATTTAGCTACTCGCCAAAAATTTTGCTCACCAATTGGGCAACGAGTTAAATAAATCTGGGAATAACAAATATTACGGAGAGATTTTCAGATATCATGATGCATATTTGGGCATTTTAAATGACGAATTTGTTGCAGTTGAAGTTTTTATACCAGGCCATTTCGTTAAATATGTAAACAATGATGGAACAGAAAGCATACTACAGGACGACACGATGCTCAAAAAGCGGGAAGCTTAATGCACTTTACCTACGAGAAATCAGAGCGAATGCTTCTCCTAACAGATATACAAGGGGTCGGCTATAATTTAGTCGACCCAGAAATAGCTTCGAAACAGTTTGCTTTGGGAATCTGTCTATGTTTGCCATTAACTCTTTTGTAGAAAGACATACATGCAGCAGATTTTGCGTCGATTTACAACTTTCACCGTTTACAGAAAGCGACAGGGAAGATATAAAAAAGCACGTGCCGGCTCTAGACTCTAGATTACGTCTAACAAACTTTTATTTTATTTTATGACACGGTATATAAAGCGGGAAGATCTTCCTTAGCTAGTTTTTCTATGCGAAAATCATTTTGAAGGGCACTGTCGATCAGTCGATTGAGATGCGAAATCGTCTAATTTTGAAACCTGTGGAAAACACAGGATTTATTTTGTTGAAATCGATTTATTAAATTCAACAAATTTGATTGTTTAGCATCCTTTTTGATTCAAATTTGTCGCGAGTCATTTCGTTGATCACGTGATCTGCCGTGTGAGCTTGGCTGCTGTGCAGTTGTTACGTGAACGGATGGTGATGTATAGAGATCGAGGCCGCCTTCTAACAGGCAAGAAGTGATTCTACGTATGCGATGTAAATAGTGAGCCTTATTAAGTTGTTTATATATAAGAAGAAGAGTATATAGAACTATATGTGATTGATTATTGTCGTGACTCGACGCAAGATCCCGACAAAGTGGCACCGCTGATGGGAGAGGTTGTTTATGAACTGTGTGGTGTATGGTAGTGTAAAGTTATCTATTTTCAGAAGTAAAAGTTATTACTGATATCAAGCGAGAAGAATTCACTGTCATAAATTTTCTGGAAGAAACTGTAAGCTATTTTAATTGTTGTTAATGCCGTGAAGAAGAACTTTCCTTATAGTCGTTGTTTACGAACACTTATGATTACCGGCGAACATTGATTGCTACCATTTTTAAATGAAAGTGCGAACACGTTCTTCATAGACGTGCGTCATACATGTGAACTGTGAATTCATGCAAAAGTGAAAGATCAAATGATCAAGTATAGAGAGAAAATTTAAATAAGAAGCGAATCATCAAGTGGGAACGAGTTAACAACAAACATTAAACCATTAGAAGTCAGATTCTATTAACGTGAGATTTAAGTGCACCAGTGGCAATCTACAGCACTGGCCAACAAGTGAGCAAGTGAGCAACAAGGATCTACAACAGAAACAAGTTAGTAGTGAGGATTCAACGACAGAAACAAGTGAGCAGTGAGGATTCAACGACAGAAACAAGTGAGCAGTGAGGATTCAACGACAGAAAGCTTTAAAATCAGTCATTCTGAATAAAAGAAGCATAAAAATTGTCATAATATAGTAGAAACCAGTGTTTTGAAAAAAGGGTTTCACACTCTTAAGAAAGAATTTTCCGCAACTCCCATGGGTAGTTTTTGCCGACATACACTAGACAATGGACAGGTTATTTGCGTCTCTATATAAAACAAACAGATGTTAGTAGAAAGATTAAAACCTGTAATAGCAGCTGAAAAGGACAATAGGAAGCCAGTTGCTTTGTTATAAAAGTTCTCATTCATTTGTACGATAGCGTCTTTTTTAACTATCTTTTAATTACTCACTTTACTTTATTTTGATATATTTCGCGGAAAAAAAATGGCTATCCAAATTATAGTTTGCCGTAAAGAGAAGAATTTGTAATAGATTAGTATAAAAGTAGCTCACCTGAAACCACATTTTCGTTTCAGTTCACATAAACAATGATTCGAATTTGTTTTATGAACTTACAAAGTTTTAAATCGAACGATCTTGAATTCCAAAAGTATAAAATCGAACATGCGTTTTTTTCTTCCTTGGTGGCTTAAGAATAGCAACTTAAATATAGCTTTGTTTGTTTTGTTCACAAAGGAATATATATTTCTAGATAAGATACAGTCAGGTAATAAAACGGATACTGACCGGTTTGGATGTTGCACTGTAAAATACAAAGTCCTTAGTCAAGGGCACAGACCTCGCAAGCTCGGTCTGTACTTTTGACTTCGGGCTTTGTATTTCACAGTACCACATCAAAACTGATCAGTATCCGTTTATTAATACATGTTTTTTCATATAAAAAAAGGGGAAGAACAAGTTAAGGACATTTTGAGACTTCACATTGAAAAAGTTAAGAACATTTGAAGGCTTTTTTCAAGTTAAGTGTTCTTGTAAAAAAAAAGTGCAATTCATTGTTCTCGTTCTAAATGTTTGACCAATGAAATCCTTACATGTTCTAATGAAAAGGAGGAAATCTGAACCTTAATTCACCTGGTGCTTACCCAAACTATGCATTTCAATACATTGTCATAAAATAGATTTACCTTGGATTGTTTCTTCTTTTTGTTGCGTCTTGCTTCTCGAGTTACTATTTTGAATTAGCTTCTCCGTGCGCACGTGTTGTAAACTTTACTACTGGACTGGTTTCTATCCCCTTTCAAAATGTTATCACTTGCGTACGTGTTAATGTAGTCGAAATGCATTGTGGTATACTATGGCAGCTCTCGGCCAAGCGACAAATCGATTTTAAAAATAAAAAAAAACGTTTTTTAAAAAAAAGAGAAAGTTAAAAGTAAAAGTAAAATAAATTGAAATAAAAAAAAAAAAAAAAAAAAATTAAAAGTAGAATTTAAAAAAAAAAATTAAAAAAAAAATTTATTGAAAATAAAATGAATTAAAATTCAAAAAAAGAAAAGAAAAAATGAATTAAAAGTAAAATCAATTGAAATAAAAAAAAAAGAAGCAGAAATTAAACAAATTTAAAAGTAAATAAGTAAATTAAGAAAAAACGAAAACAGAGTTTTTTCGTGTGGCAGTTCTCGGCCACCATATATATCCAAAGTCACCAAGAAATAAGCCGGCTAGAATATGTTGTTGCAGACATCCGAAGCAAAATCGAATTACTTCACGATGCAACCAACACTGCAATCTTGAATAATCCTGAAAAGGAAATAGAAATAAGTATTTATGACCCATATCATTACCTTAATGATAAACTGAATAAAAGGGTTAGTTAAAATTTATATATTTATTTTTAACTTTCAGGTATATACATATGAAATAACATCCATTTTCTTTATTCTTACAAGTTAAAACAAGTAGATGATCTTACTCAGGAGAATCCACTGAATAAGAATGATGGACCATGTGTTAAAAAATTGGATGAAACATTGTGTTCATTAAATGTCGAGCGACAGGTTTATCCTGGCAGGAGAGAGTACTCGCGGCGTCCCTTTAAATTTTCTATTCAATTTTTTATTGTGTCGGCGCCCCTTTCAACTGATCCGTGGCTCTGATTTGACCCAATATTTACCTACCGACATTGAAACGAGTGTTTTAACGAGAAAAGATAAATCTTAAAAATCACACTTACAGCAATGCGGATGAGCAAGAAAACATGTGGCTTAGTTAAACTAAAAGATTCAATGAGGGTGAAGTTTGTTTTTCCACTTCCATAAGGACGCGGAAGGAGTAAAGTGCCTTCAAAGTGCGAAAAGCTGTTCCGTACGAAATTGACCCGTTGTACGAGGTTGGTCATTTTTCGCGCTTGTACGAAGATGGGCAATTTTGTACGAAAATGGGAATTACAATTGCTGTACAAAAATTATGCAACGAATAATTTGGTTTAGAAATGAATATCTAAACATTGTTAAATACATTCAGTAAGCATGATATAATATCTTAAATATTCTCTGAACGTTAATTTTTGACCATCATCTAATGATTGTATCAACTTCGTACAACCTAAATAACTGTGTACGAGGTTGGGCCAATGTCATTGCTCCCACTTAACTTGATTCTTTTTAATCCATACCAACTTCGTACGACTTCAAATACTCTATACGAGGTTGGGCCTACTTCACTTCTTCTAATTTAGTTGAATTTTTTGAACCATACCAACTTCGTACAACTTAAATAACCGTGTACGAGGTTGGGCCAACGTCACTTCTCCTACTTAACTTCAAATTTTTTGAACCATACCAACTTCGTACAACTTATAGTTAACTGTGTACGAGGTTGGGCTTACTTTACTTCACTTCTTCTACTTAAGTTGAATTTTTCTGATTCAAACCAACTCCGTACAACTTAAAATACCAAGACACAGATGAAGACTACTATATATTATCATTATGTCCTTTACATCGATTTTTTTTGTTTATTCTGTCAATAATTTGCACCAACAAAAACCGAATGCGGTTTAAGGACAATCTCCCTGTATCGAATTCGCATGGGTACTTCATCCGAATGTAATTGGTGATGACTCCAGTTGGTTCTGTAATGTTCGACTCGTACATCAGTTTTTGATATCTGGAATATAAGTTAAAAAGGAAAACTGATAGTAAATGTTAATTATACAATTTTTTGTAGCAACTCAGAGAAGCTATACTGACCATTTTTTGCAATATGTGCGTTCGAAAAAGCACTCGAAAAGGATTCGAAATTCACCTACCTTTTCCTTTATCGAAATGAATTAAAAGGTTAGAAAAAATAATGTATGGAAAGTTTTTGCGTTCTTCTTCGTTCTCACTCAATTATTAACACAACCATGTTTACAAAAATAGTTTCGTACGAGCCACGCAAAGGCACTGGGGACGAGGGCGATTGCACGAGAATTCAAAATAATGTCACTACCATAAAAACCATAGAAAGGTTAATAAAAAAAATCAATACCATACCTGATATAACCTGATTCGAATCAAAGAGATCAAATTTATACTTACGAGCACTAGTACCACATCATTGTTTATTCTCTGGTAATATAAAACAAAGTATAATAAATATATATCTAGCTATTAAAATAACATACTCATATTCATCATACTATTTGCATAAAATGTAATGAGATCCAGACAGGATCTAACCTGCTCGCCTCATTGGTATTTTTCCAAAGAGACATCTAGATCGTAAAATAAATGTATTCTTTTTTATTTAAAAAAGAAGATATTTAAAAAAAGTTATTATCTTGTCTTTTTCGCCGCTGTACGAAGATGGTCAGTTTTGTACGGAGATGGTCACTCTCAGCGCTACGGCAAAAAAGCCCAACTTCGTACAGTGAATGACATCGTACGGAACAAAGCTGCCTTGGGAGATCGGAAAGTTTTACAACTTACAAACTATTTCGTATGTCCCCTCCTGGGAAAACATTAATTAAAGGGTTGATTAACGTTTTTGTACAGGTTTCGTCAGGAGGGGTTATTTATAAAATTGTTTTTTTTACTCTCGAAGTAGACGAATTCTCGGTAGGGTGTCGCAGCCCTCGGTGATGTTTTCCATTGTCATGGAACAAAAGAAAATAATTATTAGTTCTAATTATGTATATTTAGGTAAAAGTTTTAAGCAAATTTTTTTTCTTTTTTCCCCAGTGGGAGTAGATTTTCTGTTTATGTATATTCTTTCTTTCTCACACCAGCTGTATGTTTAATTGTTTTTTTATTAGGTGTTACATAACCAGCTGGCAAGTGATTCACATTTTTTTTAATTCCCTTGACACCTTTGTTTTTTATCAAGTTTTTTTTGAAAAATAAAGTATTCATATTTGAATTTTTCTGTGTGTCAACATGTCTGCTTCACATTCGGAGTATATTCAAAAGCTATGTAGATTATGTGGGAAGAAAGTTGTCAAAAGTAAACATTATGTTAATTTTAAATCTTGTGATATTTACAGTGAAGTGTTTCAATCTAGCTATGGAATAAATTGTGAACAAGAAGATCCTTGTGTATTTCCCAAATTTATTTGTAATGGATGTAGAAGAAAGTTAGACGAGATGAAAAAATGAAAAAAAAATAATTGGTACTACTGCATCATTTTACCCTCATGTGGATGAAAATTGTGTGTGCATGAATTATGCTGTAAACAGAAAAGATAGCTTGAAAATACTGGAATTAGATTTGAGTATGAAGAAAGTTGGTTTTAATCATCATCATTCTCGGCTTAACGTCCGTTTTCCATGCTAGCATGGGTTGGACGGGGTATATTAATGACCCTCTTCCAATCTGATCTAGACTTAATATATGTGATAAATTGGATAACTATAAACGTGTCTTTACATCCCTTTGTCAAAATGAAAAAGAATTGAACTGATCGTCAGTTGGCCTTGGCGTCGCAAACATGGCGGACGAAGATATCCAAAAGATTGTCGAAGCAACACTTGCCAAGCATCAGGAATCAACTTTAGAAGCTGCTGCTACCGTTGCAGAAACAATTGCCAAAGGATTCCTAGAAAAGCACGAAAAGAAGGTAGAAGCTACTATAGAAGAACAACGCAACTTACAGTCAACTAACTTAAAAGGGCGAGGTAACCAAAAACAGATGGAATTCTGCACCAAACTGCTTACTACATTAGACAGAGCGCAGGAGAGCATTTCTGAAAATGAAGTTAATGCCACTAAAGAACACCTTGAAGAAGGTAAGAAGTTAATACGGAAACGTGTCAAACTTATAAGGTTAGCGGATAGGGAGGATTGGCAAGCTGCTAACGAATACGAGAGCGATGATCTAGCCTCTAATTCTGAGGACGAACGCGCCATAAACAGAGCAATAAGAACAGCAAATGCTAAAAAGGAAAAAATTAAAAAAGCAAAGTTACGATATAAGCCTGCGGAAACTCGCAGAAGATACTTTAATTATCACAGTCAAAATACTACGTTTGTTCCCAACGTACGAAACCCCACATCTACATGGTCTTATCCGCGATTATGTTGGATTTGTCAAAAGCAAGGACATATTTCGGCGTATTGTCCTACCAAAAATCTTTCCAACTTACCTAACATCCAAAGTAGCGACAGAAGATAAAAGTTTTTTTTTGAACTTTTGCAGACAGTCCGATTTGTGTTAAATCTTTAATTTTTACGTTTATTTTAATTTTCTCGTTGCAGCCAGTCAAAATTGGGAATTTGAGTCAGGCAGTACAAATGACATCTCCGTAGTTGGTAACCTAAAAAAGAACGAAACATTTTGGGAAGACGAATTAGAATGTTCTCCATATGTTTTGGGCATCATAAAAAACGGTTATCGTTTACCATTTAAAACAAAGCCGTCAAATTTTTTTTGCTAAAAACAACGCTTCTAGTGTGAGACACAAAACCTTTATTGAGGAGCTTCTTTTGCAAGGTTGTATCGAGGAAGTCGAAACTATGCCATACTGTTGCAACCCGCTCACTGTAGCCGAAAGAAAAAAGTTAAGGCTTGTTTTAGACTTAAGACATGTGAATAATATTATTGAATTTCCGAAGTTTAAATACGAAGACCTTAAAGTTGCGTCACAGCATTTAGAGAAGGGTTTTTATTTTTCAACCTTCGATCTCAAAAGCGGTTATCACCACATAAGTATACAAGAACAGGATAGGACATTTCTTGGTTTTTCATGGACATATGGCAATGGGTTGACAAAATTTTACCAATTTCTGGTTCTGCCTTTCGGCCTGGCTAGCGCTTGTTATGTATTCACCAAAGTTTTGAAACCTTTGATTAAAAAATGGAGAAAAAGCGGTATCAAAATCACATTGTATTTAGACGACGGTATTTTATGCGCACAATCATATTCTTTAACAAAATTTCAAGCCGGTCTTGTTCAAAACGATCTACGTAATGCAGGATTTATAGTTAATTTAAAAAAGTCGCATTTAGAACCAGCACAAATTGGAACTTGGCTAGGATTTAATATCGACACAACAAAAATGGAATTTTCCGTGCCAAAAGAGAAAATTATAAAACTTTTACATCTATTATCTATTGCTGTTAATTCCAAGTCGGTGAGCGCAAAATTAATTTCAAGAATTGCCGGTTCCTTGATCTCTATGTCAATTGCAATAGGCTCGTTGACTAGACTCTTTACTAGACAAATGTACGCGTTTATTGAGTCCAGAATAAATTGGTACTCCTCGATGGATATAAGTGAACACCTTAAAAAAGAGTTGTTATTTTGGCTGGTAAATTTAGAAAAATCAAACGGATTTAGAATCAGGGCTAACCCGACAACGACAAAAGTAGTTTACAGTGACGCTAGTAGCGGCGGGTATGGCGGTTACATAGTAGAAAGGCTACATAAAACAATAGCAAGGGGCGAATTCACTTCCTCAGAAAAGCAAACAAGTTCTACATACCGAGAATTGCTAGCTGTTAAACTTATTCTCGAGGCATTGGAAAGCAAACTTGCGAACGAAAACGTTCAATGGTTTTCGGACAATGTCAACGTTGCTCGAATAATCGAAGTTGGTAGCACTACGGAACATTTGCAACTTTTGGCTATTGATATCTTCGGAATTTGCCTTCGTTCCAATATAAACTTATTCGCCTCGTGGATTCCTCGCGAACAAAACACTACAGCCGATTTTCTTTCCAAAATTAATGATACAGATAATTGGAGCATAGACACGGAGTCATTTCTTTTCATACAAAAAGAGTTCGGAAAATTTACAATAGATCGATTTACCGACGACCTAAACAAAAAGTGTGATAGGTTCAATTCAAAGTATTTTTGTTCCGGCTCAGAAAGCGTTAACGCATTTTCTTGCGATTGGTCAGGAGAATTTAATTGGTTTTGTCCACCTATTAGAATGGTTGGTGATACTTTAAAACACGCGAAATTGTGCAGAGCTGATGGCGTATTACTGGTCCCTTTGTGGACATCGTCTTATTTTTGGCCATTGTTATCTTCCGACGGGGAATTCTTTGATTCATTTGTAAAGTCGTTTATACTGCTGGACCCATTTTACATTAATAACACGGGTTGTAAATCTGTTTTTAACGGTTTTGCTAATTTTTATGCAATAGCAATGTTACTTCGATTCCCATAGGATATCGTGAACAAACTTAATTATAGCGATCAATTGACTGTTTTCAGCACAACGCCACACAGGGCTTCATGAGTAAAACGTAGTGTATTGTTTGGATACCTCGCCGCACAGGGCTTGAGAAAAACTTGATGAAAGAATTATTTCGATAT
Organism: Hydractinia echinata; assembly: GCA_030067915.1. Taxonomy (NCBI): domain Eukaryota; kingdom Metazoa; phylum Cnidaria; class Hydrozoa; order Anthoathecata; family Hydractiniidae; genus Hydractinia; species Hydractinia echinata. The sequence goes on from JASGCC010000255.1 coordinate 302,680, forward strand.
CTCGCCGCACAGGGCTTGAGGAGAAAAATGTGAGAACTGTTTGTTATCTCGCCGCACAGGGCTTGGGCAGTGAAATGTTTATGATATCTCGCCGCACAGGGCTTGAGCAGTGAAATGTTTATGATATCTCGCCGCACAGGGCTTGAGCAGTGAAATGTTTATGATATATGGCAAAACAAGGCTCGAGGAATAAATTGTTCACGATATCCCACTACCTGCGACTTGACGACTACAGACGAAAAACTTTATTTATTTATTTATTTTTTGTCAATATTTTCACGATACCTCAAATTATATAGCTGGAAGATTTGTAATAGGGGCTTTGCGTGCTCAGTAAAGTTTGCGCGCTTAGTAAAGTTTGCGCGCTTATAGTTTGAGAACATTACTTGAAACTTTCTATAGCTTCTAAGATATAATGTAGAATTCAATTTACGTTGATTACGCAAACTTTACATTAATTAGTCAACTAGTTGTTCTTTTTTGACAGATCACCTCAACATTGGCATCTGGGAGAAACTAGATTCTATTAGGGACGAGTCCTTACGACAAAAAGCTGCTAACCTACCAGCTCTTTTCAACGCAGCCTTTGCTCCAGGGACAATCAGTAAATATCGTAGGGCATGGCATAGGTGGGTGAAATGGACCAGTAACTATCTTGAAGTTTTACACTGTCCGGCTGACCCGTTCTTCGTTTGCATTTTTCTAAACGATTTAGTCGTAGAAAAGAGTTCTGTCAGTGCAGTCATTTCGGCTTTTTGTGGAATTCGATGGGGACACCTAAATACAGGTTTTGAATCGCCTACAGACAGCCCAATTGTAAAGTTAGCATTTGAAGGAGCTAAACGACTACTTTCAAAAAATAGTACAAATCGCAAGGAACCATTTACTGCGGAAATGATTAAGACATTGGTGGCTAAGTATGAAAAGTCCGAAAATTTGATGCATCTAAGATTCATAATTTTATGTATTTTTGGCTTCGCGGGCTTCTTTCGTATAAGCGAACTCCTGAGCATTAGACTGAATAACTTAAAAATAGAAAAGGATTCTGCCCAAATTTTCATTGAAAAGTCAAAAACAGATCAGTTGAGAGATGGCAACACTGTCTATATTGCAAAAACTAGCAGCACTGCTTGTCCATTATATTGGCTACACAAGTACTTAAAAGTGTCAAAAATTTCAGATCCGGAGTCTTTTTTGATCTGCAGGTTAGCAAAGACCAAACATGGTCATAACGCGATAGGGAATAAAGCAATTTCATACAGTGCTGCCCGAAAAACATTCGTCGATCACCTAAGCGACTTATTTCCTAATTGTGGCCAATATGGATTGCACTCTTTAAGATCAGGTGGAGCTTCCGCAGCTGCTAACAATGGAGTGACCGAGCGATTGATAGGGAAGCACGGTCGCTGGTCACCTAGCAGTACCGTCAAACACAGATACATAAAAGATAGCAAAAAGAAACGTTTGGACATTTCTCTGAATTTAGGTATATAGCAGCCTACAGACTTGAGCTCTTTTTCCCCTCAGTGTATTGTATATGTGCTTTTCCAAGCCAACGAGGCGAGAATACCAATATCACCATATTGAGTTGTTATTTATTCTTAATCACCCATTGCTGGGAAGAAGTGAAAAGAAGCGAGGTTTCCACTATCGCAGATTGCTGGAAACTAAGTTTCTTTTCAGATTCTGTACGGCAATGCTTTGCAGGTCTGACTGCACATGCGCAGTGAGTTAGTATTTCAGGCGATTCTCGCAAGGGTTCTTCCTCGATCGTCAGTTGGCCTTGGCGTCGCAAACTTTTGCTAACAGTGTTTAATGTTCATCATATCTTTTATTTTTTCATGTACCACCAAACTTCGAGTTTATGACGAAAGTCGTGGAAAACAGACTACAAAGATATATATTGTAAGATGCACGGCATAACAAATGGTCATCTTCACGGTTTTTCTTCTCTAGAAAAAAGGCTATAAAGCTCCCACGTTTGGCTCCATGGGCTAGAGAAGTTTTTTCATCCAGTTGCTGATCATCATGCCGTTCATCATAGTTGTGAAGTTAATCGGAAATTGTTACATATTGTGCTAGTGTATTGTATATAGTGTATTGTATATGTGCTTTTCCAAGCCAACGAGGCGAGAATTCAGTGTATTGTATATGTGCTTTTCCAAGCCAACGAGGCGAGTGTATTGTATATGTGCTTTTCCAAGCCAACGAGGCGAGTGTATTGTATATGTGCTTTTCCAAGCCAACGAGGCGAGAATAAGTGTATTGTATATGTGCTTTTCCAAGCCAACGAGGCGAGTGTATTGTATATGTGCTTTTCCAAGCCAACGAGGCGAGAATAGTGTATTGTATATGTGCTTTTCCAAGCCAACGAGGCGAGAATAGTGTATTGTATATGTGCTTTTCCAAGCCAACGAGGCGAGAATACCAATATCACCATATTGAGTTGTTATTTATTCTTAATCACCCATTGCTGGGAAGAAGTGAAAAGAAACGTGTCTTTACATCCCTTTGTCAAAATGAAAAAGAATTGAACCATTTGTTTACAATACGTATAAACAACATCAATAGTTGGGATTTTTCCATATATGGGAAACCTATGGAGAAAGAAACAATGCAATTAACAAAAACTCTGCCATATGTTTTGAAAAATGCAGATATTCCAACTTTCTTGTCATTCTGGAAGTCGGTCATCAGTGTTTGCACTGGGCTACAAGGTTTCGAAGATGTAATAAAGTTGAGATGTAATTTGGAACAGCCATTCATGAATCAGAATGGAACAGTAGTTATTGTAGTTATTATAGTAGTTATTTATATATTGATACTTTTGGAAACATGATTGTTTGAATACACGTTTTTTTTTATAAGAAACCTAAGCATTTGGTTGAGCCTGGAGTTTCTTAAAATTTTGATAATTTGAGCCTGATATGTTTCTTAATTTTCCTTATTTGAGCCTGAAAAGTTTCTTAAAAATCTTTTATTGAAAATGCTTTTTTGAGTTATTGGTTATGGTTTATGAAAGACATATGCTATGTTTGCACAATATCATACGGAAGTTCATTCATTTGTTTCTTATTTCTGACGTTAGTTCCTTTCTGACGTGATTTCGAATGTTTTTTTCTTCCTTCGAAATTCAAACAGTACATTCTAAAAAAAAAACATGGTCTTAAAAACTCTTTTTATTCTGTTTCCTCCCCTTTTTCTGTTATATGTACCTAAGTTTCTTAATGTTGGAGATTTTCTCAGCCTGCTCAAGTTTCTTAACAGTTTCTTAAAATTTTGACTTTCTGAGCCTAAGGTTTCTTATAGACTGGTTTCTTATAAAAAAACAACGTGTATTTTATGTTTTTCTGGGTATGTTAGACATTTTTTCCATTGCGCTCTTTCAACATAGAAGTTGTTTTGTTATGATTGTCTTGTCTTTTGAGTCACATCTTTTGCAAATATCTTTAGTACGATTTTGACTTTGATTTTAAACATTTTTTTTAAAACATCAAATCTTGAAAAATAAGTGAGATTAAAAAAATTCAGGATTGCTAATTTATTATTGCTATGTTACTTTTATTTATTTCATCGGGAAATTACTACTATTACGGAATTTCTTTCATCTTCATTTCAAATGAATCCGCCATACGTGAATAAAAATTACCGTTTTGTATTGCTTTTTTATATACTCACACACAATTTTGCGGCGTTTCCGGCCGAGTCGGCACCCTCGTTATATATTGTATATGGAAAAGATATATATTTCTTGAAGTTAATACAAGTTATGGTAACAATGTTATGACAATTAGTTAAGTGTTTTTCTCATTGCTGGTTCACCTTTTTTAGATAATTCTACAGTCATCTTCTCTTTTTTCTCCGATGCTAGAGAAGCAAGTTTGTGTCGAACTACTTGTATACATGCTTTTGCTCTGATGTCACACCATTTTTTATAATCTGAGCTTTGAGAATTTTTGATAAGTTCTCATTTCCAAGACGTCGTGAAAGTATGACCCAGGCTTGATCAATTAAAGTGTCCCTCATAAGCTCATTTTAAAAAAGTTCTCGTGTCTCCTTTATATTTTTTCAAAATGTTCAAATTCAAAACTTTTCTGATAATGTTTTCGATTCTTCTGCAGAAAATAAACATGTCATCGTTGACTTTTATGAGGTATCCTCTGCTGACTTGGTCCACCCAAGATCTTGTATAAGTCATCATCCAATTCTATTATATTTCTAACGTCTTCGCCTGCCATTTCGCTTCTTGCTTGTTGCAAAAACGACAAAATTATCAACTACAAACATCTACCGCTGAGAGGAAAATAGCCGCGGGCTCATAATTTATGCAAATAATAACAAAAGATAACGGCTAATTTATTAATTTAAGCGCGAGATTTCAAGTTTTGATTGACAGAATTCGATTTAAGAACAATAGAGAAAAGTAAACATGAGCCACGGATGATTTCAATAGAAATAAAAGAGTTCTCTCTCCTTCTTTGTAAAACCTCCTTGATCGTGGTAAAGGTTTTGTGAGTAATCATGTTCACAAAATGTTACGAGTAAGAAAATTAACAACTTTTACAACTTTTCCTTTTTTGCATGTGTATCAAGAACGTCGTATGTATTCATCATAAATATTTTTTCAATTTTAGCATAACCTAATCAAACTGTGCAATTCGTTGTCAATAATTGTATACCAGCTTGGATTTGTTGGCACAGAAATTTATGAAGGAGCAATTAAGGGGTGTAGTGATTTTAAGAAGTTGTTTATGAAATACTCTTTGTGTCACAATTTGATGAATTCTTTGAATAAGTCAACTTGGTGAGTTGGCCTTAAAATCATACACTTATAAATTATCGAGCTATATATATAATACAACCCCTATAGTAAGGTATATACTTTTATTCAACATTTTAGATGGTGCAATTAAAGAGCTCGTGAGCTTTTTCCGTTCGACTTGAAAAAATGTACGCATTAGTCCCAAACTGCACACGTTAGAAGATCACGTATTGCAGTTTATCACAAAATGGAGAGTGGAGCTAGGATTATATAACGAGCAAGGTGGCGAGAGAATTCACCCTGAGTTTAACGACCTGCACGGACAGCTCTATCGAATGAAACCGAACCGGCGGAGACTATTCAGCATGTTAAAAGACCATCATGCAAGAGTAAATCCTTCGGCAAAGACTTTGCAGCCTGTTGTAAAGCCCAGAAAAAGGAAGCTTGCCTTAGAATGAATGTTAATAGCTAGCTCTATGTGAAAAATATAAATAAAAAACAGTTTGAAAGTATGTACCTACCTTTTCTCTACATCATGGATTATGGGCTCATAAAAAATGTGGGCGTGTTTCTGATAAAAAATATCAACAATTTATGAAGACTCCTTAAGATAAACTGTTCCCTGTCTTTCTCGTAATTTGCACTTTGCCTAAAAATGGCTCATCTCAACATTAATGGTCTGTCATCCAAACTAGACTACGTTAAACTTCTGTTACATCAAACAAAACTTGATGTATTCTCTATTTGTGAAATCAAAATTGATGACACCATCATGGACAATGACGTTAAAAATGATGGCTATGTTTGTTATAGGAATGATCGGAATAGACAAGGGGGTGTTTTGATTTTTATTAATGAAAACGTGGATAGCCACCTTTTGAAACACCTATACTTCGAAAATGTTGAACCAACGTTTCATGAAAACGCTATTAGTTTTCTACTTCTATATCGTAAAAATTGTCTTAATCGAGAACAGTCACTTTACCTTGTTCAACATTTTTTGGGAAATGAAACTGTTGATATTATACTCGGAGATTTTAATGTAAATGCATTTAGTGGCGAAAATTATTTCCTTGACTTTCTTATTGAATATAAACAAGTTGTGACCTCTCCAACTCATATATCAGGTTGACTTATTGACCACATCTATATCCATGAGAATGTTCTACACATCTTTGACGTCGAGACCTTCGTTAAAAATGTCTATTACAGTGACCATGACGCAGTCCGGCTTAAAATCCCTCTGGCATAGAAATTTACAAAACATTGAAGGCTACTTCTGTGTACGTTGTTAATGGCGGAAGTCTTCAAGCCCCCATGGCTTCTTGTTCTAGTTGAAATCGTCCACAAAATTTGTTGGCTCTGTCAATTTTATATCAAAAACCAAGATTCAAAAAGTTTAGAAAAGTCAGCAAAAGAACATAGCTAGCTACATATTCTGCAGATAGTACGTTCCGTCCCAATCCTGATCAATGTTTACAAAGGGCAATTTTTAACATTCAGGGGGTGTGGAGAGCCATATTTTTGTGGACGATTGTAGCTATATTGTAGGCACGTCAGGAAATCAATTTTTTTCACCCTGTCGCTGAGCATACACCAGTGCGGCTCAAGTTACAGAAACGGAAATTATTTCAATATAGTAGTAGTAGTAGTAGTAGTAGTAGTAGTAGTAGTAGTAGTAGTAGTAGTAGTAGTATATATTCGCCGACAACAGTATATACAAAAAATCTTTGTTCACTTGCTCATATTTTTCTGGCTTGACTCGTTTTGATAACTGCCCGCTGTTATATTGATTGAATATTTTGTCCTTGTTTTTTTCCATGTTGACAATGTACACCGAATCGGGCAGCAACATCTTTTAGAGTTCCTTTCTCCAACTCATTTAACGCTTTGTATTTTATTTTGCAGGACTTGTTTTCTGCTTTACGTTTTGTCCCAGGAAAAGACGCCAAGATTGTAAAACTTCAATACCAAAGAATCGTGTTTACGTTTTGTTCGAATGACATTCGAATCATTTAAGACCCCTCACACATGTAGATATGAAACATTCGAATCAGTTAAGACTCTATTTACGTTTACAGAGCCAAAACAATGCAAAAAAACTGCTTGTGTCATATAAAGTTCTAGATACATGTTGCGACGTTCGAGTTATAGAGAGGAAATACCCGAAGAGACCAAAAAAACGTTCGAGTTAAGGAGAGATTCGAATTATAGGGGTTTGAGTAATAGAGATTTTTTTTATGAGAGTTTATTAGGAAATTCCCACCGTGCCAGCGAAATCGTTCGAGTTAAGGAGAGATTCGAGTTATAGGGGTTCGAGTTATAGAGAGTCCACTGTATATATATCGGGAAACTTTTTCAACATCTAGCTACACTTGTTATTAGTGAGGCGTGTTAAATTCTGACAAGCGGTTCTCGTGCGATCATCAACACCTACTGAAAATCTTCAAATTTATTTTTTCGGTTCAATGAGAACAACTTTCAGAAAAACGAAAAATTTTACTGATCGGGAAATCTCATAATTTCTACATCAAGAAATAATTTCGATGTGCAAACAATTTCCTGATAAAGAAATAATTTCTGTTTCTGTACTTGACCCGGATACCATACTTTTATTTAAATGTCAGGTTCTAAACAAAATATGTCAATGACCCATGGAATCTTGCTTCCAGAACAGACATTCGCGTCTAAAATTTTCGCTTGCGAACCTAGGGGATCCTGCACAACGCTCCGCAACCATTTCCATATTGATGCTTTATTTTTGCTCAATGTTCTGGTGTACCAAAAATTTCTCCATGTTTTTCACATTTCGCTTTTTTAATTTGGTCATGTTTAGGTGTTTCGAAAAATTCTGCACGCTTTTCATATTGTGCTTTGTTTATTCGCTGAGGTGCTGTTCCTACAATTGCTGCAAGTTTGAAACGTTTTCCACATTTCCTGTTATTGTATTGGACACGATTACAAGGTTTATCAAATAAAATTTTGCTTTGAACCTTTTTTCTGTTTTTCTTTACAGAAGATAAAATTTCAGAACTGGATTCTATAACTTTGATATATACAGTATTTCAAACTGCACATTTGCAAAATCATCAGCTAATTGTGAATATTGACACTTCCATCCTTCCATCCTCTGCTAATGTGCCATCTGTAACCCGACTATGAGAATGAAACAGCAAAATTTGAAGTTTTTGTCCAAATCAATGAAAAGCTAATTTCATTGGCCATAAATATTAGACAATTTCCGATATCAGTGGTTGTGTGTGATTAACAAAAATGTTGCTTTGTCTCATCAATCCATAAAAAGATGATAAGTTTTTAATCTCAACATTATTTCCTTCAGTTAGTACACTAAAAGGCAATTCATCCATGAAAGTGGTCGAAATTTACCTAATCTTTTGAACAATTGAACACATAATCTAGAGGATCAAACGATTTCCAACCTGAAACCTTTTCAATGGAAGAAAAACAGCGCGTTGCAGGCACATTGTATTGTCACCAAATCTAGGATCGCCTTGATGAAAAAAGCTAGAACAATTTTAGGGGGAAACGGTCCAGGATTTATTTCGACGTCGCCAGTCAGAATTAGCGAAAGTCATAAAAATATATATATAGTAAACATTTAGACTGATTATCATAAACATCGCACATACACACTTAACGGATCTAATAAATATCTAGAAATGCAGTTACCAACAGTGAAAGCCTATATATGGCTAGCTAGCTAGCAAATATTAATAAAACTAAATTATAGCTAGCTATATCCAAATATTGACTATATTGTATCAACCAGGATTGTACTACTTTTTAACTAATATTTTACCAGTGTTGTAACAATAGTTTTAACCAATAGTTTACCAACTTTATACCAATTTACACAGTTTGGTTCAGTGTTAGTTTCACCGAAGAGAGAGAGAGAGAGAGAGAGGAGAGAGAGAAGAGAGAGACAATACAACGACACTTTGGTGGCTTTACCACCACCAAAATAATCCAAAAAGTAAAAAAAAAAGATAAAATAATTAGAGCTGTACCTAGCTAAAGATAGCTACAGAAAACAAAAAACACAAGAAAAAAGCAAAGCAATAGGAAGGTGAAGAAAACGTCCCAGTCCATTCTAACTTCAATATTTCTGTAACTGGCGAAGGGAAAGCTAAATCGACGGCGTGTCGGCACACAAACCGGGGGTAATAGTATTTAAAACTGTCTGTGAAATATAAACGAAAACGTGGGTGTTTTACCCCCAGTTTATTTAAGTGGCTATGCTAGGTCCATTGACAGACGCAATTAAAACGACGCGAATCCAGTGTGATAAAAATGTCCTGAACTTCGCCGCCGCCGCGACGAAAGGGTAAACCCCAACATATCACACTACTCCGTACGTGTGATCTAACGATAAAAATCTGCCAAAATAAAATCTTTCATAAAAATATTTACTGCTTGACTCACCATTTTTTAGTCAATCTTTTTGAACGTTTCTCATTGTCAGGAATCCTCTCATGCTTCAATGTTTTTGTAACAAAATCCGCCATCTTTGTTCTTGCCTTTTTGACATCGAGGCTGCTGATCTTCAGCATCAGCAAAAATAAGTTATGCAAAAATTTTCATCAACATTTGACATATATAATCTGTTAGTTCATGATGTATAAAGTAGTAATTTTCGTAAAACATACACGAGTCCAGCAAATGAAAAAACATAAAGACATATATATACACACGAGTCCAGCAAATGAAAAAGCATACAAGACATATACACACGAGTCCAGCAAATGAAAAAAACATACAAGACATATACACACGAGTCCAGCAAATGAAAAAACATTCAAGACATATACACACGAGTCCAGCAAATGAAAAAGCATACAAGACATATACACACGAGTCCAGCAAATGAAAAAAACATACAAGACATATACACACGAGTCCAGCAAATGAAAAAGCATACAAGACATATACACACGAGTCCAGCAAATGAAAAAAACATACAAGACATATACACACGAGTCCAGCAAATGAAAAAAACATACAAGACATATGCACACGAGTCCAGCAAATGAAAAAAACATACAAGACATATACACACGAGTCCAGCAAATGAAAAAAACATACAAGACATATACACACGAGTCCAGCAAATGAAAAAAACATACAAGACATATACACACGAGTCCAGCAAATGAAAAAAACATACAAGACATATACACACGAGTCCAGCAAATGAAAAAGCATACAAGACATATACACACGAGTCCAGCAAATGAAAAAAACATACAAGACATATACACACGAGTCCAGCAAATGAAAAAAACATACAAGACATATACACACGAGTCCAGCAAATGAAAAAAACATACAAGACATATGCACACGAGTCCAGCAAATGAAAAAAACATACAAGACATATACACACGAGTCCAGCAAATGAAAAAAACATACAAGACATATACACACGAGTCCAGCAAATGAAAAAAACATACAAGACATATGCACACGAGTCCAGCAAATGAAAAAAACATACAAGACATATGCACACGAGTCCAGCAAATGAAAAAAACATACAAGACATATACACACGAGTCCAGCAAATGAAAAAGCATACAAGACATATACACACGAGTCCAGCAAATGAAAAAAACATACAAGACATATACACACGAGTCCAGCAAATGAAAAAAACATACAAGACATATACACACGAGTCCAGCAAATGAAAAAAACATACAAGACATATGCACACGAGTCCAGCAAATGAAAAAAACATACAAGACATATACACACGAGTCCAGCAAATGAAAAAAACATACAAGACATATACACACGAGTCCAGCAAATGAAAAAAAACATACAAGACATATGCACACGAGTCCAGCAAATGAAAAAAACATACAAGACATATGCACACGAGTCCAGCAAATGAAAAAAACATACAAGACATATACACACGAGTCCAGCAAATGAAAAAAACATACAAGACATATACACACGAGTCCAGCAAATAAAAAAAGCATACAAGACATATACACACGAGTCCAGCAAATGAAAAAACATACAAGACGAGTCCAGCAAATGAAAAAAACATACAAGACATATACACACGAGTCCAGCAAATGAAAAAAACATACAAGACATATACACACGAGTCCAGCAAATGAAAAAAACATACAAGACATATACACACGAGTCCAGCAATTGAAAAAGCATACAAGACATATACACACGAGTCCAGCAAATGAAAAAAACATACAAGACATATACACACGAGTCCAGCAAATGAAAAAAACATACAAGACATATACACACGAGTCCAGCAAATGAAAAAAACATACAAGACATATGCACACGAGTCCAGCAAATGAAAAAAACATACAAGACATATACACACGAGTCCAGCAAATGAAAAAGCATACAAGACATATACACACGAGTCCAGCAAATGAAAAAAACATACAAGACATATACACACGAGTCCAGCAAATGAAAAAAACATTCAAGACATATACACACGAGTCCAGCAAATGAAAAAGCATACAAGACATATACACACGAGTCCAGCAAATGAAAAAAACATACAAGACATATACACACGAGTCCGGCAAATGAAAAAACATACAAGACATATGCACACGAGTCCAGCAAATGAAAAAAACATACAAGACATATACACACGAGTCCAGCAAATGAAAAAGCATACAAGACATATACACACGAGTCCAGCAAATGAAAAAAACATACAAGACATATACACACGAGTCCAGCAAATGAAAAAAACATACAAGACATATACACACGAGTCCAGCAAATGAAAAAACATACAAGACATATACACACGAGTCCAGCAAATGAAAAAGCATACAAGACATATACACACGAGTCCAGCAAATGAAAAAGCATACAAGACATATACACACGAGTCCGGCAAATGAAAAAACATACAGACATATACACACGAGTCCAGCAAATGAAAAAGCATACAAGACATATACACACGAGTCCGGCAAATGAAAAAACATACAAGACATATACACACGAGTCCAGCAAATGAAAAAACATACAAGACATACAAATATTATTGTCTCAAAAAAAACTCTAAAATTGCCAGATTACCCAAAATTTAATATTGTCCATATTAATTGGTTATAAATTAAGTATTAAAAAGGGGATGGTAGGTTACACTTTTCCGACAGAGTAAGGTTAGAAAGAAATAATGGCAAAATCACATGAATTTAAGAAAATGTTCTCTTTATACTTATTCACAAGAATTTATTTCAGCGAATAATTAAACACATGATCGACTCACAAAAATATGTTGTGAACTAAAGAAAATTTTTTTTAAAAAATCATGAACTTTCACTTTTCCTAAAGGTTGACTCCCACCTCAAAAAACCTTTTTTTAAACTTGCATCAAACAACCAGCATCCCAAAATTGGCTCATAACTAATCTCGTTTTCATGTTATTCTGCATTTTTGCATGCGTATTCTGGGGAACGAAAACGGATATGGAAATAGGTCTATCGTATTTATTGATTGTGTTTCAAAAACAAGATCCGCATACATATTCAATGCATTGGACAAATTTAAGAAAACTATTTAAACTGATATGTTTAAATTAATTCTGTTATAAAGACCGTAAAAGGATATTAAAATTACAAGCAGAATAAAAAATTAATAATACATGGTTTAAAAGAGTAAAATAGTTGGAAAATCATTTTTGATGTTACAGTAGTTCCAACAATTATAACAGCAACTAGCCATAAAATTTAAACCATCTCGTCAGCTTCCGTAAATAAATTAAGAAAATTGTAAAATTAACTAGCTAGGTAAGAGCAAGTCATAAGCATTGTAGAGCTTGTTAGTTTGTACTTTCTGACCGCCTTGAAATATATTGACAAGAACTTGAAGAATATTACATTATCTACCGAAGACTAGTTACGCAAACAATGGTAAAAAAGTGTTAATTAAAAAAAACGTGTTTTATTATTGTCCCTGAAATCCCTCGTTGCAATACCATTGCCAGTTATCTCGAAGCAATAACTCTTCTCTCTTGCAATGCATTAACGTGTTACACAGCGGTTAACGTTGGTTCAAAACTAAATCGTCCATGATTAAACTGCAACAAATTTTGAAGTTTTTCACGGCCTCCACCCGGACAAGACCAGTGTAGATTTTAACTGGTTGAATCGACGCTTCACCACTCATTGTCTCGCCTCTCGTCACAACGCACAGTTAAGAAACAGATCACAGCTGAAACTTCGAGTCTCCCTTCTTCACTTCAAATTGAAACTGGCCTTCGACTTGAGACGGAGCAACTGTTTCGTCCTCATTCTCCATCTAAAGAAAATTAAAAAGGCAAAGTTATTCCATCATGGCCAGCCGTTCCGTGCCACTATTTTTTTCGGTACGATCGTAAACAAATACTTCTTACATCGTTGGTAAAATACTTCTCGATGATCTCGTATGAAAGTTTGTATATCTCAGCATTTTCATGATTTTGCACCGCCTCGATTTTATCCAATCCTATGAGATATTAAACATGTATTCATGAAATGTTCACAGAACGAGAATTCGCGTCAAACAAATACATCGGTTATTTTTCTATTGGAAAACTTAGAGGTGTTTTTCACGATATTTAATTTCTTATTCAGCAAAAGAGAGGATTTAATTTCACGACTTAGAAATTTAAATTCGCGAAAAAGACAAACATTTCTAACCTCCACACTCCTCGATCATAAGACATACTTTATCAACGTCATCGCCTGCCATCTAAATTGAAAAAAAAACACGTTTAACAATTTCGAACCTAACCAAACCATGATTTTTCCTTCAATTGTTAACATTTTAAAGAGTTACCTTTAATATATTTGTTAAGCCATCCAGTACCACGTGAATGATCTACAGATAGAGAGACATAGAATTAGTCACAGATACAGAGACATAATAGAATTAATCACGCGTAACACGCTTCAATGATTAACAATCGAAGCAAAATTAAGTTACCTGTGCATCTTGAACGCCTAATAGATTACAAAAAGGCAGGATACAACCATTTTCAACTGCAACAGCAACCTATGGAGAGAAAATTTGTTTTTCATATTTCGCACAACTTTTTATAACATACAGCTGCATTTAAATATGTTCGCCTCTCACCTGATGTGGAACACCACTGACGGTCAGATTGCTGATTGCCCATGCAGCCTCTTTTTGGGTCTGAAACTCTCCCTATAGCATTTTTCAAAATGTTTAAAATAATAAAATTTCCATAAATTGAGCAAGCTGGAAGATTTGTTCATTCGCAACTGAGAGAACTGGAAATGTTTTTTTACAAAAACTTGGTCTTTTACAAAACCATTTATTCATATTAAAGTAAAACTATTGCAAATATAATCATAATAAATCCCCAGGTAATTTTTAGGAAGTTACTGTAGACTAACTTTATCTCGAAAATAAGCCACAACTGATTTCCTTCCATACTGAGATTTTTAACCTTGTTTTCCGAACTTAGTTGCTTTTTTAATTTCATAAATCTTGGCTTAATCAACTTATCATATATTTGACTTATTGCTTTATATTTAATTTCTACTTTAAAATCTTCATTTTCACCTCTGCTAATGCTTTTATGATGAGGGGTATTAGGCCAGCGTCAATAACACTCTGCACTTGTTGTTCTGTACCAGCAGTTATATTCGATAAAAACCAAACAGCTTCCTAAATAAATAAAAAACTCACACGTTTTACTGATTTAGTAAAAACCTGAAATCAAACATGTTCAATATTGGTAGGCTGAAGCAGGAGAATCGTTTATGCTCAAAATAACTGTAACATTGCATCATATAACATTGTGTCCACGCTACAGAACAATGCACAACATGAAATTAGCAGGCTATGTTTGAATTGTCTTTACCTTCCTGATCTTTTCCTTGGGATGAGCGAGCAAGAGTGGGAAATGTTGTAACGCCTGATTATCGAGAACTGCTTGCGTCTGTTCATCAGTGCCGGTGACAATGTTCCCGACGGCGCGCAGGGCTGCAGTCTACAACGATATACACATATACAAATTTATCAACAGACTTTGCAGTGCCATCTGCATCAAAGTAGTCGTATCAGTGTATATTTTAAGCCTTATAAATAATTTACCTGCAATCTGATCTCAGAATGCGTTAAAAATGAAACGAGTTTAGGAACTACGCCAACATGTAAGACAGCTTGAATATGGTCGTTCCCACAATCAGTCAGATAAGACAGCGCCCAAACACTGTCAACTAGGATCTAGACATAAAGAAATAAGAGGTAATAAAGAAAACAGGGTTAGTAAGATCGTATTTAACATCAGTAAAGTACTGTATTAGCTGCATTATTGTTACGGTCAAAGCCTTCTTAATTTTCTTAGGTCTCACTTTTAAGGCAGATGTTGCTTACTACAAAACCCTATCGTAGCAGGTTGTTTGTTTGCTGCAGAAACAGAGATTTTCAAACTTTACCTGGTTTGATGTCAAGATAGGATTTATTTTCAAAAATCAAAGAAAATTAATTTGGGAAAGGTGTATTCATTCAATGCTGTCTTAAAACAAATGAAATAAAATTCTATTTTTGCAACATAAAGAGTACGTACGTCTAAATCTGAGTGGTGTACTAAAACACCAAGTGCTGGTAGTAATTGCTGAATAGTTTCCATTGGTGGTGGTGGCTCTTTGTTACGACATAAATTTACTATCACCCAAGTGACATTGCGAAGGAAGGTTAACTAAATACAAACATTTTTGTAAGAAGTGTAACTGATAAAAAATAATGATATAGCCTTTACTAAAAATTACTGTTTCAAAGCACACCTACAGGGACGTTAGGATCAATAAATGTCAAAAGTGGTGTCACAACGCCATGCCTGATTACAAAATCTCTTAGCACAGGTCCATCTCCAATGATATTTCCCAGTGCCCAAACAGCTTGTTCACAGACATTCTGATGTTTGGATTCCAATAATCTCATGAAATGTGTAACTGCTCCAGCCTGCACAACAGCTTGCGTTTGGTGAGAGGAACCTGATGCAATGTTTGTTAGAGCCCATGCAGCTTCAAATTGTAGGGAAGCACTAGAAAATAACAAGATTTAATAAATTCTATAACTTTAAATGCTTAAAGTAGTAAAAAATAAACAATTTCTTACTTGTCATCACTTTGTAAACAATCTACAAGGATTGGTAAGATTCCAGATCTAAAACAACAAAATATTTGAAACACTCCAGCTACTTACTTACATTTGCAGGGCGAAGAAAGTAAATAAATGCAAACAAAGTTTACTCTAAATTGAGAAATAAGTGTTGTGTATAGGAATGTATTGTTAGTTTCTCTTTCAAACACAACAAGATGGTGGTGAAGATTACAACAAAAATTAGATAATCAATTATCCAATGTCTTGTACACACATTTTTCTCAGGACCTTTAACCTAATCATGGAAATGATTAAGGCCCGCTTCCACTCAGGAAAATTTCCCCCAGAAAAAAAAATTATGTAATGTACATGCACTGTGCACTGGAAGCGTTAGAATAAAAATATTTTAAATCAATCAAATTGACTTAAATTTAACAAAATGGTAGCTGAAAACGATATAAAGTGAAGAAACAACAATGTTTGTAGCACTGGACCAAATATAACCAAGAAAACCAAGATACGACATTTCAAGTAACCTCTCAAACGTCCAAAGATATGTTTCTTCATACAATGCAAGTAACTGATGTCGGATTTGCACAATAAGTGCATGCAATCGAAAATTGAGAATCACCAGTTGCCACATAGCATAACAATAAATAGTCTTAAACTAATGGACTAATTGTTTTCCTGCGCAATGAGCATTTTATAATAGTTAGAGCAATCAGTGCTCAACTTGGTAGGTGACATGTTAAACTGTTAAAAAAATACTTGTGGTCAAACAACTAAATTACTCGAATGAGCACATCACTATAAAATATTTTACAAATCCAATATCGTTTGCTTTGCCTTGCTCTAGGTAATCTTGGTCGCGCCTGTTGCAACCATTTTGATTTTTTGATTCTGATTTCTAATTTTCCCCTGTTCTGGAAATGCTGATAGAGAAAAATTCTGTGGAAAACTTTCCTGTCTATGGAAAATCTTTCAGAGTGAAAACAGACATTTATCCAGGATTACCAATATTATAGCTCAGAATAAAACTACAAATGCTTTTTCTGCTTTGACAACAGACTCAAGTTCTCAAATAGAGAAAGGTTTTGATCACTTCACCACAATTGTTTGAAATTTAAAACCATACATCTCAAATTTTTTGATTTCAGAGATCTGGTTTGCTGAATTTGGCATGGTTTCTCAGAGATTCTCTTGTATGTTTTTTGGTTCACTGGCCTTGGTGATTTGATGCACATTACTACAACAGCCAAATTAACAAAAAGCAAGGAAGCCTGTTTTACATATTTCCCATATCGCTATTTCATGAATCCTTGCCCGCCTGTTAACCTGAAGTAATGAAAAATACTAAGATTATAGGTGCGAATACCCCCTGACTCACAGACAGAGACACAGCAAGTATTACAATATAGATACAAATTTCAGGATGCTTCAGCATTTTTTCTGCTGTGGCAACTGTGGATTAGCGTTGTAGGCAAGCAATCGAAACAAATACACTTACTGAATAAGGTCATCTATTGGTGGGTTTCTATCTCTTGATAATAATTTACGAGCAGCTTGGACTGCACTCAGTCTTGTTGAAATGTCTCCCTTAGCAGCATTCTGTATTAAAGGTTATGCCTTTTATTATTTCCTAAATGGCTGCATCATATCAAAAAGAGATAAAAATTTTTACAGTGTTATCGAATTAATTTTTCAATCTATCCAAAGTGACATTTTTCCATGCATAATAGGGTTTTATATTGAGCCTCTCTTCATGATGAGATTAAAGGAGTTTTTTCTTTTTTTGGGGGGGGGGGGGGGATTATATAACTGTTGAAAGTGATTTGGAAGAGATTTTAACTTTCTTTATTTTTTCAGATTAGCTTTGCTTTAAAGAAATTCTTCTTCTCTGCAATTATGCTCAAATGCAAACTAATAAAATAACCAAAATTAATATTTTTATAATTTCAAATATTTAGCAAACTGTTTACCTCTACAATGCTTTGTAAGGATGCATCCTAAAATGACACAAACACACATTATACCATGCAGGTTTATTGGGTGGTAAATGTTACTGTTGAAAGAACAGGAAGTAAAAACAAATTCCAACTAAACTATGAGAAACAACAAAATAAAATATAGCACTTGTATTATGTCCATGCTTACAAAAATATTTTCAGTAGCTATTTTTATATCTATTCTAGAGGCTAGGATTTTGCCAAAAATTAAGAAAATGTTAGGTTCATATTCATTCTTATTTTTTTTATAGATTAAGAAAAAAAAAAATTTCTTTTTATTAATATACATGCTTCTAAAATAAGAAAAACATTTTTCAATCTGACCATATATTTTTCTATTTTCTTGTTAGGTTTTGCAAATTTTTAGGAAGAACAAAATTATAACATTCAAGGCTGAAAAAGTGTAAACAAATAAGCGCATCCAGTCGTAACTTAAATTCAAACGTTCTTATAAAAAAACATGTATAGCACAGAAATAAGAAAAATTTGTAACATTTTAAAAACTACCATCTTTTTATGATAGTAGAAACGCATGTTTTAAGCAGCGTTTACATTATCAGATTTTGTCTGTAGAGTTTTCTCATTAATTATTTATATCGGATTCTTGCGTTTACATTTGTATCAGATGTTGACATTTTTTATGACAAGTTTCCTTACGCAAGAAGGCGTGCTACTGCCGCAATCGTTATAGCTGTTTTACTGAAAAGGAAAAAGCAACGAAAACAGAAAGAGAAGATTTTGATTAGCATTTGTCGCAAATGCATAAAATTGCCTTTGCTCTCTCATCCCTGTCTCTACACAGAGGAATTTTGAAAGGGAAAGAAGCTCTATGGAATGTAAATTCCATAGAGCTTCTTTCCCTTTCAAAAGTTTATTAAAAATTTCTGTTTTTGACATTTTGATTTCTTAAAAGATTTTTTTTTCTCTCGTGCTTTCGAAATCATACGCATTTTCAAACCATTAATATTTAATGAAGCAAACTGTTACTTTATTGGTTGATTCTCTTCAGACAAAATCTGAAAAGTTGAAATGTTTTGACTTTTCAGATTGTCTCTGACAACAAATTTGACCACAAAAAAGCAGATTTTGTCGAATCAGATAAATCTGTCAGACAAAATCTGATAATGTAAACGCTGCTTTACAAAGGTTAGTTTGCATATTTAAGTCTCATGAGGGAATAACATATTGCTCATACAACATCTTACAACATTGCCATATGAAAAATCATGAACAAATTCTGAAACAGAATTACATATTTATTTAGTGCTTACCTGAAATTTATTATCCTTTTCATCATCTTCAACATTATTAGGAACAAGTCTTCTTTTCTGTAGAGCTTCATCTCTTTTAGCCTGCATAGGTGTGCAGATTGTGAGTGTATCAAGTTTTACATGGACTTACCTAAGTTATTACTTTAAGTTACCTATTCTAACATTTTTTACGCCCACTTAAAATCGAGCAACACATGCCTTTATACTACTTCTGACATACAGGCTGTGTTATAGGAAAAACACAGGTCTGTGGCGTTCTACTAAAATATATTTTCAGGGATTTGGTCGTGATTGAGCGCTTATCTTAACAATATGTTCGCGAGTGATGTCGAGTGATCACCAAAAGGCCTCTAAATAACGAATAACGTGGCAAATAACGTAGGTAATAAAGTTGAATACACAATCCTGTGACATACTTGGAATTATTTTCACTACACAAAAAAAACAAAAAAACATCGAGATCCTGTCGCTAAAAGTCTATTTAAATGCGACTAGAACAGATTTTTTACTCAAGTTCAGTCTCCTTAAAAAGTTCCTAACCTTCTCAACTTTTTCTTATAACAGCACTGTGAAGTCACTGTCATTCCCCCTTATTATTCATCCACCACAACATATTTATTAGGGAATGGTAAAAAAAGCTGTGCATGGTAAACAAAAAAACAAATTGAAAAATGCCAATTAAACACAAAAACAAGGAGTAAGGCTGAATGTAAATGTAAAATCAATCTGAAAAAAGAAATGTATAAAGCTGATCTGGAATCA
Organism: Hydractinia echinata; assembly: GCA_030067915.1. NCBI lineage: Eukaryota > Metazoa > Cnidaria > Hydrozoa > Anthoathecata > Hydractiniidae > Hydractinia > Hydractinia echinata. Next base: position 322,617 of record JASGCC010000255.1, read on the forward strand.
TGTTGCAGTTTGTTTCTTATGAAACCTAAACATTGCAACGTTTTGTTTGAAGTCACCAAAAAAGTTCTTTCTCGCAATATGATTTATGAGAAAGAATACTTTCTACAATTTTAGTTAGGTGCACAATTAATCACACAGTTTTAAGGTGAGCAATTTCGTGAAATCCAATATTTTTTAGGTGTTTTAATAAAAAAAAACATTAAACACTACGAGCCAGGTGTTGCTTCTCACATATTTAAAAATCTAGGTAAGAAATATTTTTTCATAAGAAGAATATTTTTGGGGTTGGTTCAGTCTGGATATTTCTGGTATATTGTGCTGCAGCCAAAGAGCTTAAATCTAAAGCATTCCCTAGATCATATTCTTAAGAATGAAAGTTAAGTACAAAAACTGCATTTAAAAAAATAATAATAAATAACTCAATTCATCAATCAAAAAGGAGAATAAGTGAGAAATGATTAAAAATCCCTTCTTTGTTAAATCTCTTAATTCTAATTCTCAAGAACATTGAATGAAATTTGAAAATAAAGCAGCCATTTTTATAAAGCCAGTGAGTATTCCAAAATTGTCTCTGTATTTTTAATGAGTTAAAAAATCCAAAATATTTTTCATGTCAATTGATAGTTATTAAAAAATGCTTGATATACAAAGAAGAAACTTTGCTATACCACTGCTAAAAATATGATTTAAAATTTATACTCAAAAGGTATACTATATATCATTAACATGCATAAAAACACTGTTAATAAAATAAATTGCCCGCTGACTAAAAAGTGATCAAGCAATCAGCCAGCCAACCACATCAGCAGGGGCTTGATACCAACTTCAGTTCAAAGAAGTTTATTAGGACCCTTGTTACTCTATGCAAACCTGCAGAGTAAAGTAAATTTGAGAAATTAGCAATGGTTATTACAAGTTCTTATTGGCCATATTATGAAAAATAGGACTACTTGGCATATCACAACTTGGATTTCATAAAAAAGTAAAGTAAAAAACTAAAAATTAGTTCTATAAATCAAGTATAATTCTGATAACGTTTCTAGTTAGTAGTTCCAAAAATAATTCTATTTCATTGTTAACAAATAAAACTAGTCTGAACCTATCCGGTAATCCAAAACATTTTCTACCATATTGATTTTTTTGATAAATCTAGGCTTGATTATCCAAAAAGTTTTAGCGATCCTTACCACTTTGCCGGTAACCGAAAAAGTTCAGCTCAGATTCACGCTATTCAAAATCATTAAGGCGCTCCGTCATTATTACGTAACTTATATTATTACGCAACTTTGAAATCAACAATTCGAATGTTCTTTATTCTATTTGAAATGTGAAATGTACGAGTGGAAATTGTTGATGTAGCGAAAGTGTTTTAGAAGAAAATGCGCTGGGAAAGGCTGTTTCCAGGCATCTGAGAACATGGAATTTCAAAATTTTCCCTACAGACGCCACCATGGTCCGTCCTCCGGGAGATCCTCATCGAAATTCCCAATTGAGGTCTACCAGCCTCAATTGAGAATTTCTAGCTAACACACTGAAAGCTAGTCATGCTAGCAATTAGCATAAAAAAATATATTGTTTTCGAATGAAAAAAATCTTTTAAAATTACCCGCATGGGTAGGAAAATAAAATCTAAAAATTTTTGCAGAAAGTTTAATTTATTTTTCCACAGAATTCATACATAAGTTAAACTCACAGGTGGCTTTTTTTTTAAATTTATTTCATGAAAACATCAGAAATTTTCTTGCTGGTGTTTATTTATCAATGCTTCATGACAGGTAGTAAACAAAAATCGCTTTTTCATTTATGTATTTTGAAACGTTAAACAGTTAACTTGTGTTTAGAAAGATTATTTAAAATAAGATCAATATAAAAGTTATTTTCATTTGAACATTATTTCAGCTATTGGAGACAAGGAAGTAAAGACAGAGAGAGTGGCTAGCTCAGACACTCGGTTCTTGTGTTTAGTGTTCACAAGTTTAAACGTCCCCCACTTGTCTCCAACATGAACAAAATAATGACACAGAATTAGAAAAAAAATTAAACCAGCACGCCACATTATTTTTTGATGTGCGAACATCGCATGCCAAAATATTCTGAAATTAGTTATCATTTTTTTCCTGGTGAGGTGTGTACATATGTTTCTGAAGTGGTTTGCAACAATCACCTAGAGGAGAAGCTGAAACATTAAAAACAAGGCAGCTTATATTATTTCATACATTTATGAAGCAAAGTACAAAAATATGTTAGCATACCTTTCTTAGTACTACGGAAACTTCATTTCGTCTTTGTCTCAATGACTAGAAAAGTAAAAATCATTTGTAATGACAAACATAACATGCTAAATTAAACACAAAATAGAAATTTGGACCTAGTGAAAGTTATCCAACTTGTTCCGTGTACCTATGAATTTAGAGATTTTAATTACATTATACCCTTTTTTAATTCCACAATTTTGTTAAGGTATATAACTCTTTTCAATCCATTATTTCAAAAAAAAAATTGTTAGAAAATAAAATGTTTTGTATTTCTTAAAAAATATTGTTTATGATGTTCACACATTTTAACACGTTCGCTGCCAACTACGAGTATACTTGTAGTACGTCAGCGCTATTTATTTGCCAACTACGAGTATACTCGTAGTACGTCAGCGCTATTTATTTGCCGACTACGAGTATACTCGTAGTTTCATAGATTTATTTTAAAGCTCATTGGCTAATTCAAAACAAGACTTTTCTTTTGTTTGAGGCGGAGAAGGGTTAGTGTCAAAGTAAGTATTTGACTTAGAAAAACCTGCGCTATCCATTTTATTAGTGGGAAAACTTACTACTTACTAACCAAAACAGAAAAAAGTTATGTTTGATTATAGTTGACAATATCTTTCATGAAAAGTAAAAGAGAAACTATTCCTTTGTATGGTACACTTTAAAACATTCCCCAACACATAAAGGTGGCTTTTTGCTGCTTACAGTGCAGTCATATCGAGTTCCTTTTCGTTTTTCTTTGGAACAAACTCGGCATGGTTTTGTTGGAAATCTTTTCTTCTCAGTCGGAGGTATTGCAGTTATATAATGAAGATTAGGCATGGTGTTTGTTCTGCTGGAACAAACAGACCTTGCCTTTACTTTGTCTCCAATGAAATCGCTAAATATAGCTTCTCTGTACTTTAATAATGTCATTGACTTATCTGTACCATATTTGGTGTTGTAACACAGTCTAGATCAGATTGGGAGAGGGTCATTAATATACCCCGTCCAACCCATGCTAGCATGGAAAACGGACGTTAAGCCGAGAATGATGATGATGATGATGAGGCAGTATGCGTTAAAGACAAAAATGTCGAAGATATGCAGCGCTATTTTTTGTACCATTGTGTTGTTTTTCTTAGGCAGACATAATAGGAGACCATCTGGTCAGCCCTATTGATACCCGACATGCCTGCATTATAATCTTGGATGCTGGTTGGTTTCATCTTCTTCTAATCTCTTTTGTTGGACACCTCTACTATCTCATGTCTGTGCATGGTACTCATCGTCAAAACATCTCTCTTGTCTTTCCATCTTGTAACAATGACACCATCTCAGCTTCTGCTTACAGCATCTCCTTTTTTGAGCTTTGCTTTGGTAACTTCTTTTGGATTTGATTTACGATCACTTCTTAATGTACCACATAATATAGGTATTTTCTGTGAGCAAATGCTTTGCCAATTCAAATGAATTATAGAAGTAATCGGTGTACAGCTCATAACCTTTTCCCAGCAGGTTCTCCATTAAATGTAAGACAATTGCTCCTGTTTGACCCAGCGAGTGAATATCGGGAGTTGGGTCACCAAAATAGATCTTGACATTCATGACGATACCATCAGATTCACACAGCTCGTAGAATTTAACACCATATTTGTGTTTTTTATTCTTTATGTATTGCCTGAATATAAGACGTCCTCTCCAAAGCATCATTGACCCATCAATTGATACCTTTCTATTAGGAGTGTAGATGGTGGTCATTGTATTATTCAGTTGATCAACAAGCAGCTTAATCTTACCCAATCGTGTGCTGGGGGCATTCTCGTTGTCCACAAAATGCCAAAACCGTAACATTAGCTGAAATTTATTTCGAGACATTATGCTGAAAACCCATAGAGTTCATTTTTCGACCAGCTATTACTTAAATATGACATCATAATTTATGCAGCATTATTAAAACTGAAATTCTCAAAATGTGAATATCTTGAGAACGAAAGGAGCTTTTTAAAAAAGACTTGTTAGTCAACTTTTTGAGCTCTATAATATAAGTTTAACATCATTTTATACCTCAGGTTCCCTTTAAGGAGAATTGAGGAGAGGAGAGTCTGGAGAAGATATAAAATAGCAATCTACAGAAATTTGCTTTGCTTATCTAAACATTGTTTTTAAGTTTAAACATCTCACATTGGCATGAATGCAGCCCTCTAAATCCACAACGGCATTCAGCTTTTGCCGTCTTGAATGCTGTCGAAGCAGACCCTGTTGACGGCAAAATTTTGCCGTAGTGGTTTTTAGACAGCACAAAAATAAACACAACTTTTTCCAACTTACTGATGTATTGTTAGTAATTTTTTTTTAAAAAGACTTAATTGAAAAACATACCGCGCCAGGCCTATTAAATAAGAAAAAAGCAACTGCTCGATAAATCATGCATCCCAAGCATAGATAATTTTGTTTGCGCATGGTATTGCCATGGAGCCTCATGGTAAGATAGCTGTACTTAAAGTCTTGAAGGAGAAAAATCACAAGAAAATGAAGTCATGCGACTCTGGCACTGTTATTATGAAATACATACATACATACATACATACATACATACATACATACTTATATGTTATAACTATTTTCTACTGCATGTGTTCAATTGTACTTTTAAGTTGTTTATTTGTGATTTTATTTTTCCAATGTGTTAATAGCTTTTTAGGAACACAATCAAAAAATACATATAACAGCCATAAATTTTTTATTTGAAAGTGTCTAGCTCATAGCCGGGGGCCAATTTTTAAATGTACAGAGTTACAAATTAAATTTCTTCTTTATACAGTCTCCGTGTTTTTCGCTTTGATTTTGAACCTTGCCACTGACGTGGGCGGAAGCATTTTAGATAAGCCTCGTTTCCATGTGCGTAGGTGTATATACAAAATGGAAAACAAAATTAGCCGCTCAAGGAAGGAAGCTCTCAAAGTTTAAAAAACAACATTGTACTGGTACTTTGTATTTGTATTCTTTTTTGTTAGCTAATACGAGAGCCATCGTTTCTTAAAGGTAGTGTCTGCTAAAAACTGAAAGTTACTTTACATAAAGAATATTTGATCATAATATTGGTCATTACTATTTTTCTTTTATATTACTCAAACTCATTTTTTGTTTAATTTTGTTTTTGTTTAAAAATTTTGCAACACATCAGCTGTACTGGTCAAGTAATGTTTGGTCATTTCAAGAAATAACCAAAAAAACACCTATTGCAATAATATTATGTCCATGGTTAAAGATACCTTGAAACGAGATTGTCACTTTTCAACTTTCTAAAGTGTTTTTATCTCTAAAATAATAGCCATATTTTGTCTGTCTGGCCTCAAGAAAATCGTTGTGTCACAGCCACACAAATTTTTTATCTGCACGAAATACCAAACGCGATATATTTTTACTGACTTTGTTTCGATTGCCCAATTGTAGTAACCAATCATGACCTCAAATTTTTTGAAAAACAAATCCAAGTTTTTGCAGCCTTGACATGCCGACGAAGAAACATGTGAAGCAGAGCCACGAAGGCCATTTTGACTTTAGAAGTGGTTGTGTTCAGTGTTAGATTTGTAGGTCTCTGTTTGACATTTTTTTCTTCTTAAAGCTTTTAGTAATGTAATATTTTTTTTGTATGTTTTCACATGTTAAGGTAAGTATGTTGTCACGTTTTTTAGCCATGTACAAATTTTAAATCACCAATTTTAAGATTGTGTCTATGAACGTAGATTTTGAGGGTTATTCCTATTCATTTAAGGGTGTTATTCAGTTTAATATAAGAGCCTTTTACCTTAGCCAATACTATTTATTTTTGTGTTTTTGTGTCTTTTCTCCATCTGATTTTTACTCAGCTGCAGCTGGGGTTGTGGCTACTGTTAGCTAACTAGCTGCCTCTCTGGCTAAAAAGTAAAAGTAGCCAACTAAATAATTAGAAAGAGCTGCACATAAAACAACAGAATTGTCAAATAATTTTAGCATTGTAACAGGATATTCACAAGCAAGAATCGTATAAGTTTTGATTCCTCTAATTACTTGCTCCACAAGAATTCGCAAATTCACAAATCCTTTTTTATATATCACCCAGTGTCATTTGCGCTGCATCCTTTCTTTCATGCAATTTGAATCCTTGTCATACATTATTCGAGAATAGATCGGTACTAGATCCAAATAACCACTCCTATTCGTTATTTCTTTGTCAGATATAGATCCCCCATAAGGCTTTGACACAAACACAACACTTGAATTTGGAGCAACGCGGACAAGTACCTTTAGTGTCAGTTTATAGTCAGTTCATGTGATTCTTTGTAGGTCCAAATGTTGGAGTTTATAAAAAATTCTGTCCTATCTAGAATAGAATGTACATCAGAATAGCCAAGTCTCCTGAAGCGTTCAGTAAAAGGTGCTAAAACTGTTGCTTGGACATAAATATAAATAACTGGCACAAGAACTGCTGATGAAGCCTTGATCCATGATGTTAAAATTGAACTGACAAGACCATGGGATATACTAAACTTGTCAGCTAAATCATGGTTTAAAAGATTAGGATGCAATCTCATCAACATTCAAAACTGGAATCAGGACATGCAACATTGTGAGTGCGTCATGCGCAACACGCACAATCCACGGTGCTATGGTGATCTTCGCGATAGAAATTTTTTTTGTGATAACATCATGATTAACATTTATGGTTCATGATGTTCATGTTAGATCACGATTTCACGATACATTCTAATGATCTATCATGGTGTGTTTAAAATAGAAATATTTTGTTTGGTTCATGTTTCTTCGGGATTGTCTCAAAATGTTTGTACGTAATTTGTATAATTTGTATCAAAAACTTCCTATCCATTTATTAAATCTTTCTTATCATTTTATTTTTAATACAAACTGTTTCGTATCATCAAAATTATAAAGTTCGTATCAATTAAAATAAAGTTTGAAAAGTTGCTATAGGAAGTTCCTTTATTATAATTGGACTTATTATCTCAGGTCTTTATTATTTAAATTTTTTTAGCAATTATAAAGTTCGTTTCCTTATAGGAAGTTCCTTTATTTAATTGGACTTATTATCTTAGGTCTTTATATTTAATTATTTTTTAACAAAGGTTGTTTAACAAATATTATTCCCGTCTTTTTATAAAAAAAACTTTCAAAATAAAACTGCGTCTTGTTATAAAAAAAACTAAACTTTGTTTTATTAGAATTAAATAATAAGTTTAAATAATATTGCTTGCACAAAATTAAATAATAAGTACATGTCTACAACGATGGAGGGTGTTACGACAGGCATATTTTTCTATGTATTTTCGCATCACGCACACAGTTAATATTTTTTGTTGTGAAGGAAAAATAATAATAATAAAAGATTTCGGATTTTTGGTGGTGTGTAATTTTGTTCCCTATACCTTTCAAGGTCGCCAGTAGCCTGTTTTGTACAGAACTTCTACAATGTTGTTCCGTCATTTGAAATAAATAGGTATTATCCCATAGTATTATCTTGAACATGCAAAATGTTTCATGTAGTGCATGCAGGGTGGCCACAGAATTTGAAGAAATTCCATGACTTTTCCCTGACTTTTCCCTGACTTTTCCATGACCAAAACCGTTAAGAAAAATTAAACCCCTAAATTAATCAATTATCAAACAAACCATAAATTTATTATTTAGAGAACAAATTTGCTGAAAAAGTACAAGTACTTTTTTCTACATGATGAAAAACAACAAAATCGTGTCAAAATATAAAGAACATATATATTCATACAGAATATTCATATAAAATCAGAACTTTAGAAAAAAATAGACTAGAAAAACAACAAATATCAACTAATATCCTATATAGAGTCTGTGAGCATGGACGTTACTTTTCTTTCTGAAGATCCTTAGTTAGCTTCTCCACAGCTTTATCTAGTTCGGCTATGTTAGCTTTCTTTTCGGTGACCTTCCTTCTAAAAGCATTTGCTTTAACTAAAAAGTCCATGTTCTCAGATTCCTCAGCTTTGTAGCAGAGTTTTTCAATATCCGTGTTCAGTGCATTGATGGATGAGATTAATCTTTTCTTATGGTTTTTAACATTGTTGATTTCGTCTGTTATTGATTTTCTTTTGTTTGATTTCTTGTCTTCGTTGACTTTTCTTTTTTGGTCTTCCAGATGTGTTCCGTATCTTTGTCTGGCAGCTTTACAACTTTTCAACAGACCATTACTCAATTGATACTCATGCAAATCCACATTGGATGATTGTAGGTGGTCATATACAACTCTTTGGCTAACAATAGATTTCTCTTGAAGATTCTCAATCAACAGTTCTTTATTGATACTAAATCCCCGTTCAACAGCAGATTGACTGTGTGATAATGTGAAGATCACTTTACAGATGGCCCATAACGCTTTTTGATCTTTGAAATACGGCCTTAGGAATTCATCCACTCTTGATTTGCTGAAATCAAATTGCACAAACTCTTCCTTAGTAGGTGCGTCGAGCGATGACAAGAATTTCTCAAGCTCTTCTTTTGCCGAATCTGCCACAGAAGGCAACACATGATCAACCTGATGAAGCTTTTCAACCCGAGATATAAACTGACTTGTAGCTTTCTGTTGGTTCTGTACCATATTGACTGGTGATAATGAGGAGGAGCATCGAACGATAAGATACTTCAAGGGACTTCTCTCTTGTAGCTTCAATATCAGATTAGTTAGAAAAGCCACACAATCTTTTCGGAACTGATGTTTTGCCCCATCTGTTATCTCTTTTGACCGCAAGATAGCCTTTACAGCTGTGCCTGTGTTCACCATGTCAACTGGCAATCGATTCTGGACCTCCTCAACATCAATGTTAATAAGTTTACGAGGAGTATTCGCTTCAGTCATAACCTCCTTACGAATAAAAAGGTTCATGATTTTTCTAGTCATTCCCTCAAGCACATCACTCAAGAAAGGAACCATTGGATTATCTGATTGGAAAGCAACCAAGTAACATTTCAGGGTCGTTGCAATATTCTTGAAAAAGGTAAACTTTGCGACCATAAGTTTAAAATCTTTGGCAATGTCACTGTCGTTGAACATTACTTTAAACAGTTTGTTCAATCCCATGCAAGATCTTAGAGAGAAATGGGACTTGACAACGTTCAAAGCCCAGAGGATCTCGGAGCAAAGCACGTTGCTTGATACAATGAAAGACTCGATTGTTTCCCTTGGCTCAGCTTCTTTAGTCTTGGGTGGCTGACAAGTATGCACTTGAGGAGCTTCCATCCGCTTAAAAAAGTTAGCTTTGCTATTTTGGACATTCAGCAAATGTTTTTTTCCAGTGCTGTGGCTAATGACTGCACCGATCCCCATGTTGCTCAAGTTAAAATCTATATCACATAGTTTACATCTGGCTGATGTAACTGACTTGTCACTCTGTAACCATGCCTTGAATCTGTCATCTTTAAGCCACTGCTCATTAAACCGGCAAATTTTCTTTGATGACATTTTCTATATGTTCTTATACTATCAACTGAAACGACGAAAACAAATACTGTTTTTAGACTTTTAAGGAACACTATTTCTATTAATAAATCCTCTAAAACCAGAGCTATCTGTTGCATTCAGAAAAACTATTCGAAACATGGCAAATAATCGATAAAACTTCCTGAATAGTACTAGTAATGAATACTTAAAACATTAAAGAAAACTCAATGCAAATACCACTTTCACACAAGGTATATGACAAGGTGATCTTTACTTTCTAAGAACAAATATATTCCTGTCCCATGCTACAAGCTAGAACTATGCTAGGACTCCCTTCCTTAGAAGAAACATTGATTGAAAACGATTTTACCACACAGATTACATCAATATAAGTTATCATTGCTTGTAAACTAAGCAGTCACATGACATAATGTATAATAAAACAAATTTATAGTATAATAAAACCAAACACAACTATGTTATATTGCAACAAAGCTTGACAATGAAACTGTTCAAAAAATTGAAATTAAGTTTTCTTGAAATTTATGCTACAAAATATAAACTGCAAAAATATTTAGCCAGTCAAAAACTTAGGTTGTCAAGGAAAAAAAGTTCCATGACTTTTCCATGACTTTTTCATGAAAATCCTGTTTTCCATGACTTTTTCCAGACCAAATAAAATTCCATGACTTTTCCATGATTTCCAGAAATTCCATGACTTGTGGCCACCCTGGCATGAGATACAGGCTAGAACAAACCAATGCGTTACTGTTAGCGGGCAAAGCAAGGGTCATAAGTTTAAGTAGCTCAAAGCATTAAAAATAATGCAAGCCGATCAGACTTCAGAATCAGATGCTCTTAAAAAAAATTTCGTCTGGTCGCAGCGACCAGGCAAAAGAGTAGGATCCAATCCTATTCCAGCGCCGTTTGCCACGTGCCGACCAAACAAATTGCTTGAGGTTTTAATTTTTGATTTATTTCAACCTGTTTTTTTAATTATTTTATGTTATTAGTATATCTTTAAACATTTATAGCGTATTTATATGTTTTATATTATTTTAGAAATACTAGCTGGGGCCTGGCATCAGACGACGGATGTAGCCCTACAGAGTAACTGCATTAGCACCTTTTTTGTTGGTCACCCCCTTCTGCATGAAATATGTTTTCTCAACAATACACCACCGTAACACAACTCATCGTGAATCTTTAAAGTTTTAAGATTATATCAGAATTAAGGTCTCCCCAAATGTACAAAAAGTAATCTGCGAGAATTAATAATTTAACAATACTGCACTACACTTAACATTCATAAGAAAGAAATGAAGATGTTTTAGCATATCAATATATACCTGCGACATGACTAAAATTGTTATGAAGTTTAAGATATCTAAGATTTGATCATAAAGTTGGATCATACAAGTTAAACAAAAAAGAAATAGAAGTAGGCAAAAGAAACAAAAAGGTTATGACTACGTTCATTGGTTTAGAATTAACAAAAGAGACTTAAAGGGGAACTACACGCAAAAATTATTTTTTGATATATTGTCAAAAATGGGTCATATATTTCAAAAAATAAAAAAGTGCAATTTAATTATGTCTGTTTTTACCTCAATAAGAGCAATTTCTTTGCCAGAAATATGCCTTTTTTCAACAGGCCGCGTAAAAACAAGACTGGAAATAGTAACAAAAATGACGTTGCAAAGTGCGACATGTAGCAAACCACAGAGAGAGGCCTCCAAGAAAACACATTGAAAAGAAGAGGAGACATTACGATTTGTTGTAACTTATTTTTTAATAAACAAGAACCAAAATAACTAAGTATATACCAAAAATAAACCTTTTTTATTCGTCAAAAAACAACGATAACCAACAATTTTCCTCAAATGAACAAACAGTCTTCATAAAAAAACTTTGATGTTTTCAAACACTTTTGATGCATTGACCCTCTCCCGTTGATAAACTGTTATAATTTTGAAAAAGGTTAAAAAAAATGAAATTGTACGGACGAAGGAGAACAGTAGCCCATCTTTTTTTAATTCTTTTGTGTGATGGACCTCACCTTGGAAAGTTTGCATATTAAATGAGAAACAATTCAGGGGGTAAAAGGGACAATTTTTTTAGTCTCTGAAGTAAATACAAAAATCGTCGGGACAGCAACAGGAACAAGAAGACTATTTCCAGAACGTGCTTTACTTTCGTTTGATGTTCGAGATGTTGATGACATCGGTTCACCCATTAGCTCACTCTAGCAAAGTAATATGTTTACCCCCTGTCAGAAATTAGATTTTTATTCGCGCAAAACAAAAACAACAAAACTTTGCTTATGAGTTGCGAGAAAAGATAATCATAGGTGGCGAGCAGGAAGAAAATTTTTAACTTCAAAATATTAAATTTATAAATTTAACAATGGAAGAAGGTAACAAACGAGTGAAATTATATTAGTAAAATAAAAGTGAACGTAAATTATACAATGGCGTGGATTTGATGACCAGTGAATATATGCAAATACAAAGAAAACTTTATTTTTTGCATTCAAGATATCCAGATGAACTTTGTCTTACTATCATATATCCCTCTGGAAACAATCGTCAGTGAAGTGTTTTGAGCAGATGTAAAAACCAGAATCTTTTGGTAAAGACCCTTCTCTTTTAATCGCTTGCAATCATTTTTTTACGAAGTTTGTTGTTCGATTTTTTTGAAGGTATCTTATGAAAGCTAAGCCCTTTGTTAAACGTGGAGCGACTTGTACAACCGAAAGCTGAGCAACTTGGCATATTAAGCATAAAATAAGAAGGAATTGCTAGTAGCTATATTTATCAAAACTATAAACGATTTAAAAATTTGTTGCTTTAATAAACCAGCCCCTGCATAGAATTGCGCTTTCCGCACTTTGCAACGTCACACATCACGTTCGTCCCAGTCTGTTTTTACGGAATTGGGGGTTGGGATTTCTAGCCGTATTTTGGGGTGATAAGGTTCGTATTCTTGGCACTTGGAAGTCATATGAAACAGTAAAACTAGTTGAATTCGTTTTTTTATGGTAGTAGTAACAATATATCAAAAAATAATTTTTCCGTGTAGTTCCCCTTTAATCCAAAATGCGATTCCGTGGTAAAAATATTTAGACTAGCCGGGGGACCCGGAGTCAAAATGCCGTGTTAAGCCACAAGTAATTGTGTTACCCGGCGTTGAACGCCCGGAAAAGCGATTAATAAGAACTGTAAACTGTGCCACGCATTCAGGTGGAGCGCTTTAGTGTAGTATGTCATAAATCGAGAGGCGCACAACATTATGGTCTTTCCGGTGTGATATATTTTTCAAAAAATAACTTTCCACAACTTTAGCTGAAATAAAAACACAGTTTACAACTCGTTGCTACCCTGTCATAGCAAAAACAGTCAGTCAACCTTTTTAATTTTTCAGAAAACGTTCTCGCTAAAAGTTCAAAAATAAATATTACTCCAGGCTAAGTGATTACAGTACTGTGAAAAGGTTTGTTAACATCGTGGTTCGTGTTTATTTCATGTTACGCACGAACCACGATAGCCCATGATGCGTATTTTTTTAAAAATCGTGGACCTCACGATCATGTTTCGTGGACTACACGAACAAAAATTAAACATTACACTGTGGCGTCCACGATAGATAACTTCTATTGTAAAACTAATTTATCAATTAAATCAAAAACCGACGGCAAAACAATAAATTGACACTTGTTGTTTTAATTCACTGTCACAAAGCTAGCTATATAATAGATTTTAATCGTTCGTGAATCAAAATGCGATGTAAAAAAGCATTTCTATCGCCGCTTTTAGTTTATAAACTTTTAAAATGCGATCTAAAAAACATTTCTATCGCCGCTTTTCGTTTATAAACTTTTAAAATGGGATCTTAAAAAACATTTATATCGCCGCTTTTCGTTTTTAAACTTTTAAAATGCGATCTAAAAAAACATTTCTATCGTCGCTTTTCGTTTATAAACTTTTAAAATGCAATCTTAAAAAACATTTCTATCGCCGCTTTTCGTTTTTAAACTTTTAAAATGCGATCTAAAAAAACATTTCTATCGCCGCTTTTCGTTCTTAAACCTTTAAAATGCGATCTTAAAAAACATTTCTATCGCCGCTTTTCGTTTCTAAACTTTTAAAATGGGATCTTAAAAAACATTTCTATCGCCGCTTTTCGTTTTTAAACTTTTAAAATGCGATCTAAAAAAACATTTCCATCGCCGCTTTTTGTTTATAAACTTTTAAAATGCAATCTTAAAAAACATTTCTATTGGCGCTTTTCGTTTTTAAACTTTTAAAATGCGATCTAAAAAAACATTTATATCGCCGCTTTTCGTTCTTAAACTTTTAAAATGCGATCTTAAAAAAAAAATTTCTATCGCCGCTTTTCGTTTATAAACTTTTAAAATGCGATCTAAAAAAAATTTCTATTGCCGCTTTTCGTTCTTAAACTTTTAAAATGCGATCTAAAAAAACATTTCTATTGCCGCTTTTCATTTATAAACTTTTAAAATGCAATCTAAAAAAGCATTTCTATCGCCGCAGACAAATTTAACTTTTCTAGACAAATGACATTTCGTAAAAATACAATCACGTTCATGACGAAAAAGTATACACCAAGCAAAAACTACGAATATGCTTTTTTAACTTGATAAAACCTGAAACAAACAAATCAACTTTAATGAAAGACTTTTTTGAAAAGAAAAAAAATTAAATTATACTGGCTATAAAAATCGTGGAGCTCGCGAAAATAATCGTGGGACACACGATCCTTCGTAGAGATAATAATATTAGCGTGGTGGCCACGATAGAATGTTTGAATGTTTGTTATACATAAAGACCACGATTTTATCGTGGTTCGTGTGCACCACGCTCGTTACACGAACACGATGTTAACAAACCTTTTCACAGTACTGTAGTACAGGCAAACAATGTGGCACATCCATATAGGTATAATACCCTTTTTTGAAAAAAACTTTATCGTAACTTCGGTTAAACACAGGAAACAGCCATTATTAACATTGGACTGAGCGCATAGTACAGGTAAACTGTGTCATCAATGGGTTAGGTAATACCCTTTTCAAAAAAATTATGTTGTAACTTGGGTTTACATAACAACACAGGATACACTCTGTTAACACTTGGCTAAGCGCTTACTACGTACAGGTAAACCGTGTTACATATCCATATAGGAGTCATACCCGTTTTCAAAAAAACTTATCACAGCTTCAATTTAAAACAAAACAAACAGGAAACAATCTGTCGCTAACAACGGGCTGAGCGCTTAGTACATGTAAACAGTGTTGCACATGTGTTTATAGGCGTAATACCCTTGTGCAAAAAAACTTTATTGCAGCTTTGGTTTAAATAAAAACACGTGAAACAGCCTGTCGTTACCCCGTCCAGCTAAAAAATCACTCAGCAATTTTATTTCGCGAATTAAGTTTTCATGACAGTAATAAAAGGAGTCGCTACCTACTAACTGCATTTACATTTAAAGGTAGTGACTGCTTATATCAAGTATTCAGTTAATTGAGAGATGAAATCTTACTATTTACGAATTTCAAGTTAAAAGTTGAAGAATAAAACTTCCAAGCTGTAATGTAATGTCTTTCTGATTTTCGAAGCTTCACCTCCGTGCTTTGGATCACATTCTCCATTTTAAAATCAGCGCTGTGCACGAAAACGAGGCTTTTGTAATATGTTTTCCATTTACGTCATGGGTCATATTCCATTAAAACACAAGACCTATGGGGTGTCAAGGAAATGAATGTATTTATAAAAAAAACAAATGCAAGTTTTACCACCAAGAGGTGAGATTCAAATGAATAATTTATTACTTTTTTTCTTCCTTTCGAAACTTTGAAAAAATGAAGGGCCTTGTACACATTGGGAAAAAATAATGTAAAGAGAAAGAAAAATTACGGAAGTGAAATTACTGTTATATCATGCAACCAAATGCATTTTTGGTTTTTTTATCGACAGAAAGTATTTAAAATATTTTACTATTATACTAATTAGGTACAACTGCAATGTCAGCCCAAGTTTCGAAAATATTTGCGTGAACACCAGGCCCTAAGTTTTATAATATCCTGATAAGATGCGCGCTAAAATCTTTGGGTTTATGGAAGAATCATGGCCTTGTTTGCTGCGTATCGCTGCAGTAATAAAAGTCAGCATGAAAAAAATGATTAAGGCATCTAAGAAAAAGAGTAAGTATATATGATCTACCGTTTCTCTAAACCTTGGCCAGAGATGTATATTATGTTATTATGACAATAGCGTTCATTTTGAGGGCAATATTTTTATTTACCGCCCACAGAGTGAATTTTTCAGCCCGACAGTATCATTTACGCCCGATGCAATCATGTAAATGAGAGTGGAGGGCTGAAAATTTCACTCCAAGGGCGAAGTAAACAAAAATATTGACCGAAAAATTAATGCTATTACTATTATAACTTATTTCAATATCACCAAAATCAAATTCTTTTTTCTTGTCCTGATCTTGTGCCATTTTGCTGCTAATGTTGTTTCTCGCCAGTTTTTTTGTTTTGTTTTTTGTCTCCGAGAAACAAAAAATTCAAATGTTCGATTGAATAAAACAGAAGACATTCTATTGTAGTTTGCGGGCCGATAACAACATTACAACCCTGGAAGCAGGCTGTAAATCCATTATTGGCCCGCATTTTTTGAACGCAACAAAAACACAGGGCTGATAATTTAAATTAACGCCCAAGGCTGTTATATTTACGCGCAATGAAGTTGTGATATTATCCAGAGAACGCCCCCTAAATGAGTTATAATCTCGTTTAGCGTTCAGAGTTCTTGCACACTGGACTCCTGCTGTAGTAAACCACCTGTACTGGGCTATAGCAACGTGTAATAAAAACGGAAAAGAGTTAGCAGAAAGATTCGTTTCCGTGGTTCATCACACAGTGTTGACGAAATACGATAAAAAAAGTGGCTGACAATGGGATCACCTGCGCATACTGCCCTCATCCAAATTATCAGACAGGATACGTTGGTTAAATACCTGGAACAAATGAACGAACAAATCCACACAACGATGCTTGAAGTGTTCCATACTTTGAAAATTAGGTATTTACCTAAAAGCAGTTTCTTTAGAATGCAGAAAATGCTTGCTGGCACACAACTCGCGATTCTTGATCACAATCATAATTGCAACCAAGAACAGGTCAGTAAGGTGGGATTGAGGTTGTCAGGAAATTATTGGAAACAAGTCTGATTATCACATTAATTTAAACCCTATTTTCCCTTGTAGAAAGTTCAAATAGACGAGGAAGGCGCTATAAAACCATTATTTTCTGTGTTATTTAAAATCGATGAAGAGGTTTGTGGCCAAGCTCATTAAAAAGGAGAAGGAGTTTGAATATCTAGGATATATCATTAACAAGGTCATTGTACGTGCGTCAAGTGGAAAGAAAGCTAGCGCAAAAAAGAAGAGAAAACGTTAACGCAACAAAAAAATTGCGCCGACAGAGTGACCTGACAGGGATAAAATCATTGAGAACTCCTTGAAATACAAAAGAATCAAATTGTAATTTATATGAAACCAGTAGAGTTATTATAAATAAATTTCATTAGTTTACCTCGTCTCCTCTCCAAGAACAATCCACCTCCGGAACTTCCGTCGGGACTAGGGTACTCTTGACGTATCCTATTCACAACACAAAAGGGTATGACACGACATACACCTCGTCCGAATCATTAAAACTGGGCTGGTTTCCAAGCCACTCGCTTTAACTTGTTTATATTGAAAGCCAATAACATTAATTTTATTGCTTTTAGTCGCCATTTTCATTGAAAAATTGTTTTGAAAAAAATGTGAAGAATGTATCGAGTTGCTAGAATGCAATCTACATAATGTATTCCACAAGGAATAAAATGATAAAGACATCTCAGTGTTATTTCAGGGGGGTTTATGCTTTTTCTTGTTTTCAGTCCCGAAAGTAGTATGACCACTGACGTCAAACGCATAATTACGCATATTAAATTTTTTACCCAGTCTCTAACCGCGCAAACATTCAGAATGAACAAAGCTGTGCTTCCACATGGCCACATGAAATAAAGGTAACGGTTTTCTTTATCAGTGTACGAATATGAGTTGATACAGCCATTATAAGTTTCAAGCAGTTACTACCTTTAAAGTTTGTATCATTTTCTTCGTATGATACAAAACTTCGTTTAAGTTCGTACCATGTTTTAAAAAAGTTCCTATGAACTTCGTTTATATTTTTTATTTTAAACGAAGCACTTTGTATCACATTCATTTAACGAAACAAAGTACTTCGTAGCGTTTGTATAATGATATATACTCCCCATCTAAGCCATGGCCCCTCCTGGAAATAATAGACAGGGTATATCCCTCTATATTTGCTAGGCTACTAAAATATGCACATCTATCTATCTATCATAGCTGTTAACAAGTTGCAAAGGTAAATGTAAACACTGATCGTATAACTACATGAATTCCTTTGTTTACATTTTCAGCAGTAAGCTCTTTCAGCTCTGGCATCTGTGTGACAGGAAAAAAGATAACGGTGCTAGGTGAAGCAAAGATATTTGCAGTCCATTTCATCGCATATAGGACTTTAAATGAATTAGGACTTGAGTTAGGACTTTAAATGAATTCAAAGAAATCAAAAAGCATCAATCTAGCTACACACGGTAATAGACAAGGGTGCAGACTCGCCGAAAACGCCGTATATGTTAGGGCGTCCGCGGGCGTTTTTTCAAGGTTTTCGTCTGAACCCAGCCCGGAAAAGCCTAGGCCCGTCCGAAACCGCCCGAAATGCAATGCGCGCGAGGCTCATTGTTCTCATTTAAATTTTGTCGCGAAGAAGGAAGGTGCTATTTTGTCGTTTTACTCTCAGTTTATTATTTGTTGGATTTTATTACAGTTAATTTATCGAATAAATGATATAAAAAACAGTTTTTTCAGAACTTCCACTGTTGAGTATACAGGCTGCATCATATAAAAAAATACAGGCGTGTGGTACGTCGCGCTCCTAAAAAATGTTGTCAGAGATTTTGGTGCGTGATTTATCACTCGCCTGAGTACATTAGGCGCGCGATGACGAGTGATTACGAACAGGCCTTAAAAATTTAAGAACGAAGAACGGCGATAGAAAAGCTTCGTTAGATCGCATTTTAAAAGTTTAAGAACGAAAAGCGGCGATAGATATAATTTTTTAGATCGCGTTTTAAAAATTTAAGAACGAAGAACAGCGATAGAAAAGCTTCGTTAGATCGCATTTTAAAAGTTTAAGAACGAAAAGCGGCGATAGATATGATTTTTTAGATCGCGTTTTAAAAATTTAAGAACGAAAAGCGGCGATAGATATGCTTTTTTAGATCGCGTTTTAAAATTTTAAGAACGAAGAACGGCGATAGAAAAGCTTCGTTAGATCGCATTTTAAAAGTTTAAGAACGAAAAGCGGCGATAGATATGATTTTTTATATGCAAAAAATAAGAATTAATCATACCAATTATAATTTAAAAAGGTTTTTAAGGCCAAACAGTTTTACAGTTGCCATCTCTGCTACTCGCAATTCTGTACTCTAAAGAAATTTATTTCTGCTTCTTTTTCTTTTGAAAGAAGTTTTACCGTTTTTACCTTTTTATTCAAAAAAATGATCAATGGGTTTTACCTGTTCATTCAAAAAGTGATCAATGAGTTTTCCCGATTTACTTTCGAACACGCAAATCTTTTTCTTCTTTAATATTCTAGACATCGCGTGACCTTGTTTAAAAGAAAAATTTTGCAGTGTCGCATTTTTTTTTCTTTTTTCTTTCCGTAATGTGATTTCTAAGAATTATTACTCGCTACAGTTTTATTTAGGAGCGTGATTGTTCACGCACCTAAGAAATGAATTGATATTTTAGGCGAGTTATTTTTCACTCGTCTAACACATTTTAGGAGCGTGCCAAGGTGCGCGCGCGTGATCGCGCACCTAATATGACGCAGCCTGAGTATATGACTATTAGTCTACCGTTATGTTTATGTTTGGTATTGGGTACCTTAACCATGCCGTTATGTGTCGATATGCAAATAATGCGCTATAATGGCGCTGTAGCTGTACTGTAAAGTATCTACGGACTTCGTTAATACACAGAAGACAGACATTTATATTAATATAAATATACGCGTTCTTATTTCGTTTACTAACCCTCCGTCATAACCAGAGATTTAAGTCTAACATCCACTACCACTGCTCGACATTAAAAGAATAAATTATACATCATGGTAATAAATGTTGAAAAAAAATGTTGTTTCGGGTTGATTCGGGTTTCTCCGGGCGAAATTTTAAGTTTTTTTTAAAACGCCGGAAGTCGTCCGACAGCCCCTGGTTTTTGCGGAGTTTCCGGCGAGTCGGCACCCTCGTGGTAATAGTTTAAAACCACAAACAATGTTTCTGAGTAGCAATTTACAGGAAAGACCTTCACCAAATCCTAGCATCTTTTTTCCTGCCATTCAGATGCCAGAGCCTAAGAGCTTACCGCTGAAAGATAAACCAATACTGTCATGCAGGAATTCGTCTATATGGGCAAACCCACTCTAGCCTCTTCTTAGCCTTATTATCATTGATTGACTTACCTCAGTGTCTTTATCTTTATTTTTAAATAGCTTTTGTCTTTCAGATGGCTTTACTGGGGTAGACATTTTACTTCTTCTCTTGTCAGAAATTGATAACAATTGCTACAGCTGACCTAAATAAAATAAAACACGCATATATTTGTTTTTAATTTGTTTTGTTACCAGCTAGCTAGCTAGCTAGCTAGCTCACCCATCAGGTAATTCATCCCACTAAAATTGCCAAACATTCTTGTATAACTTAGTATACGTGATTATTCAATCAAAGTAAGTAGGTACCTGAAATTACAGATTTAATGTCTATGAGAAGTTGCTATATGTCCTTTCGTTTTTCGCTTCCTTTCCCTCACGCTGTCACAAATTTTCGAATCATCATGTATCGAGGGCAGAGCGACACTATATCTAGTTTGTTAAATGGCGGGGAATTTAAACCCTTCACACACAGGGGACATGGAGCCCTGGGGATGAGAAAAGATAATAAAATATGTACAGGGAGAGAGGCGAGGCTTTTTCGTGAGGTAAAGAAAGTGCAAAATACCCTGATATATTGCTTAAAACTTTTGTAAAGTAGTCTCGGTTATACTGGCGGCGTTCTTTAATTTTACTCAAAAGAAGGAACAATACAACAAACAAAAAGTATGCTGTGTGTAAACGGAAAAAAAATTAGGAATCATTTATAAAACGCAATGAAGATTGAAGTTTTTTTTCCTATTTTAACACTAATCGAACATGAATTGCAAAACAATTTTTTGTCTTGCCAATATTGTACTGACAAATATAATTTTTAAAAAACTAAAGCTAAAGAGGCACGAGGGACATTTTCATGCGCGTGCTATGCAACTTGCTCCATTGCACGCGCAAGACAAATATTGCTCGTGTCCCATATCTACTTTTTACTGCAATGAAGCAAAAAAATATTGCATGGAGCAAAGATTTTGCTCCACAACTTCGAGGACAAAATTGATCTGAATCTATTTTGTGCCTGTGCTCCGGGAACAAAATTTGATGAACATTTTGTTGCACAGCAAATTTTGCTCGTTATTCTCAACCTTCTACAACATGTCCCGGGAAAAATTATTGTTGCGGCACATTTGTGCCTCGTGCCCCCATATCATGCAAAAAAATATTTAGTTCATCTGTTGCCTGTATGGTGATCAAGAATATGTATAGGATCATGTATATTTGACAAACGGTTGCAGAGATATTGAGGTTTAAAGGTTTTTTGTTGACGTCATCAACCCGGTGCGTACAGTATATATAATTAGCCGCTCATACAGCTAGAAAGGATAAGGATTTTTTTTTCATTCGTAATAAAACTCAAGGTTGCTTAAAGACAGCTCTATTCACCCCATTAAATGAAGATGTCAATACAATAATGCCTTTGTTTGTCACCCGGGCATAACTGTTGCTCTTTCTGCAACAAAAAATGTGATGTGAAGGTAGCTGTCCCTTGCTTCCCTTTAAGTTTCTTCCGACAAACAATGCTATAGCTGTTCTCAATAGGAATCCTATTCGAAAGGTTGAAGAACATCAAAAGCAACTTGTAAAAGATATGCTAATCGAATACCATGAAACTGTTTGTTCAAAGCCAATGTTACTGGTTCCTAGTGAGGTTGTAACGGGATTGTCCAAACATGTCATTGATGTCAAACATGTCATTTAATTTGGGAGCAAGCCAAGATTGCACCGATACATAAAAATGGTGATAAGAAAAAGCCAGAAAATTATAGACCGATATCTGTATTACCCATATTTTCGAAAATACTTGAACGCGCCATTCATACACAATTGTCAGATTATTAGGAGAATAATAATCTCCTGACCAAATTTCAATTTGGATATCGGGGTAAACGTTCTACAAAGCTTGCTTCAACTTTACTTTTCGACAACATTAGACGCTCTATTGACAACGGCGAAATGGTAGGAGCTGTATATATTGATCTAACGAAAGCTTTCGATACCGTTGGACATTACTGAGTAAATTACAAGAGTATGGTATAGAACAATTAAAACTCGAATGGTTTACAAACTATCTGTTTTGTCGAAACCAAGTAGTCTGTATTGAAGGGACACTGTCAAAAACTCAACCTTTACTCAGTGGTGTACCACAAGGATCTATTTTAGGTCCCTTGCTTTTTATCATATTTTTCAATGACTTCCCAGAATGTCTGAGAAACAGTGACGTCGTAATGTACGCTGATGACACAGTGATCTATGTCAGCGGCAAGAACAAGATATAACATTGAAAAGCTTTTGCAGCAAGACATTGAAAGAGTAGCTAAATATTTTGATGCCAACGAGCTGATAAAAAATTTGAAAAAAAGGAAAGACGGAGGTTACGATTTTTGGAACTGCGAAACGTCTAGCATCAACGAATCAAAAATTAGATATCACCTACAGAGGGCAGGAAATAAATAATGTCTACAATAAGGAATACAAATACTTAGGTATTGTTATGACAAGTGTTTGAACTTCAATAACGATTTTGCTAAGATCTACAAAAAGGCAAGCGGAAAACAGTATTTTAGTATCAAGCGTCACTTAAAGGGGCACTCCAGTGAAAAAAAAATATTTGAAAAAAATGTTATTTTGATAAGACAATACATAAATATGTCAAAATAAACCTTTTACAATCGTTAAAAATCTTTATTTATACCTTAATCGGGTCTGTAAACATCTTCAATTTCAAATAAATTTGCAAGGTCGCGTAAAGTCGAGAGGACTAGGTCCGAATAAATGAGCATACGTCACATCGTGCAGAAAGTCCGTGAGCTCAGCAGCACACCTTCTAAAAGTTTGTTTACTTACTGTTTACATTGTTCGTTGATAAGACGTCTTGTAATAATGAAGAAGATTATAACTTAGAAAACTTAGAATCGGATAATTCTCTTCATGAAAAAGACTTTACAAAGCTACAGTCATACGACTTCGAACCTCTTGTGTCTCACAAGGGAGAAATTAATAATGATGCAAAGTGACGAGGTGTCTTTTACTGACTCAAAGCAACATTCTTAGCAAAATATTTTCTTTTTAAAGAAATAAAAAATATATTTAATCGCTTTTTTTTACATTCTTTTCGTCAAAAAACTTTATCATTTGCTTCAGTAAAAAATCTTTCTTAATTTACAAGCCAATTTATTTTTATTTCACAGTTCAGCAATATCTTTCCTCCGCACGCGCTTTTTTGCGCACAAATGCAAACAAATTTTATGAACGTTGAAATTTTCTCCGTGATGGAGGACCATTGAAATGCGTGATCGAAAGATCGAATAATGTTCGTGTCGTGATAAGTTGGTAAAACAGGGGTATTAATATTGTATAAATAAAAATCATTCTTATGATTAGGGTAGGTCATAAATGCGTTGCAGAAGCTACTGATTTATAAGTGGTTGTTAACGTTATTTGGTTGTGTTCTGTGGATATAAGTACAAATAATGAAATGAGAAGAAATGAGAAACTTCGATCGCGTTCACTAGTTAAAATGGCATTTTTACGAAGTTGGAATATATTTTAATATGGAAGTTTATTTCCTGGAGATCTCTTTTAATAGAACTATCTGTGAAGTGCGACAAACAAATATAAAAACTTTGATCGCTTGATAGATCACCTGCACGACGTATTTTGTTTAGCAAAACGTGTACACGTAATATTTAGCATGTATAGTATATTTATATCGTATATCTATTTATATCGTAGTATCTATGAGCTGAATATCCATAGACTGTATTTATCTGCTCCTGATACAGGAATATATACTTACTTACTTACTTAGCCATTTTTGTCTAAGTTCTTTTTTCTTTTTCACAGACGGGATTCTGTGAAAACTGACTTTTTCACACTTCTCTGATCGATTGGTACATCGAAACGCAGAGCAACTAACCATTTTTTAAAGATTTAAACGTAAATTACATACAAAAAGCAAATGTAAGCTATAGGTCTTAACATGAACGTTCTATGCGCTCGCTTAAACTTTCTGCACGATGTGATGTCATTATTTATAATCGGGTCCAGTCCTAAATGAAATCGCGCCTGTCTGTTTTTTTAAGAGAAAAAAATTGAATATGCGAAGGCTAGTACAACAATTTTAAATAAGGAAAACAAGTGAAGTAAGTTTTTTTTGATTTCTTATGCTTTTCTGAGTACGTATAAAACAAAAAAGAAAAAAGTGAATTTTACTGGAGTTCCCCTTTAAGGAATACTGGAAACCGTGGATATTATAAAGACATGCCAAAAGTCAAACTAGAAATTGGAAAGACATCCTTTTATTATTCCGGTGCTGAATTATTTAACGAATTGCCGTTGAATATAAGAAAGTGTTCTGTTTTCAGTACCTTTCAATCAGAGTTACAAAAATATTTTAACGTTTAATTTTGAAGTTTAGTTTGATATATTAATTCATTTCATGGTGTTTTTTCATACTGTTCTGCCATTCATTGGTGTGTTTTTTTCGTGGTTGCCTCTTTATGCCTGTTTTTACATTTCTGTGAAGTTATCTTACTACTCACCAATCGTTTGGCACCAAAGAGTTTTTATTTTTTATTTTTTGATGATATATACATATACATTTTTAGTCTTCTCACTAATTTACTAATATTGTACAGGAGAAACATTGATAACAGTTGTGTGAATATATTTTATGCGTAGCTGAAGTTTTATGCCTGTATAAATATTCCTTTGATAATAATAAATAATCAAATTGTATTGCATTTACCATATATAGATTCACTGCAGTATTGTCAAAATGATTTGCAACTTAACAAAAAGGACACTTGCAAAGAACTTTTAAATGATGTGTTTTTGTGATATTGATGTTGTTAGTGACAAGGGGGTGGTTGAAAGCATTGACACCGCAGAAGTCACTAATTTAAAATTACCAGTAATTTCAGACTTTTCTGATGTTGAGAATGACAGTGATTTTGTTGAACTATATATAAATATAACTCAAATATATATATGGTGTTTTAAAGAGCTATACATATATTTTACAAAATGTACATTAAATAAAACTATATAACTATAAAAGTTATCAGTTTGGAAATAAAGTTAGCTATAAAGTTCTCTAAATTCATTCTCTTTTTGCCTTAACCATCTATGTGACTCATCAGGGTCAATTGAACTCAATATTGTTTTTTTAAATCGTGGAAAAGAATCATATTTTCTTCCTTATATCTCTCTAAATACTTTAGCGTTGTGGTATGCAAGTGCCAGTTTCTTAACATCTCCAAAGAAAGAAGGTACATTCCGGCTTCTTTTGTTGAAGCCTATTTGCAAATTTTATTCTAATAAATAGGAATATATTAGTGTTTTATGTTAGATACTATAAATGTGGTAATACTTTGATTAAACAAATCTTTTTTAGCATCCTTGAATAAAAAAATAAAAAAGCAAAAATCAATAAAACCATTTTCTGAGGAAAAAAATATTTATAAACACTTCATCGCTACTACTCTTTTATTTGCTGGTAAAAAAAGGCTAGCATGGAAACTGTTAATACAAGCGATTAATGCAATACGATTCGCTAAAGTTTTTTGCGGAAGTACCTTAGGGATTAAATTGTTTGCGAAAGAGATAGGGGAAAGTTTTCTAATAAATGATAGGACCTCGAAAATGGCGCAAAATGCGGAACAAAAAAATTTGCGACTACACACATTTTTATTGAAATCGTGGAAACCTCCATGGTGGAATTAAAGATGGCCAAATAGTAAGCACAAATAGTTATTGTTTTGCAGGAAACTTGCAAACAAGCAGGAAATAAAGAGAAAAGAAATGTAATATTGCGAATACCCGTTCTTGTTTAAAAAATGCGGAATTTTAGTTATCGAATGATTTCACGTGATTTCATCATCGTTTAGGTTTGTCGTCTGTTATTTGTCGTTAATTTCAAAGACACTGAACTTTTATGATAATACAACACAACATCCAGTAAGCAAATAAAAATGCGAATAATAATTAATTTTATATTTCACTCGACAACACCTTTTTTCAAAACGCAATAAACTGAGCGTAACCTATGTGTTATCCTTTAAAAACAGTTTCGTCACATGCTGATCAAATGCATTAATAGCTGAGTTGATTTGCGCGTCCAGTTTTTCTTCGTACTCCATTTCGTTGTGCAAAAAATTAGACATGTAATAAGGATACTTCTTCATCTAAATGAAACAGGGGAGCAATTAGTTCGCACACTTTTTTTCTATAAACAATACTAAAATTTAAACAATCGCCCCAATTTGTTTGTGGCGAATAAGTGATAGATAATAGTTAAATGAAATAAGTACTAAACAATTTGCATAATAATCTTACCCAGGTAAACAATGACTAAAAAATTCTGGGGGGGCGTTTTTTCCCCTAGTAGGTAAACAATGTTTGAGGCGAAGTGCAAAAAAATCAATTGTTTATAAAAAAAAAGCGTATATTCTTGCCAGTTGTCACATTTATATCGGAAATATACGATCAGTTTCGACTGACAGTTTCATTATATTATATAATCATTTTCTTTCAGGCTTTAGAATGTGCTGGCATAAGTAGAAGGTGCACAAAAAGGAAGAATGATAATAGAAACATGCACACAAAAACTTCAAGAATGATAATTTTTCTTACATTGTGGGAAGACGGTGCCAGATTTTTAAGGTTGTCGTTTTGAATCAAACTGTCGGCTTCTATGAATGAAAAAATTGATCAGTTTTCATTGTAATTTTTGATTCAAATAAACAGAATTGGTTAATAAAATTACTGACCCGAAAGGTTACAAGTGTGTGAAACTTTATCACTATCAATATCGTTATCGTCAGGACCTATATCGTACACGCTGTTGTAATCCTTAAAGATTAAAATTACGAATTGGTTTAATTCAGCCATCCCGTAACAGCATTTTGTTGAAAGATAATTTTGTGTTAAGAGCTACTTACATTTTTTTGTTTATGGTAGAGGAGGCTTCGCAAATGATCATTTTCCAGCTGCAATGCTTCCATTTGAGCGTCAAAAATCTGAATCATGAAGTGTAAAATATTATATAATGAACATATAAGAATTCAGTGATTGCAGATTGTTATAAGGAAAGCTTAATAAAACGTATTCAAAAATCACATACTTTCCTTTCAATATTATTTATTTCATTTGCCTTTTTGCTGTCCATTTTTTCCAGTAGTTTTGTTTTTTTATTTAATTGCAACTGATAATTCAGCAGTTGTTGCTAAAAGTAAAAAAATCAAATAACTTTTCTGTTAACTAGGTTTTTCTAACTACCTGACATGAAATTTCTGAAAGTATGAAAAAGTCACGGATTTTCTAGGTTTACTCTAAACTCTGCATGATCAAATGAAACCAAAAAAATGTTTTCCAAGAACAGTATTTAAAAAAGGTACCCAGTTCAAAATTGCAAAAGAAGTCAAAAGTCGTAACTTAAAGGATAAATTTGTACAGGTTTCAAAACTATAAAACTATAAAAGCTATAACTATAAGGTTTTATTAAAGGTGGAAAGAAAAACAAAAAACACGAAAATTTACAAGCTGAATATTTTTAACTAGTCGTCAACCCGTGGAAAAATCAGGTTTTGTGATAAGATATTATGTATGTATACTATTTAGCTTAAACACTAAACCTTGTCAACTGTTATATTTGTCACTTCCATTACTCCTCTCGTCTAGCCACTTTACATTGTATTTCTTCCAATTTCTCTGAGCAATCAGTCGCAAACCTACCTTACGTTTCATTTTAGACTTATGTTTTTTGCTTTGTTTTTTGCGGACAAATCTTGTCAAAATTTATAATCTGTTGAAAATGGTTTATCGGTGTCTTTAAAAACGGCTAAATTCAGGAAGACAGAAACTGATTATAAAAAATAATTTTTTGACTTATTATCTAACAAGTCTAAAAACCTAATATAACAATTGCTTTGCGATTCTTGTTTTAACATTTACGCTGTAGGGAGGATTAAACCAAATTATATTTATTTTTCTGTTTTTTTTCTGTTAATGTTTTGTTTTTTGTTTATGTATGTAAGTTTTTTTGAATAACATGAGTTTATGAGCACTTGTTCGTAGTAAGGTGCAGATTGGTAAAATATTTTTTCATTCGAAGACAGTAGTAAAGTCGTTCTTCTAAGGCTATTGGAACTTGTTTAATAATTGAAGGAGACGGTTAGATTCTACGTGTATGTAATAGGTTTCGTCGTTAGGTTTACGGTAAGGTTTATAGGTTCCGTTGTTCAAGTTGAAAGTACAGTCCAAATAGTTTACTATTTTCATGTTACTCTAAATTATTGATAATCCAGTCTTAAATGTTTTTTGGATGTCTTTGTTAATTTTTTTCTAGTTGTGGTCCACTTGTCTGCTCAAAAACGGCCAATCCATCGTCTCTATACAAACCAATATCGCTTTTTTTTGTATTTCCTTGCTACATTAGTATGTACGTTTCAGCACCATCATATGCGCCAATTGTAACGTCAAATAAACCACTGTGCGATTTTATCCATCTGTCATTACCGTTAAACAGTAAAGATTTTTAGATTTTTTGAATGTTTTATGATTTCTTCATCCTTTTTAGAGATTTTGACGATTTTCTTGGCGAATGTTAATGGAAAAAAAATCCTTGACGTCAAACATTTAGAATTTATGTTTGTTTTTATTTTCAATTTTGTTAAACCATTCTATAACATTGATTTACCTGTAGAGCTTTTACCAATTTCTTATTAATAGTTTCAAGGATTTCTTTGCTCATAGGTCCAAGTTCGTTTTTCGCCGGATTAATTAACCTTACAGTTGTGTTTTTTTTTAAATTCTCTTTGTGATCTTTTAGAGTAATAAAACAGTTTTTTTTAGAATTTATTTGTAATCTGTCGATAACAGTGTCGCATTTTAAAATAATTTTGCCTTTGTTTGTGACCTGTTTTTAATATTGCTGTTTGTTTTTTGTAAGCTGATGTAATGGAATTTGTAATAATTTACTGTAGTCTTCCTTGGTAAGCCTATACATGTTTGAAGATTAATAATCAAAAAATGTTCCCCGTATAAGCCCAATTCAAAAAACTGTAACCTCTGCATCAACGAAAAATACGAAATTTTAATGTTTAAAGCGAAAAACCTTTTGAACCAAAAAAACGAGCTAATATCGAAGTGCAGACACCAAAACAAATTCTTGTTGGCCAATTTCGACGTCGAAAGAAGTCATTGTTTATACGTGACAACATGATATTGAATATTAAACGTTAACTTTGTAAATTTTTAGTCAGTTGGCTGAAGATTGTGTTCATAGAACGCATAAAACTTTGAGTTCCAAACGAAGTTGTTTTTTTTATTCGTCACACAATTTTGCTACAAATAAAAAACCATACCCTTCTGCCGAAGACGTGTCTCAGTGGATAAGATTCCGTGACACTATAACATAACGATCCTGAGTTTTTCCAAACCGCAACAACAAATCGCAAGCCCGTTCCCATAATCAGGCGAAGTCGCAATGCATTATGGTAGTTGTAGTAAAAACAAAATAACCATGGCTAGCGCAACAGGCGAAAAAATGGAAAACAATGAAACATCTCCTCTTAATGAACCTGAAACAGTTTTTCTCAGAACTTTTTACAACATTCTAACACATCTGTACCTTCAGAAGATATTGGTATTGATTTTGTCTTAAGAAGTCCGATAAACATACCAAAAAACAAGAAGAATCCAGGGTTAAGAGTCCTGTTGGTGGCTTCACTTGTTGTGTTCCATTATGCTACAACAACTCAAAGAAAAACAAGGACTTGTCGTTTTATGTAATTCCAAAAATCCTGAGTTACGAAAGATATGGCTAGGCAAGATTAGTCGACAAAATTTTTGTACCAACGGATGGAGTATGCTCTGAACACTTGGAGGGTGGGAAAAAAACTTATATGAATAATATCCCAACAGTTGTTCCAACGACAGTAAAACCAAAAGTATACAAACCTAGGACTTCTAATAACAGTCTTGGAATTAAAAGAAAGCTGCCTGAACCACAAGAAAATGAAAAAAGTGCCAGAGCTTACTACTGAAGAACTACTCATGCAAGAGATTCAGGAGCTTAAAAGCAAAGTGTTACATTTGGAGTCAACAAGTTCAAAAAAAGAACTACAAAGTCAGATAACTGAATTATCAAACACTTTAAACAAAACAAAGTTTACCTTAGATCGTTTTAAGCACAATAAAGCACATTTTAAATTTTATACAGGATTTGAATCATATGAACTATTTTGTGTTGTTGTTGAATATTTACAACCTGCTGCTAGCTGTCTCAATTATTGGGGCTCTAGCACTATTGTGAATAAAACAGATTCAAATCAAATAAAAAAAAGGTCGCTCAAGAACATTAACACCGGAAGAAGAATTTTTTATGATTCTGGTATGCTTGCGATGTGCTTTTCCTGTTGAAGACTTGGGAGTGAGTTTTAATATGTCGTCAAGTAATATTAGCCGTATTCTGATAACATGGATTGATGTTTTACACACAAAATTAAGAGCTCTGCCAATATGGGCCTCTAAACAAACCGTAATAGATACTATGCCTAAATGTTTTAAGGACTTGTATCCTACAACACGATGCATAATTGATTGTACAGAAATATTTACTGAGATGCCAACATCTTATCGAAGTCAGTCTGCCACCTTTTCTAATTACAAGCATCACAACACTGCTAACGTTTGTCTCAGACTTATATGCAGGAAGATTAAGTGATCAAAAAATAACACAGCATTGTGGGATTTTAAAACTACTAGAACCGGGTGATACCCTAATGGCAGACCGAGGCTTCAATATTAACGATGACCTCCCAGAAAATGTATCACTTAATATACCACCATTTATGAGGGGGAAATCACAGTTGTCTTTGACTGAAGAGCTGGAAACGAGACGTATAGCTTCGGTACGAATACATGTAGAACGGGCGATTGAACGAATAAAGAACTATCGAATACTTTAGTCAATTTTTCAATTGTCAATGGCAACCAGAATTAAACAAAATATGGGTTCAGAAGGTTCAGAAGACTAAACATCCGTGTAAACATATAATATAAAAGTTAGTTGTACATAAATATTTAGTTGTATATAATAATATATGTAATACATGTAAAAAACAAAAATAAATGTCTTCAGTCAGAAAAAATCGAAATAAAATGTTGTCAATTTAGGTAGCATTTTTTCTTTCCATAGCTTCTCGTCGAACTGAATGGTTTGCACATATAAACGTTTTTCGGTATAAACAATAAAGTCTAGTTCAGTAAGGTCACAAATGCCCATAACGCCTTGACATTGGTAAAAATACTGATGCTTCAGGTTAAGTTCTGGTTTACCATTTACCATATGCATAAAAAAACTTTTGTCAGTGCAACATTCCTCAATGGTTAATACACGTTTGGAAAAAGGACATTTTGCTTCTATTCCTTTACGTTCAGAAATCTGGACTACAGCCTAACCAAGGCCATCTTGAATTAATAATTAAACCACACCTTGTAATTTTTAAGTCACTGTTTTTCATATTTTTTTATAGCAATACTTTCGTTCGCCTTTCCCCACTCACAGGCTTTAAAAATAAAGTTTGACTGTTTTAAAAAACGATTTAAAACGAACCAGATGGAGTACCAGTTCTACGATTCATAACAATGCCAAAATGTGAGGCTGTTAATCGTTTACATCGGTGCTCAAACCATAAATTCATAAATTGCTTCCATTTTGGGTAATGGTATCCCATTTCAATTGAACTTAATTCCATTGGAGAACTGATTAAATTATTAGTTGTACAAACTTCTTGTGAATCTGAAAAGCAAACTAGTATCCACAAAATTATCCCATTTTTCTGAAAAACTTTATTTATGCATTCTCTTTCCTCAATATCAGCAACACTAACTACTGGTTCATTTGGTTCGTTTACTGAAGTCATATAATAGTCAGAAGGTTTAAAATTATTCCCTTTAAGAGTGGCAGATAATTGTAACGCTTGTCCAAGATCATCCAAGTCCTTGCTGAGTTTTCTTATTTTCTCGGTTGAGGTTTCATGTGCGAATAGTGGTGTGGCACAAAAATTGCGCTTTCCAGAGACAAGAGGTCTCTTTCTTGAACTGTTCCTGTCTTTTTCAGCATCCGCTTTCTTGAAAGTTAAATTAGAAAATAGTATTGCTTCATCATTAGCTTTTTCGCCAGGTACATGCCATTGCTGCAAAATATCCGTACAAGTCTTATCACAAGGTACACATTTCCCTGCTAATTCTCTGTAGTCAATTAATTGATACAAAGCCGCAGGTTACATGCTTGCAACACCCTCCTGCTCCTGCTTTGCATGTACATTTGGCATACAAAATGTCTCCAGTATCTTGGCTTAAATGTTGCATAAACTGTATAACGTTTCGTTTCATAGAAGCAGCTACACAACATTTCATAAGAAGCATGTTTCTTTCGCCACCTACAACATTATCTTTCACAAAAACTTTCTTAACATAGTTCTCTTTAAATAGCTGGTAGCCAAGAATTTATGTTTTGTTGCGCCCCTGCCTCGATTGTCCACAGATATTGTTCCATCAACAAGAATATATTTGCTTGAGAGATGGCTGGTAAACTGTCAAATCTTTTGAACCAATTTTTTACCTTCTCGTGTAGGGAAGATTTCCTGATCTTCATTTATCTCTTCGCTTGTGATTTCTCGAAAAACTGGTCTTGGTCCCGTGCCGTACCACAGCGTTGAGAAAAGCTAGGAATCAATTTCCATGTTTGAATAGTTTAAAAAAAATTGCAACATTTTCGTCGTTTTCCATAGCTAGCTAAATGTTTTCCTCCTTCCTAATACTAAATTAGCCTTCTCAGTCAACGCGTCAGTGCAAAAGTTGTGGAGATATATTCTTTACATTGTTTTATTACGGCACAAAGGATCGACTCGCGTATAAATATTTTTATCTCTCCATAGTAATATGCGCGGATCTGTTTTGTTTACATGTTACATCCCATCAGACGATATTTCCTTTACTACAAAGACCAGAATGCATTGCAACCCTTGTCTCTTTCATGGGAACGGGCTATTATTTGAAACTATTTGCTTTAAAATATATTTCCCCATGTTTTCAAAAAAATATGGAAAACCAGAAAAAAAGGAAATATGTACCATTGTTCCTACAAAATTGTTTTTTACAAAAAAAAAATTGTACTGAAATTTTCACGAACTTCGATTTTCAAAAGAAATTCTCACACCTGCATTAATTCGCTTTTATTGACAATTGCTGTCGTTTGTAAATCCATGCGCAATGATTTTGTCTTCATATTTTGAAATTTCTTTTCTACAGTCAATGTGCAGCATGTCACTGTCCTGAAAAGAAATGCAATGCATACTTGAAAAAAACATAGTGATAAATAGACTATAAAATAGACTTTAAAATACTTTATAATTTTCTTACTTGGCTTTTCCTGCTCAATTTCTTTAACAGTTTTTGATAATTTCTTTTTATACCATTTAACTAAAAAAAAAATCATTTTTTTTAAATTATTTAATTTATTACACCATTGTGCAACTATAAAAACTAAATTTGCCTTCCCAAAATTCATTCTTTTTAAATAATATTTACATTTTCTCAAGGATTTAGTTTCTATGGATGGGCTAATTTCAAATTTTTGATGATTTTGTGGGTGCATCACCCACAAAATCATCAAAGATATCATCAAAGATATTTGATTTAACAGAAAAGTACTAACCCTATAATAACTGTTTACGAGGGCAATACCGGAGAATATTGACCGACGTCAAATTGCGCGATTTTCGAAAATATCGATGCCGCCCTTTTACTTGGGTAATAATTTTCTATATTTGGTGGTATCCTTTGATAAAACTTAAAACATTCCAAAAAAAAGAAAATTTGAATTTTGCAGCACATTAGCTGGATCCTTCTGTTTTACTCACAGGTTTTCAGATATCATTGAACATATTTTTATTGCACCACTTAAAACGTTTAGTTGCTCAAATGTATATGTCAAGCATATATGTCAAGTGTATATGTCAAGCGTATATGTCAAGCATGTATGCCAAGTGTGTATGTCAAGTGTATATGTCAAGCATGTATGTCAAGTGCGTATGTCAAGTGTATATTTCAAGTGTGTATGTCAAGTGTATATGTCAAGCATGTATGTCAAGTGTATATGCCAAGCGTGTATGTCAAGTGTATATGTCAAGTGTATATGTCAAGTGTGCATGTCAAGTGTGTAGGTCAAGTGTGTATGTCAAGTGTATGTCAAGTGTATATGTCAAGTGTATATGTCAAGTGTATATGTCAAGTGAATATGTCAAGTGTATATGACAAGCATGTATGTCAAGTGTATATGCCAAGCGTGTATGTCAAGTGTATATGTCAAGTGTATAAGTCAAGTGTGTATGTCAAGCATATATGTCAAGCATGTATGTCAAGTGCGTATATGGCAAGTGAATATGTCAAGTGAATATGTCAAGTGAATATGTCAGGTGAATATGTCAGGTGTGAATGCCAAGCGTATGTCAAGTGTGTATAAAATAAAAAATGATGCAATTTTGAAATATGTAATGGTAGAAGCAAATTAACACATACATTACACACCAGAAAAGCCGGATTAAAAAAATAACCTAAGAACGGGTGACAATTCTTTCTCTAAGTAACTTATCAATCACTCTTTCAATAACTTTCATTACTTGATCAACCAACTTCAAAACTCTATAGTAACCTCTTTCTAATGCATCACCCTTGCCCTTGAAACAATTCACTATTACACTC
This sequence comes from Hydractinia echinata, assembly GCA_030067915.1. Classification (NCBI taxonomy): domain Eukaryota; kingdom Metazoa; phylum Cnidaria; class Hydrozoa; order Anthoathecata; family Hydractiniidae; genus Hydractinia; species Hydractinia echinata. The sequence goes on from JASGCC010000255.1 coordinate 357,682, forward strand.
GACTGCCACTCACTCGGAATAGCACCATCCTTTATAATCTGATTAGCAAGACTTGTAATAAGCTCAACTCCAATATATCCAGATGCTTTTACTATCTTCTGCAACAATACCTGATACTCCTGCAGCCTTGCCAATCTTCAATTTCCTAATAGCTCCCACTACCCATTCTGTCTTGATCTGCATAGCTGGCCCTTCTACAACATCATCATCAGAAATTATCCTCATCCCAATCAAACTCAGTGTTAAGCAACCTCTGATAATAATTCTTCCAAGCTACCCTTTTCTCCTCCTCTGTGCTAGCCAAAACACCTTCATTATTACGTATACACTTCTCACCTACAACATCTTGATTAGTCTTCTTCATTTGCTTTGCTATCTTGAATACCTCATTGCGCTGGTCTTCCCTTCTTAACACATCTGCAAATCTGTTTCTCTCTGCTTCTGATTTGCCTTATACACTGCTGTACGAGCACGACGCTTAGCTTCTAAGTAAATATTTTACTACCACCTGACTTCCACTCTTTCCAAAGTTTCCTCTTTTCCTTTATACACTGGTCAACCTCATCATTCCACCACCAGGTCTGTCTATGTCTAGCTGGTCCTTTCGTCCACCCACAGGTATCATCAGAAGCTTCTAGAAGACAATTCTTCAAAGTAGTCCAAGTACTTTCAACATTGTCACTATCACATTGACCATTTTGGGCTAACTGCTGAACTTTTGCACTAAATTTTCTTGCTACAATCTCTTCCTTCAGCTTCCAGACTTTACGACGGGACCTGTACTTTCCCTTGGCTTCTTTAACACTCTTCAAGATAATATCACAAACCAGCAACCTATGCTGGGAAACACACTCTACCCCGATATAACTTTCACGTCCTTCACCACTTTCTTGTCTGACTTCTTAACCAGCAAGTAATCTATCTGTGTCTTGCAACCACCTGACTCATATGTTATCAGCCTACTCTGTCTCTTACTGAATGATGTGTTTGCAAACCACCATGTCCGTTGCCATTCCAAACTCAAGCAATCTCTCCCCTTCCTTATTTATGTTAGGTTGTTTTTCAACCTAACATATCAGAGATGATATGTTGGTTTATTCGAAGCAAGGCGTACGTTCGATCGATCGAATGAATAATTAATGAGAACGTCCCGGATTAAGCGATAATGCGAAAGTGCGTGTTCGAAAATGCTAAAAACGAAAAACAACCATTCACAGTTGGAATGAACAAGAAAAAAAACATTTTAAATTGTTGTGAAATTTGCTTTCGGTTTAAAAGCTTCGGAATATGTGCGCATACTGTCTGCTTTGATTCAAGTTGAATGTGGTCGAACCTTTTTTGAAGCAATGCGAAAAAAAGACACCAAATATCAGAAACTTAGTGGACTTTTCTGAAGAGAAAAACGCGGTAAAAGAAAACGAAGGCAACTTGAGAAGAAAAGGGCCAGCTAACTTCAAAAAAGTTCCAATTACAAATTTAATCGATCCATCAGCTTCTGCACAAATGAAAACATCATCTTCGCTACCGTTATCGCAGCCTACTATTATTTCAACACATATTTCATATTCAACGCAAACAATAGTATCATCTGCGCCTTCAATACAAACATCTTCAATACTACCATCAACGCAACCTATTCCACCTTCAACAACAGTGAATAAACCAGCACCACCTGTACCAACAGATAATGGTTATGTCTTGTTCCTTCTCAACTACACCCACAAAAATGTATCAACTTGCTATGGTTGTGGAGGAAAATTTCAGTCAAATATTCCATTGGACAATATACAAAATTTAATCGTGGTTTCGAAAAACAAAAGGATTATTCGACCCTACAACGAAAAAACAAACATTCTCTAATGAATTTAAAAAAGTCTACTATCATTTTAATCATTCATGTTTGAACGGACAAAATAATTTTTTTAATGCTAGTTTCATTGTAGTTCCTGGCGATATAAAACCATTGTTGAACCAGCAACATGTTCGCATATTACGTGCAACAAATATTTCCGTATAACAAAGAAATATACATATCAAAATGTGTTTCTATTATCGTTCATATTACAAAAAAAAAAAAAAAATAAATAATAATAAAAAATCTCGGGTCTCGGTATCAGGGTATTGGGTCTCGGGTCTCAGGTATTGGTGTAAGGGTCTCGGCTATCGGGTACCGGGTATCACATAGGGTATCGGGTCTCACTTTTCTCATATGCCCTTTCCCTAGCTATTGCTGACCTCCTATTTTAGACCTAGGTATAAAATATCCACCCACTTCAATGTATTAACACCCTCCCCAGCTATCAATTTGGAAAAAAATTACCAATCTACCCTTAATAAGCCGAAGTAGTTCTTGACGGTCAATTATTTACCTACTACTCTATCAACTCAGGTGTGCCTCAAGGCTCTCTTTTTGGCCCTACTCTCTTTCTTATTTTCGTTAAAGACCTTTGTGATAGTTTTCTAAGTAAACTTGCTGTATACGCTGATGACACTATTCGTCTCCAGGAAAGGCTAATGATTTGTGACAGAGTCGAAATGGCTGCGGAGTTAGAGGATGTTCTTCGTACAGTAGTTGAATGGTGACAGAAATAGTTAGGACTGAAACCTTCGCTTTGGTTTTCTCATGGAACCCTTGACTCTCGTCCAACTCTCATGCTTTGATGGTTCAGGTTCCTAATTGTCATAAGAGTTTTTACTTGTCAAGCCTCACACTTCTCGTCTGTGGAACTCTCTACCACGTAATTGTTTTCCCTTCGAAAACAATCTCCGGGCTTTTAAGTGTAATGTCAACTGTCATATTTTTTTGTCTCTGTAACTCTGTTTTTTCTCCATATAGCTTGCTGCCTGGTAGTGGCTTCGGCCTTGCAGGAAGCAACCTATTTTATATAAAAGAGTAAGCACTTGACTTAGAGTATGACATTATTTACCTGTACTAAGTTTTCGAGCTGGAAGCTGGAATCATATTTTTCATGAGAAAGATGCTTTCGTAAAATTT